>CM074719.1:258386193-258936193 GCA_037306005.1 Rhinophrynus dorsalis
GATCTAGCTGTAGATGTGATGTCCATCCCTTAGATATTCCCTCTGGCGTACATCTTTCCTCCCCTTCCCCTGTTGACAAGGGTGTTACAGAAATTGAAGATGGAACATTGTCCGGTCATCCTGATTGCTCAGGATTGGCCTCGTCAATCCTGGTTTCTGGAGCTTCTGGCTCTATCTGTGGTGGAGCCCTTCCCAATCCCCTCCCATCCGGATCTTCTTCTGCAGGGTTACCTGTGGAAGGAAGATGTCCATCGGCTCAATTTGACGGCCTGAAGGTTGAATCTTCGATTTTAAAGAAGAAAGGTTTTTTTTTTCTGCTGTGGTGACTACTATGCTTAGTGTTCATAAGCCTGTTTCTTCCAAGATCTATCACCGTGTCTGGTCGACTTTTGTGTCTTGGTGTGCTGACAGGGATCTGTCCCTTGATTTTGATCTACCTACTGTCCTGGCTTTTCTGCAGGACGGTGTGGATAAGGGACTCAGTTTGAGTTCTCTTAAGGTTCAAACTTCTGCGCTTTCTGTCTTCTTTCAAAAGCGCATTGCTATTCTTCCTGATGTCAAGGTTTTCTTCCAGGGCGTTGCTCATGTTCGTCCTGCCTTCCGGAGTCCCTCTCCTCAGTGGGATCTTAATTTCGTTTTGGGTGTTCTTCAACGTCCTCCCTTTGAGTCTTTGGCTACTATCCCTCTACAACTCTTGACGTGGAAAATGGCTTTTCTCCTGACGATCGTGTCTGTTCACTGGGTTGCGGAGTTGCAAGCTCTTTCCTGTAATCCACCAAATCTGGTGTTTCACAAGGATAGGGCGGTGCTTCGCACCTCCAAGGAGTTTTTAGCTAAGGTGGTCTCCGAGTTTCACATCAATCATGAGATTGCGGTGCCCTCTTTTTGACCTAACCCTTCCTCTGACAAGGAGAGAGATCTCCACTTGTTGGATGTGGTGCGTTGTCTCAAGTTTTATGTCCATCACACTGAATCTGTTGGAAAATCAGAAGCTCTGTTCGTCATTCCTGAGGGTCCTAGGGCAGGAAGACTGGCGTCCAAAGTAACTATTGCGTCATGTATCAAGTCAACTATTCGTAGAGCCTATGAGTTGAGGAATAAGCATGTTCCCTTTCGGGTCACGGCTCATTCCATCAGGTCTGTTGGGGCCTTTTGGGCCTATAAGAATCAGGCTTCTGCTGATCAGCTGTTTAGGGCGGCCACCTGGTCCTCTGTGCACACCTTTTCAAAGCACTATCATGTGGATGTGCTGGCTTTGGCTGATGCCAACTTTGGGAGGAAGGTCCTGGAGGCAGTCTTGCCTGTCTAGGATCTACTTCTTAGGTTCTTGGTGCTTCCTTACTGTTGAGCCCTGTTGGCTCTAGTTCAGTGTGCTGTATACCAGTTCCTGGGGTGTTTTTACCCCTGTTTAGTGTCTGTCGACACTTCAGTTTTGTTGAGCTATCTCTGACCTGTTGGTCCATAGCTGCACTGGTGACTTTGGGGGCCCTTGCGCCTGGTCCTTGCCTTCTTCCCACCTCTGGGAAACTCAATGGTTACCAGTAACCTGTATTGTATGACAGAGAAAAGAGGATTTTAGTCTTACCTGTTAAATCCTTTTCTCATACAGGTTACTGGTCTCCCACCCTGTCAAGAGACCATGCTTGGCTCTCCTGTGGCAGACCATGGGGGGTCCTTTGGGGTCATGCTCACAGGAGTCTTCTTCCCTTCCACTATCTAGTCCTAGTTAGTGTCTCAAATCATTCTGGAGCTGGTTGGCTAGCTTCAGCCAAGGAGGGAGGGGAGGCTCCACCCCCTGCATACATTTAGAGAAATGTTCCTGCCTACTTCCACTCCTTTATGCTTAATACTTAACACAGCACAATTTAACTCCCCCCTAATCGCTTCCTTGCTGCCAAGGTTTATAATAGATCTACAGACCCCAGTTCAACATATGTTATATAATGGCGTAAGGAATAATAGACATAATAATAGACAGAGCGTTAAAGGCAGTATTTATATATTTCACTCAATAGTTCAAAGTTTGATCGCCCTGAAAGTATTCTGCAGGCTCATATTCTCAACTGCTTCAAAAAACCTTTCATCCCCTTAAATTTCCCCCATACAGCATTTTAATCTCAAAAAATTTTAACATGGAGGCCAGCATCACCATCCAGCAGTCTCCTCATTACAGCACTCGTAATCATAGAATACATTTTAACATAGGAGGCTTGTATTCCGTCCTACAGTGCTCTCAGTTACAGCGCTCATAAATCTCAGAAGTGTAACACTGTTTAGATTTCCCAGCAAAAACTGGACTCCCAGCTTGTTGTCTTTTTATCTTATCCACCACTCTTAGCCACAAGCCGCCTCTGCTCTTTACCGCACTCCTCCAGGTTAGTACGTTATCTTTCTCATAGGACACATTGTGCAGATCCGTGATGGCTCTACTCTCTTCTCTTACTTTTGTCGGGCCTCCAGATGTGCTCTAGTGCATTATCATGAGTCAAGGCTTGCCACGCTGCTTATAAAGTACCCCACAAGGTGTACTGCAAGTCCCGCTAACTGCTCCAGAATTGGCAACATGCACCGCAAAATCTGCTGTGGGTTTGTGCTGGCACTCCACTACTGCTTCTGTCCGAACCTCCAGATGCACCCAATACTGTAGGGGAAATTAGGGCCGCTCCAAACACACTCCATCTGAAAGCCCGTATCAGACCACGTCAGGGTGCCATTATGGCCGCTTCATGCTCAGCCTTGCAGCGTTCAGCCTCAAGCCGGCTTACTCTGACTCACATACATGCGCTGACATCATCACATCCCTATAAAGAAGCACACTTTGATTTTATATTATTAATTATGCAAAAACTCAGAATCAAATATAAATTTCCTCTATATCTGAGTAAAAATTATTTCTTATAATTTTTCTTAAAGTGGACTGGTCAACCATTTTTAGGATTAATTATAATAAGCCATATTGGCTGTAGTAATTCTGAAACTACTCAGAATTAATTATTTAATTAATTGGTAGTTGTATCCTTATAATTGAGAAATAGGTGATGGCAGTTAGATCAATATAGCCTTGTTTATATATTAGTTATTATAATTCTTGATACTTCTAGAATAATATATTGTCTTTCTGGAAAAAAGACACTTTGTGTATGTGTGTTAACCCTTGAAGTACTATAGGTGTTATATAGGATTGCTATTGTCATGTTTATGGTATATGTTGCATGAACTTTTGTGGTACTTTATAGACTTATATTAGATTTATTTGGTATAATCTATCATTGACAATAATAAATGCATTTATATGTTTTATCCAGAAGGTATGCAATGTTGAAATCACTATATAATTAAATTATATATCTCTAAATCTGGGATTTTATTCCAGATACATTTTCTAAATTTTAATATATATTTTGTATGGTTCAAGGATATTGTCATAGGACTTGGTTTAAAATTAAAACTTACTCACATGACAACATCCCGTAAACCTTAAATAGCATAGCTAATACAGATTTGGACAGAGTATTCATATATGCTGCTGCCAACTGTATTTTAATTAATTGTAAGGATCAATTACCCTTGTCTATACATGTTCAATTATTGTTATATAATACCTCTGGATATGCCTATGTAAGGTTAACCCTGTCTGCGCTGATAATACTGTGTTGTGATATTTGTTGTTGAGTTCCTGTATATCTACTTCAATTAGTGTTCACTCCTTTATATCATGGTTGATTACACTTTATATATAGTATATTTTACTTAAATTATATATATATATTTTTGCACAAATATACATAATTGATTATTTTAATCAATTCTTTACTGTGAAGTAGCGTGTCAATACCTAGTACTGTGGAAAGTTCTCAAATTAAATTAATATTATATATAAGCCTCCTAAGATTCTCCCTACCTTAGTGTCACCTCTCTGAATGTCTGGGGTTCTTGAATCAGTGGTCTAAAGGATCTGCTTACTGTATACTCCTAACTTCCTACTCCTTTGGTACTTCTTATTGTTCTGACTTCTCTCCTAGATCCTGACTATTGGCTTGATGGACTCCTCTGCCTCTCTCCTTTTGATCTGAAATATTAATATTATATAACTGACCTCCTGGCTTCTTACTTCCTGCTCATGTGACTTTGTCTGTCTATGGCTACTGTCTCTCTGTGTCAGCTTGATCAATGGTCTGCTGTCCAACTAAGTTTCATGCTCCCAGTCTCAAGTCTACTTGTCTAGTATTCTACAGCCAACAAGCAGTCTCCACTCAACCTGTCCAATATTCTACAGCCAACAGCTGTCTCCAGTCTACCTATGTGTATACTCCAGAGAGCAGCAAGGACAGTCTACCTGTCCAGTGTTCTACATCTAAGCCAACAAGTCCTTAAAGAGACAGTATCCTATTTTCCATTTCATCCATTCTACCTTCAAATTGTAACCCAACCTTGAAGCTTCTGCCCCAGGGTTTTTTCTATTTCCTCCAGTGCTTTTGGGTCTCCTGGCCTACTGTTATTATCAAGCTGCTCTACTCTGCTGCTTGATTCTGCTGTCTGAGCTAATCCAGCGCTCTGCTATCCATTACAGTTGCCTTCCCTTTGATGGATCAGGCTGAATAAGCTGACCTCTCTGTGTTTGCTCACCTGACTGCTATCAGCCAACAGCCAACCTTCCCAGGGTATTTAAAGCAGCTTGGCTCACTACCTGATTGCCCTTGTGTTTGCTTCTGGCTGCAAGAGTGTTCTACTGTGTTGCTGATTATCTGTGTATGACGTGGCTTCCTCTGATGTCCCTTCTGGCTTGTTCCTGACTTCACTGATCTCCGTATTCCTGACCCCGGCTTGGCTGAGTACCTGTCTTTGTTCCTGACCCCGGCTTGTCTTTTGGTTTATGCTTTTGGATCACTATTGTGTTTTGTTTGCTTTCGTTATTTTAAAAAAGGTGTTTTGCACTTTATATATTTGTGTCTGTTTGTTTCCTGGTCCCTAACAGTTATCCATATCCAACCATGTCTTCACTGGGATTGGATATCTGGCTTTGAGGTCAACAACTCTAATTTGCAATCAAAACACAGTAGTGGCTAAAACAGCTCTCCAGCTTCGCTCCCTAATCATTGCTTTCAAGCTACTCCCAGATAGAACTGGAGATACTGTTCTCATAACATTAAGAAAGGGCCAATAACTGATCCCACTGAGATCTCTTATCTGTGATCTTGACGAAAGCATCAAGAGCATATTCTTTTTTTCCAGCTGTTCCCATTTGCAGACACTAGTCCAAAAATTAGATGCTATTGTAGAGATTAACCAAAACTCCACGTTGTCTGCAGCAGCAACATCTATACTATAAAAGAGAACAGTGCAGCACTGGAGGGGACTGCCGTACAATGCTCACACCATATGCTTCCAGGACACATGATATGCAAGCCTATGCTGTCTGCTTGTAGGACTGTCCCCCTGATGCTGCACTGTTGTGTGGGCAGGATATGTAAGTGAACAGTGTGACACATTGGTAGGATATGCAAGTGCACCATCTAACACTATGGAGGATGCATCCTCCGATGCCGCTGCTCTGTCCTGCAGTGTTCCACATCAACATTCAGTTCTAAGAGGGAGCATAAACCCTTTGAGTAGCACACAGCTATCCAACGAGAGCCATTGAGCCCACCTTCCCTCCCGCCATGATTTATGTTCAGCCACCTACCCCCAGTTACTAACTTTGTCCACCTACCTGCTCCTGCCTTCTCCACTGTCAAGCCCCTAGGACATAGTAACATAGTAAATTAGGTGGAATAAAGACACAAGTCCACCAAGTTCAACCTTCCCCTCATACCCCAGTAACTGAGAATTTTATAGCTTTTCTGCTACCAATTAAATTAGACTTTATCAGACCTTCCTGATCAGCCTACTGATAAACCGTATAACTCTGTATGTTCCCTTTTGAAAGAAATGTATCTAATCTTCTCTTAAATGTATCCATTGTATCTGCCATAACCACCTCCCAGGGCAATGAATTCCACAATTTAACAGACCTTACCGTAAAAAAACCCTTCCTCTGCTGAAGTTTAAACCTCTGTTCCTCTAATCTCAAGGGGTGACCCCTGGTCACCTGATCAGGCCTTGGAATAAATAGCTCACCGCAGAGATCCTTGTATTGATCTCTCATATACTTGTACAATGTGATAAGGTCTCCTCTTAGTCGTCTTTTCTCTAGAGTAAATAAACCAAGTTTGTTTAGTCGTTCCTCATATTTCAAGTCCTCCATTCCCTTAATTAATTTTGTTGCTCTCCGCTATACCCTCTCTAGTTCTAGTATATCCTTTTTCAGAACTTGTGCCCAAAATTGCACGCATTTTCAAGGTGAGGTCTTACCAATGATTTGTATAATGGCAAAATAATGTTATCCACTCTTGCTTCGATACCTCTTTTTATGCAAGACAGGATTTTGTTTTCCTTTGCTACTGCTGTTTGACACTGGTCACTGTTTCCAAGTTTGTAGTTGACAAGGATACCCAGGTATTTCTCTAGCAATGAGTCCCCTAAAATGATTCCATTAAGTTTATAAGTAGCCTTGGGATTGTTTCCTCCCAAATGCATGACTTTACACTTCCCCACATTAAATTTCATATTCCATATGTTCTCCCAATCTGACATTGTATGTAAGTCCTCTGTAGAGAGAAAATATCCTGTTCTGAATTAATGACCTTGCATATTTTAGTATCATCTGCAAATATTGATATTTTGCTTTCTATATCTTTTTCCAGGTCATTTATAAATATGTTAAAAAAGCAGCAGACCTAATACTGAACCCTGAGGTACTCCACTCTCCACTTTAACTGTATTGGAAAATTTTCCATTTACAACCACACACTGTTCCCTATCCTTCAACCAGTTTTGTATCCAATTGCAAAGGTTATCTCCTAGCCCCAATTTCCTTATTTTATACACCAGCCTTCTGTGTGGCACTGTATCAAATGCCTTTGCAAAGTTTAGATATACTACTTCTACTGCCTTGCCATTGTCAAGGTTGCTGCTTACCTCCTCATAAAAGCTGAAAAGATTAGGCTGGCATGATCTATTCTTCTTAAAACCATGTTGATTCGTGCTAATGATTTTATTTTTTGTGTTGTAATCCTGAATATAGTCCCTTATGATGCCTTCTAGCAGTTTTCCCACTACAGAGGTCAAAATTGCTGGTCTATAATTCCCAGGTTCTGTTTTAGTTCCCTTCTTAAAT
The DNA here is from genome assembly GCA_037306005.1 of Rhinophrynus dorsalis. Classification (NCBI taxonomy): domain Eukaryota; kingdom Metazoa; phylum Chordata; class Amphibia; order Anura; family Rhinophrynidae; genus Rhinophrynus; species Rhinophrynus dorsalis. The sequence continues at coordinate 258,393,410 of CM074719.1, forward strand.
AGAGGCACTATGTTAGCTCTTTGCCAATCCTGCGGCGCTGAGCCTGTGGTAATAGAATCTTTAACCCCTTCAGTGCCAGAGGCTTGGGCCATTTCCTGTACCCTGCAGGCCAGACACTTTTTTCAGCATTTTTGCTATCCTTCAGTTTATGCTTGATTTCCTCTGGGGATTTTTAGTTAAATATGGAAAACTATATATTGTTTTTTTCAGAACGAATTGAACTTTCTCGTGGTACCTTACATGAAGAGAATTTTACATCGTGCAAAAAGCTATGATGTCATAATGACAAAAAAAGTGAAAATTTACTAATTTTGCTAAAATCACATAATATGTATCAAAAACATTTACCTTGATTGAAAAAGTTTCAATTATTTGAAAAAGCCCCAAGTCCCCTGAGTAAAAAAATACCAAATTTGTATAGTTTTACCTACGTCCATGGCTAGCGTAGAGCCCTAATCACCAGCAGCGCAAAATGACATTTTCAACTTTATAAACTAATATTCACATTCTAGGGTTTTTGTGGAAAAACTACCCTAAAACAGTGGAATAACTATATAAAACTATATATTTCTGAAAAGTAGACAACCTGCCGCATCTAATGAGGGGTAACTTGCCTTCTTACCCCAAGCCTGGTGTGCACAAATGCCTCCAGAAGATGGCGCTAATGAAAAAAAAAAGGTGTTTTCTTACATTTCTGCCCCTTCAAATGTACTAAAATGCTTGAAAACCATGGCATTTCCAACTGTATTCATTAGCTAGTGCTCTTAGGAGAAAAATGACACCCGATTGGTATGAGTTTAACTACCTCAGGGGGCGCTAGAAGTGCAAAGCGACACCTACTACAACTTCAAATTTTTCTAACATTTTCTCAAACATTACTTGTCTGTACACAAATGGTTATAACAACTACAGAAGTGAAGAAAGGGTACACAAACAATACCATTTTGAAAAGAAGACACCCTGCCGCATCTAATGATTGGTGACTTGCCTTGTTACCCCAAGCCTGTAGTGCACAAATGCCTCCAGAAGATGGCGCTAATGAAATGAAAAAAAGGCATTTTCTTATATTTCTGCCCCTTCAAATGTACTGAAATTTGTGAAAACCATGGCATTTCCAACTGTATTCATTAGCTAGCGCTCTTAGGAGAAAAATGACACCCCATTGGTATGAGTTTAACTACCTCAGGGGGGGCTAGAAGTGCAAAACGACACCTACTACAACCTCAAATTTTTCTAACATTTTCTCAAACATTACTTGTCTGTACACAAATGGTTATAACAACTACAGAAGTGAAGAAAGGGTACACAAACCATACCATTTTGAAAAGACACCCTACCGCATCTAATGATGGGTGACTTGCCTTGTTACCCCAAGCCTGGAGTGCACAAATGCCTCCAGAAGGTGGCTCTAATGAAAAAAAATGGCATTTTCTTACATTTCTGCCCCTTCAAATGTACTGAAATTTGTTCAAACCATGGCATTTCCAACTGTATTCATTAGCTAGTGGTCTTAGGAGAAAAATGATACCTCATTGGTATGAGTTAACCTACCTGAGGGGGCGCTACAAGTACCAAACTACACCTATTGCAACCTCTAATTTTGCTAACATTTTCTCAAACATTACTTGTCTGTACAAAAATGGTTATAACAACTAGAGAAGTGAAGAAAGGCTACACAAACCATACCATTTTTGGAAAGAAAACAACCTGCCGCATCTAATGAGGGGTGAATTGCCTTCTTATCCCAAGCCTGTTGTGCCCAAATGCTTCCAGAAGTTGGCACTATAGGAAAAAAATTGGGAAAGGTATAAAAGGTATACCATTTTGGAAAGTAGACATTCTCCCGCATCAATTGAGGGGTCAGTTGCCTTTCTACCCCCTGGGCTGAAGTGCACAAATATTTCCAAAAGGTGGCGCTATGGGAATAAATACAGGCTTTTTTACATTTCCACCACTTCAAAGATACTAAAATCTTTGAAAACCATAACATTTCCTGTTGTATTCAGTACCTGCTACCAACATGAGAAAAATGGTAGCCCATTTGTGTGGGTTAATATACAATATGTGGGTGCTAGGAACACGTACGTAAACCTGACACTTTTGTTTTTTAAATTATCTGCTTGCACTAAAATGGTTATAACCATAATAGATATGCAGGAAAGGTAGAGAAACAATGCCATTTTGGAAAGAAAACAACCTTCCGCATCTAATGAGGGGTCACATGCCTTCTTACCCAAAGGCTGGTATGCACAAATGCTTCCAGGAGGTGGTGCTAGTGAAAAAAAAGGCATTTTCTTACATTCCTGCCTCTTCAAATGTATGGAGCTCTGTAAAAACCATGGAATTTTCAACTGCATTCATTAGCTAGTGCTCTTAGGAGTCAAACGACACCCCATTGGTATGAGTTGACCTACCTTAGGGGGTGCTAGAAGTAGAAAACTACACCTACTACAGCCTCTGATGTTTCTAACATTTTCTCAAATGTGACTTGCCTGTACAAAAATGTCTATAACACCTTCAGAATTGAAGAAAAGGTAGATAAACCATACCATTTTGGAAAGAAGACAATCTGCCGCATCTAATGAGGGGTCACTTGCCTTTTTACCCCTAAGTTAGTTGGCACAACTACTTCCAGAATGTGGTGCTACAGGAAAAAAAACAAACATTTGTTTTACACATCAGTCACTTCAAAGATACTAAAATGGTTCAATGGCGTGGGATTTCCTAGGAGGACTTCTTGCCAGCCTAAGAAAAATGGTACCCCACTGCTGTGGGTTGACATACCAATTTACGGTACAGGAGAGTAGCTACCAGTGAAAAAGAAATGGGAAAGCAAACAGTGTATGTGTGATTTTATGGCTAACAGATGAAAGAAGCTAGGGCGTCAGCCGGTGTACGTGCGGACCTGTGACTACAAGTGTAACAAAGTATGTGGGAGGGTGAGGGATTAGGCAGTGTGTGTGGGTATGAGCAGAGGAGCAAGGATGGTGATGATAGTGTCTGATAGTGTGTATGGGAGATCTGTGACTACCAGTGTGCAATGTATGTCCCCTCATACAAAGCACTGCGTTGGACCCCCCCCCCCCCTACTGTGGCACGTGCATTTTTTGGAGCTTTTTCCCCCCAATATTTTTGTGTAGACCTCGTTGGGGGCATCAGAACCCATACAATGAGGTCTAAATAAAAAATAAAGGGGGGAAAAAAATCCTTTGTGTGCCACAGGGGTGTCCAGTGGATTGCAAAGCAATCGTTACTTTGTATTCAGATGGCCACCAAACAAGCTCTGATCACAAAGTAATGATAAAAAGTCCTGTGTGTGCCACAGGAAGGGGGTCGGCATTGAAACCCCCCTCCCAGTGGCACACACAGGGTTAATTTTTGTTTTAAGTTTTTTTTATTATATACCTCATTGAGGGGCATCAGGACCCCCTGATCCCTCCCCAATGAGGTCTTAGTAAAAAATATATATATATATCCACAAACGGAGTGACCTTGTGAGTGCCACAGGGGTCTCCAGCGCATTGCAAAGCAATGCATTGGATCCTTGTTGCACTCAGAGGGTTAATTTTTTTTTTTATCATTACTTGGTAATCAGAGCTTGTTGGGGGGCCATCAGGACCAATCCTGATGGCCCCCCAACAATCTCTGATAACGAAGTAATGATAAATGCCCTGTGTGTGCCGCAGAAGGGGGGCTGCATTGGCCCCCTTTGTGGCATACACAGGGTTAATTTTTTTTTTCTTTACTTTTTTTTTTATTATGGACCTCATTGGTGGGTATCAGGACCCCTCTGATTCCCCCCAATGAGGTCTTACCAAAAAAAAAAAAAAAAAAAAAAGGAATCAAGATAAATGTCCCTGTGAGTGCCACAGGGGTCTCCAGCGCATTGCAAAGCAATGCATTGGACCCTTCTGGCACTCAGAGGGTTAATTTTTTTAAATTATTACTTTGTAATCAGAGCTTGTTGGGGGGCCATCAGGACCAATCCTGATGGCCCCCCAACAAGCTCTAGTAACAAAGGAATGATAAAAGCCCTGTGTGTGCCACAGGAGGGGGGGTGCATTGGACCCCCCTGTGGCACACACAGGGTTAATTTTTTTTATTTTTTTAATCATATACCTCATTGAGGGGCATCAGGACCCCCCGATTCCCCCAATGAGGTCTTGCAAAAAAAAAAATCCCCCCAAAAGAAGTGACCCTGTGAGTTCCACAGGGGTCTCCAGCACATTGCAAAGCAATGCATTGGACCCTTGTGGCACTCAAAGGGTTTTTTTTTTTATTATTATTATTACTTTGTAATCAGAGCTTGTTGGGGGGCCATCAGGACCAATCCTGTTGGCCCCCCAACAATCTCTAGTAACAAAGTAATGATAAAAGCCCTGTGTGTGCCACAGGAGGGGGGGTGCATTGGACCCCCCCTGTGGCACACACAGGGTTAAAACATTTTTTTACTTTTTTTTTTTTATAATAGACCTCATTGAGGGGTATCAGGACCCCCCCCCCCATCCCCCCCAATGAGTTCTGGCAAAAAGAAAAAAAAAACCCCAAAAGAAGTGACCCTGTGAGTGCTTTGCAATGTGCTGGGGACCCCTGCGGCACTCACAGGGTTACTTGTGCATTTTTTTTATTTTATTGTTTTTTTTTTTTTTATTCAGACCTCGTGGGGGACATCAGGACCCCTCCTGGTGTCCCCCCAGTTATTGATCTCCCAGCCGATAGGCTGGGAAATCAATTTGGGTACTGCAGGAGAGCAAAAGCCCTCCTGCCTTTCAATCCTACCACCGGTAGGAGTGAATGGGGTAAGGGAAACTTCCCTAACGTCATCGGTGATCATGTCACCGATGACGATAGGAGGTTTCCCCCGGTCCTGCCCACTCCTACCCGGAAGTTTGGGGTAGGAGGAGGGAGAAGCTCTGTTTGTCAGAGCTTCTCCCTTGGCAATATTCATCTCCCAGCGCGATCGGCTGGGAGATCAATACCTGGGAGGACATGAGGAGTAATCCTCATGTGCTCCCAAGAGTGCCAGGCTGCATTTCAGCTGAAATGCGGCCACTGCCAGCCGGTTATACCGGCTTAAACAGTGACCACATTTTAGCTGTCAAATGTTCAAGCGTGGCACAGCAGGTACAGCTGTGCCCACTCGTACATTGTACCCACCTGGCACTCTAGGGGTTAAAGAGTAAATATAGGGGTTTTGCTAACACTGCACTAAGTTCCTTAAGAACCCTTGGATGTATACCATCAGGACCCGGTGCTTTGTCGGTCTTAATTTTGTTCAGTCTTCCCATGACATCTTCTTGAGTTAACCCAATATCTGTTAATTGTATTGTTTTATTTGTTACTTGCGGAGGCTCTTCTACCATTTCTTGCTCCCTTGTATATACTGATGCAAAGAAATTGTTTAAAACATTGTCCTTTTCCTTATCCTCACTAACCAACTCACCCATCTCATTTTCAAATGGTCCAATGTACTCCCTCTTAAGTTTTTTGCTATTTATATATTTGAAAAACTTTTTTGGATTAGTCCTGTTCTTCCTGGCAATTCGAGTTTCATTATCTATTTTTGCTGCCCTAATTGCCTTTTTTGCAATCTTTGTTGCACTCCCTCTATTTTAAGAAAGATTGTTCAGTTCCTTCAGACTTAAATAATTTGAATGCATTTTTTTCCTTGTCATTTCCTTCTTTACATGTGTAGTTAACCACATTGGCTGTGACTTACTTCTTTTGCATTTGTTCCCGATTGGTATATACTGTTGGGTACATTTCTGCAAACTAAATTTGAATTCTGATCATTTTTCCTCAGTATTTTTGCCTTTAAATAAAATATCCCAGTCTATGAGTTGCATTGAAGTCCTTAACAATTTGAAGTTAGCTTTTTTAAAATTAAGAGTTTTGGTTGAACCTATACTGTTTTGCTTTGCCAGACTGATCTCAAATATAACCATGTTGTGATCACTGTTTCCCAAATGTTCTCTTACCTTAATATTGGATACTATTTCTGTGTTATTAGTTATCACTAGGTCCAATGCATTGTTATATATTGTCGGCACTTACACAATTTGTGACATGTAGCTTTCACGAAGTGTGTTCACAAACCTGCTACCCTTAGAGCTCTGACAGGTCTCATTTTTCAAGTTGATATCTGGATAATTAAAATCTCCCATAATTATAGTATGCCCAAACTGGACAGCTTTTCTCATTTGCAATAGCAGTTGGGCCTCAATATTGTCATTGATATTTGGTGGTTTGTAGCATATGCCCACCAACACCTTTTTCCTCTGTGTCCAATCCACGGCAATGGACTGTGGGTATTGGCTCCGCCCTCCAGCTGGTAGGACCAAAGAAAATATAAATTAGCTGTTCCTCCTCCTCTGCTCAGTTATTTTGGTCCTACCAAGTTGGAGGACGGGGCTCATGCCCGCAGCTCCAACTGTGGATTGGACAGTGGTTTCTCCTTTATTATTTTACTAATGTAGCCTGCCTGTTAATGCATGCTACATACTTTAAGCAAAGCAACGATCTGGCACTTATTAAATAAGGCTTGCAGATCATTCTGTGGCATCCTACTACCTTATTTGTTCATGTCTGGCTCAGAAGAACATGATTCCTGACATCCCCTCCGGGTTTCCCTGCTGTCTTTCGGCATCCTCAGTCAAATTGAGCGGATCAGCGAGCACACGCGCTTTCTCAAGTGCCAAACCAGAAGTCGCATCGCGTGCTTTCCACCGATGGAACGCAGAAGCCGAAATGGAACTGGAAAGCCAGGGAGCATATAAGGCACGTGGGAAATGGCGGGGTAAGTCTCACAAGAGAGTTTAGAGTATCTTAAGCTCAGTCAAGAAAAAGACAAAGACCGCCAGACCCACAGGAAGGCACATCATATATTGAAGATGAGGATATACCCAGTCTCGTGGACCTGGAATCTGGTGCATCTTCGGTAGAAGAGGGAGAACTTACAGAGGATGCTACCTCTTTTAATGTGGATAAAATAGAAAATCTGGTTAAGGCCATGAGAAAAACAATGGGCTTAACCGAAACACAAAAGGAATTAAATGTAATGTATTCGGCCTTCATCGGCTACAAGAAAGAAGCCCCAACTTTCCCGGTCCATAGCTCAATACAGGATATCATCACCAAGGAATGGAAGACAGGAGACAAGCGTCCTCAGATTACAAGAAGAATACAGAATAGTATCCATTTTCAGAAGACGACACAGGCTCATGGGTAACTGTGCCCAAGGTTGATGCAGCAGTGACATCAAGAAGAACAACTTTGTTATTAGAAGACGGAACTACTCTCCGTGACCCTATGGATAAGAGAGCTGACTGCACTCAAGAAGCAGTTTGCAGTTATTGGACAGGGCCTCAAGACCGCTACAGCAATGGCATGTATGTTCCGTACTTTGAGAATTTGGTTAAACGAATTTGAAGAAAAGCTGGATTCCTCAGTCTCCAGATCTCGCTTGAAGGAATTGGTCCCCATAAAGGATGCAATCATTTTCTCATGTGATGCCTCGCTGGATAATATCAGAGGTCTGGCGAAATCTTCAGCCCTTTCAATCACTTCAAGACATGCCCTGTGGATAAAGGCCTGGGAGGCAGATGCCACATCCAAGAATAAGCTTGTCTCACTTCCTTTTACAGGGGCAAAGTTGTTCTGTAGCCAGCTAGAAGAAATCATCAAGCAGTCTTCTGGTGGGAAAAGCCAGTTTCTTCCTCAACCAAAGAGAGCTAGAGTATCACCTTCTAGATCTTCATCCTCCAGGAGGCAGTCCTTTCGGGGTGCGAAAAGATACCGACTGGGAAGAACATATGACCAAAGGCAGCGTGCTACAAACCAAGGGGCTAGACCAGGAAGCCGTAAGGCATTCCAGGGTAAGCCACGCTTCCAGCAGAATTCCCAATGAAATAAGCTTAGCCCCATCTCCTACTCCAATATGGGACAGATTGGAGTTTTTCAGGGATGCTTGGGAAACCATTCACCCAGACCTATGGGTTTGCCAGATTTTGGAGGTGGGGTACAGCTTGGAATTTCACTCTGTCCCAGAGACTCAGACCTTCAGGACTTCCAGAATTCGGAACAAAGAGAGAGCGTCAGGAATGAACAGGGCGATCCAGACTCTTCTTCTCAACCAGGTAATAGAGGAGGTACCCAAGACCCAACAGTTCCATGGAATCTACTCCACAGTTTTTTCAGTTCCAAAACCTATAGCAGATTTAAGAGTCATATTGGACTTAAAGAGGATCGATTCCTTTCTCAAAATAAGAAAGTTCAAGATGGAGACGGTCTCAACAGCAATGAAGATGGTTCGCCCACAATCCTTCCTAACCAGGATAGACTTAAAAGATGCATACTACCACATCCTGATTCATCAGCCGCACAGAAGATTTCTTTGGTTCCACTTCCAGAACAGGCATTATCAATACAGGGTATTGCCATTCGGTCTAGCCTCGGCACCACGGGTTTTTACAAAGGTGCTAGCGGTAGCCATGGCAGCCTTGCGCCAACAAAAGATAAGGGTCATCCCTTAGCTGGATGACATTCTGATAATAGCAGACTCCAGGCAGGAATCAGAAGAAAGCACATTAAAATGTCTGAACTTACTGTCAAGACTCGGTTGGATAGTGAATCTAGACAAAAGTCAGCTTTAGCCAACACAGAAGCTGGTGTTCTTGGGAGTCACATTCAACATCATACAGGAGATGGCATATCTATCAGAAGAAAGACCAGATCGCCTGCTGCAAAGAGTCTCCCTGTTTACAAGAGGAAGATCACAGACAGCAAAGGAATTCTCAAGGTTATTAGGAAACCTATCATCAACCTTTCAGATACTTCCCTGGGCCCGGTCCCACAGCAGAGTAGCTCAATTGAATTATCTTCAATTCTTCAAAAGGGATCCAGCCAACACTCTGCAGAAGATCCCTGTCCTACCATCCACCATAGTGGAACTCAAGTGGTGGGGTCAATCAATACATCTCTCAAAAGGAAGATCTTTAAAGCCCATTCAATGGGAAATTATTACCACAGACGCCAGCAAGACCGGTTGGGGGGGGGGGGGCCACTGGCGTCATCTAGCAGTACAGGGAAAGTGGACGTTGAAGGAACAGGCTCTGCATATCAATGTATTGGAGCTACTGGCAATTTGGAACACACTACGGCACCTGAAGAAGGAACTCAGAAATTCACATGTCCGGGTGCGTTCAGACAACACAGCAGCAGTAAGATACCTTCAAAACCAAGGGGGAACAAAAAGCAGAGCTCTCAATTGTCTGGCCCTCAAGATCCTCAATTGGGCAGAAAAGCACCTAGAAGCTCTGACAGCAACTTATATATCGGGGAACCTGAATACAAAGTCAGATTACCTAAGCAGAAGTCTTCTGGACCCAGGGGAATGGTCTCTAGACAAGCAGGTGTATCTGAACCTCACTATCAAACTAGGGATCCCCACGATAGACCTCATGGCAACAGAGAAGAATGCACAGTGCCAGGTATTCTTCTCCAGATGGAAATCCCAGAAGTCAGCAGGTCAGGATGCTCTTCAGTTCCACTGGGGGTCTCAACTGGCCTAAATATTCCCTCCATTTCACCTTCTGATGGAAGTCATTCAGAAGATCAGTAGGGACAGAGAGAGGTAATACTAATAGCCCCACACTGGCCAAGGAAAATCTGGTATGCCGATCTTCTGGGCATGTCTGTGGTCCATCAGTCTCCCTTCCTCAGATTCCTCATCTACTGACACAGGGACCAATCAGCCATCCGGACATAGCATTCTTGAAGCTGAAGGCATGGCGGCTGAGCGGAGCTCTTTAAGGCTTAAGGGCATTTCAGACTCAGTAATAGACACTATTCTAGCTGGCGCCGACCTTCCTCCTCCAGGATATATTATCGCATATGGTCCATTTTTTACAGATGGTGTACATCAAGAGCGCTTAATAGAAATGATATCTCATCAGCAGTTATCCTGGAATTTCTACAGGAGGGATTCACCAAGGGTCTCCGGCCAGCTTCATTAAAGGTACAACTATCAGCACTGTCAGCGGTTCTGGCGGTTCCTTTTGCAGAACATTATGTAGTCAAACGATTCATATCTGCCGCCACTAAAATTAAGCCTACTATACGTGACATCACTCCTCCTTGGGATTTAAATCTAGTGCTCCAGCAGATGTGCTGCCATGAATTTTTCGAACCCTTGGATTCGGTTTCTTTGAAGCATCTTACCTTAAAGACTATCCTACTCACAGCAGTAACCTCGGCTCGTAGAGTAGGGGAACTCCAGGCTTTACTTTGCTCATCACCCCACCTTGTATTCCACCAGGATAAGGTTGTTTTGCGACCAAGGCCTTTTTTCCATTCTAAGGTGGTATCTACTTTTCACTCAAGTCAGGAAATCATTCTCCCTTCCTTTTGTGCTAATCCCTCTAATACTAAGGAGCAAGAATTGCACAAATTGGATTTGGTCAGATGCTTGAAGATATATCTTCATAGAACTCAGTCATTTAGGAAAACTCAATCCTTATTTATTCACCATACAGGAAGATTTAAAGGTCTACAGCTTCTAAAGCCTCTGTCGCTAGATGGATCAAGCAGGGTATCTGCCTAGCATATGAATCTGTTCATCAGTCCCCTCCTATGGGCATCAAGGCACACTCCACTAGGGCCATATCTACATCCTGGGCTCAGAAGGCTGTAGCTACCCCAGAAGAGATTTGCAGAGCATCCACTTGTTCCTCAGTTTCCACCTTTATAAAGCATTACAAGCTGGACATTCAATCTTCCATAGATGCAAAATTTGGCAGGAAGGTGTTGGAGGCAGCCATTCCTGTTTCAGACTGACTATCCCACCCTGGCCTCTGGGGTACTGCTTTGGTAAGTCCCACAGTCCATTTCCGTGGATTGGACACAGAGGAAAAGGTGAAATTTACTCACCGATATTTTGTTTTCCTCTGTGTCCTTCCACGGCAACCCAACCCACTAGGTATTCATCAGTAATAGTATCGTTCCTCAGACAATTCTTATAAAATATTAATTCAATTGCCTTAAGTGGCACATGTCTACCCTGTTACTTACGTAAAGAAATTTAGGGTTATATACCTAACATTTTTCTTTCTGTTTTACAGCTTGGTTAACTGGAAATAACTGAGCAGAGGAGGAGGAACAGCTAATTTATATTTTCTTTGGTCCTACCAGCTGGAGGGCGGAGCCAATACCCACAGTCCATTGCCGTGGAAGGACACAGAGGAAAACAAAATATCGGTGAGTAAATTTCACCTTTTTTTACCTTTTACACCACATTTAGTCTTGATTTCTACCCACATGGACTCCACAATTTGGCGAGTTTCCTCACTAATATCATCTCGCAAAACTGGATTTAGCTCTGTTTTCAAATATAAGCACACACCTCCCACTTTTATATTAATTCTGTCTCTTAAAAACAGGGAATAGCCCTCTATAGTTACAGCCCAGGCATGTGCATCATTCCACCATATTTCTGTTATTCCAGAGAATAACTAACTGAATCCCCATTTGAGCACAAAAGCATCTCCAAAACCGAGACACAAACTGGCTACCTCTATCTGAGACAATAACCCTATGCCATGGAGTCAAAAGACCTCTTTAGCGAAAACCACTGCCAATTCCTGCGTGGATGGTAGGCCTTTGAGTGGCACAAAATGATCCATCTTAGAAAATTTGTCTACTATCATTAGGGTGACTGTGAAACCAGAGGATGCCGGTAGATCAACCATAAAATTTATGGACAGTTGGGACCATGGTCGTCCTCCGTTGGCCACCGGTTGAAGAAGACCGACAGGCAAATGTCGAGGCGATTTATTTTGAGCACGCATGGTGCATGCTGCTGTAAAAGCAGCACAATCGGATTGAAGGCTTGGCCACCAGAACAGTCTAGATAAGGACCAAATCAATTGGTCTCGCCCCATGTGGCCAGCAGTTTTGGAGGAATGGTAAGTCTCTAGCAGTTTTATGCGCAAATGAGTGGGCACAAAGCATTTCCCGTTAGGTCTCTCTGCCGGAGCGGATGTCTGAGCGGCCAATATTTGTTCTCCCAATGGAGAAGTAATACATGTAGGCTATTGGTTAGCCGTAGTTGTGGGAGGGCCGGCTGGAGGCTATTTATACCAACCATAAACAACACATGGGACTGCGCAGAGCACCAACGAGCTCTGTGTTAATGATCAAGGTTCAGCTAGGTTGCGATTACGTCATCACGAAGCAACAAACAATTTCACATTGGCATTCAGCGTGGCATGCACTACAGCAGCTCGACGGTCAGTAAGATGGGATTGGGAGAATTTCATAGTTATGACCACAGGTAACGGGTAGGCACGGGAGGCGGTATAATATGTTATGCTCACATCACTCCTCTCCCGGTACTGTGGGATCTACTGCACTACACTACAAATGTATGAGACTGGGCTACCGAGACATTTCCTGTTTACTGTCCCATCCTCCTACCGCTGCACGTAAAGGTTTGTTACCCCTGTTCTGGTCGTCACGCTTGTTTTGCGAAGGCGGTTGTCATCCGGAGGTCCTTCAGCTGTGAACGATTACTCCATGGTCCTCAGCAAGCTGGTGCTGGGGGGCCTCGGGCTGGCGTCTTCTGGACAGGGAGAGCGGGTCATGTTTCTACAAAGGGGTGGACCTTGTGAGTGATTGAAGCTGTGCTGGTCATCTGAACAAGGTTGTGACTCGTAACTTGCAAGGTTTATATCACGCATACACTGGGACACACTGGTAGACACTCGTACCGTATCACTGCCTTGTATTCACACATTCCCGGGTATACAACAATTTCCCTATATATTAATTAACCACAATTGCTGTATGGGTTTTGGGTGACCTATGTTTGCTTGCTAAAATATGGCAGCGCTGGATGAATGCATTACAAACAAACATTTGATTTGCACCAGGTTCAACTTGTTACATGGTCACACTCATCATGGCAGAGGTGTGAAGGTGTCAATGAAAGGGGACTGCTATGTGTTTTACACTCTGATATAGGAACTCGGGTTACTCATCAGGTTCTCCTTCCCCCAATAAAGACCATGTAAGCAGGCACATAGCCATCCAAACTGTATTACTCTTACCATTGGGTCATATGTATGTAGAGAAATTGGAGAAATTACATTGTTATTCACGGGGATATTGAACTCCAGTTCATAAGTATGGACTACTATTTTGTGGGATGTCGGAGGGTTATTCGGCTCGTGGGTAACAACGAGCTGGATGCCTCTCTGGTATCCGGGGGGAAGGAAGAGAAAATTTTAGATTCATGTTGCCGGTTTGTCTTCGATATCCACTTTGTTTTATACGTATCTTCCAGTATTTTTACCTGAGCCTGACATTCATTCCATAACTACATGCTCACTCTCCCGCTCACGTTATCTCCCTTACTATTGTTTCTCAACATATGTATGCATAATAGCATTTCTCTGCCTTGACTATTGTGTCTTATAATTACCCGGACGTCTTCCACATTATCATTATGGGTTATCTTTTATAGAGTCCCCCTGGGGGTGTAAATACCTTTGACACTTCCAGAGGATGACCGTATTTACATCACACTCCTTTACCAATGAGTGATCAAATAATCTTGGTGTGCACTGAGCTGATCTTATCACCTTTCTATTCTAAATAATACATATGTTCTTGTATGCAAGAGAGATGATTTGATATTTTCTGTATTACATGCCTGAGGGAAGATACCTGGGTGGTACTGAAGCTTGCATTCTGGGTCTGCTTGTTGGGCCAGTAGGGGTATTGACTCCATCGTGTTTTCCTCCTGTTTTTCTGTATCACTCTCATATTTTATACATAGTACACTGTATATGTAAGCACAGCTCTGCATTCTGTTTTCATACAGTACATTTCTACCATCCTACAGGTTAATGCACTGGTTCCATGTAGTAATGTTTCGTAACAATTTGGTAGACTAGTTGGTTACTAGGCTCGGGTTGTGGTTAAGGGTCCTACTGTAGGCAGATATGCATTCTGTACATGTTAATCATCTTAAGCGTGGTCAATGCCTCCCTGCTTACAAATCCAAACATTTACATAGCCAGGGGCTGTCTTAAATTTATTCCTTCCCCCCCCCCGGCTTTATCACCTACCAATTACCTTCTTCTTAGGGTACAATAGTCCGTTACTGTTATTTCCCCATAAGTTTCATATCAGATACTGTCTCATAGGCAGAGCTTACACAGTAGTAGGTATCAGGAATATAGGTATTTATGGGAACATTTGGCATTCCTGCTTAAGGTTTCGTAAGTCAGGAAAAGAATTGATCCATGTTATGGCGGGTACACTAATAAGAATGGGGACAATCATTGCATCCTAGTTACCATGATTAAGTATGTTTTAGGGCATTCCTTGTCAATTATGGGTCAGGATCGTCCGGTATTCGATGTTGTGTATCAGTTTCACACTTTTATGGGAAACGGGTACATTATTACTAGAATAGAATGGGATACTGATTAGCAAGCATGGTCTCACTATCTACAATCCTATTGGTCACAGGAACCCCTCACCCCATCACAGAATGTCAATAAAACATAAGTAATAAGACATCTGTATACTACAGCTACCTTTTCATATGTTATTTTCAGTATGTCAAACCTCTGTTATTGGTTATATTCTTCAGCAGCCTTACGTGTGAGAGTTACGCTCTGATTTTCTGTAGCCTAGTCTGTGAGCATACATTCTTAGTACTGAGCATTGCGCTACAAACCTACTTCCTTATAACGCAAGTAGGATATCCTACCAGGTGTGAGAATCTATGAAAGCCTAAGCAACCATCCTAGTATGGATAAATCATATATAGATGCATGCATGGGTCAATAGCTTATAGATCTTGAATAGATAGATGTCCCAGTCTGTATACTTATATATTTATAGTTTTCAGCGCTTGCACAACAAATCATATTGTCCAAACGGCACATGTGGGATATCCTATCAGGTGTGAAAGTCTATGAGAGCTTAAATAATCATCCTGGTACATATTGATTATGTTGGCACGTTGCAAAGGGAGTGTGAGAAGAATCCAGGAATGCCTGGTCTCAAACTATGCTATGGACCTCTCTACAGTATTCTGGGGTAATAGGCTGCTATTTCAAGCTTTAGCCTGTCAAAGACAGGATGTTGGTCTCAAGCATTGGAAGGTACGGTATCAAATTCAAACTGTCATGTTACTATCAATTAGGTGTGTATCATTACTAACTTATGTTGTCATCCAGTATGTAATCAGGATATGGCATGTAAGCAGGAGGTGTCATTGGCGTCACAGCCATTTTATACATAAGGGAGCTCTATATCAGTTGTAACAGATGGTCCATCCATCATAGGATCAGCTATAGACAGCTATTTTCACATATGGTAGCCATCAAGATCTTTATCCTGTTCCGTAAGCCCTATTGTCGTGATTAATGGTCCAGATTTTTAATTTGGGGGCAGGGCACCACAAGACCAAAGCACACAACGGGTCTCAAATCTCAGGTGTCAAGATAATCAGACGTTTAGGGCTGTAGCTACTACTGTGATAAGGGCAGGATTGGAGCTCCATCATTTATGAAGCTCCTACTTTCAAGTCTCACTCGGCAATCTCGTTACGTCTTTCAGCATTACACTTCACGCTTAGGTTCATATGGTAATATTGGTTTGTTTGTAATAGAATTCTTCTATTAAATCTAATAGGTTTTTTCTCACACAGAGATACTGTTTGTCATTAAACGTAGCATCTCGTATTTTCATTACAGTCTCCTCATTTCAGAGACACGCATACAGGTTAGAGCAAGTTACAATGTTTAGCAAACGTCAATAGGCCATCTTATCTTTGTAGCCGGTCAAACACACAGGGAGTGGGTCTCAAGCATCAGAAGGTAATCAGAAGGTAAGGTATCCATTTCAAAACTGTCATGTTACTATCAAATTGACGTGGGGGGGCGGAAACCCAGTCTCCTCATTCAGAGACTCACTTACAGGTTCGAGCAAGTTACTTGCAAGGGGCAGAGATAGGTTTAGGTATGTTAGACTGCTGGTTCATCTTTTAGTATGGTTAGGAGAAGGCTACAGCTTAGTCCTGTCCCACGTTTCCCTCGGGCCAAATCATAGATAGAGCCTTCTCCCCAGTTCTTCTTGTCAGTCAGGGCATCACCTGTCACACCCACTCAATATACCAGCAAAAAGAAAGAAGAACTAGCAATTCTTATGGGACACTTCTTAATTCTGACTTTTAATTATTTCTAAACTATCCCCCATTGCTATAGAGACCAGTTCAACATTTGATATATTGTGGACCATAAAATGAATAAACTTTATTAATTTATCACTTAAAAGAAAATAACCCTTTTAAAAACAAATTCCATGGATAAATTCTTAGCCAGGAATATAATGGAGCTCTTAAGGAAATGTGTACTAACTAAATATGTGTGTTCTGGGGTAGTCCTTTTTCGTCAGTAACTGATGCTTTTAGGGTTTCAATCCCCCTTAATCAACATCTATTAATGCTTGCTCTCTAGTCTAATAGACAGTGCTAACGTATGGAAGCTGGTCAGCCCTTGGCTCATCATATGTTCTATTAGTAGTGTTGCCGTTATTTAGTAAACATGATAAACACTTCAAAGCAGTGAGCACCATTTCTTTTCTGCCTTGGAGCTATCTCTATATAAGCTTCCCTCTTTAGCGTCCAATCTCTGTATCTACCTTGGATCGCTATTTGTTAAGGAAGCTGGTCAGCTCTCTGCCCGATATTTTAGTTTGAATCATGATTATTGTACACTTCAGCTGTCTGCTATATTTGCTGTTGCCAATCACTAGCCTAGTATCACAGACGTCCTCAAGGCCAGGGGCTTACTCAGTTATTGCTTCCTTACTGTATACGATCGTTACAATGTATATATTCTCGATCTGTAGTATGAGTCTCCTAGTTCACTGCTTTCCCTTGTAACTTTCCACTAGCATATCTAGCTATCTGTCTATTGCTTGTTCGCACTGACTGACTACCCCTCTCGACGGTCGCTATTGCTCTATTTTCTTTCTATCAATCTCCACTTTTCTTTTTGAACAATAGTACACTTAGTAACTGACTGCACAACACAGTTCATCTTTTTGCCTCATATATACTAGCTTTCATTTATCACATCAATATGCTTCAATAGTATCTTACATTATCATTAATCCTACATAACAAGCATCTAAACTATATAATCAACTCAACAATCATACATCAGGTCCATACTTTCACAGCAACCCAGGAGAATGATCATGAGAGGGATCAAGTGCAGTTCCATGATTACTACTATAATTTCCCATGATCAGAGCTATGGTTACGACAGCTAGCTACTTTTCTATCATAAGCCACTTTTCATGTCAACCTTAGAACTACACTCTATTGGTCAAGAACTTAGCAGTTCCGGGCCCCTCAGACAGAGGGAAGTTACAATACCAGTTCATTTCAGTACTCATTGTGGGTGGCAGATCTTGTTTGGCTATCAATCGTGTGTATTGTACTGCGGTCTGTATTAACATGGTTATATGTTATTTTTGCCCTCTCTTGGGCCTACACTAATTGGTCGGAAAAGGCAATATTCATCCAACCTTCACCTTATTCTACTATCCCCTCCTAGGTCCAACCACAAATGTTGGCTATTGGTTAGCCGTAGTTGTGGGAGGGCCGGCTGGAGGCTATTTATACCAGCCATAAACAACACATGGGACTGCGCAGAGCACCAACGAGCTCTGTGTTACCCACCCAACCTATACCCCTTTTCTCAGATATTCCTATACAAATATCTCTTACATGTGGGCCCTCTCTTAGGCCTACACTAACTGGTCGGAAAAGGCAATATTCATCCGACCTTGACCTTATTCTACTATCCCCTCCTAGGCCCGACCACAAATGTACGTATCGTGGCCAGAAGTCGATCAGCTGGAATAATCGGTGTGGGAGGGACCTCCTCCTTGGATAGCTTACAAAATTGGAGTGATAGGGCATCCGCCTTCACATTCTTAGATTCCGGAAGGTATGAAACCACTAAATTGAACCTTGATAGGAACAATGCCAATCTATCTCGGCGGGGTGACAGGTGTTTAGCCTTAGACAAGTAAGTGAGATTCTTATGATCAGTAAGAATCAAGATAGGAGAACTAGTACCCTCCAGGAGGTGTCACCATTCTTTCAGAGCCAATATAAAAGCCAATATTTCTCTGTCCTCAATCTGGTATACTGTCTCTGTCTTAGACAGTTTCTTTGAAAAATACCCGCATGGGCATAAGGCCTTCCCTGGATCCGAGCATTGAGAGAGGAGGGCGTCTACTCCAATCTCAGATGCGTCAACCTCCAGTGTGAAGGGCAGGGCGGGATTGGGATGCACCAAAATAGGAGCTGCTGCAAATGTTGCCTTGAGTTCTTCGAAGGCATGTAATGCACTGGGGGACCATTCTGAAACCTTAGCACCCTTATGGGTCATATCGGTGATGAGTTTGACAATAGACGAGAAATTCTTAATAAACCTTCGGTAATAATTGGCGAAACCCAGGAATCTTTAAATAGATCCAGACAACCCTCTGACCGATCAGAGATGGTGGGAACTACCAGTGCCAAGGAAGGAGCTAGGGTGGCCACTGGTTCTTGGTTAGAGCGTTCTAAGTGAGCGGTATGGCTAAGCAAGGTCTGCTAAGCCAATGACAAATGATCAATATGTTGCTGTTGGACATGCATCCTGTCCAATAATTCCTGAAAAGGTGAAACACTATCACCGTCAGTAGTCATGACCCTTACGTACTGTTACTGTTCTCAAGCAAGACAAGGAGTCAGACAGTATAGTTAAAATCACCTTTATTAGGGTAATAAACAATAAGCAATAAGTGAATATACTATAAGCAGAGGGTGACTGGAGAGGCTTTCGACTCTATCAGAAATAGGAGCCTGCGGACGGGTCCCCCTCATCTGCTGGAGACTAGGAAGCCAACTGGTAGTCTCAGGGTAGTAGGTGGAACGCACACAAAACCTACAGTCTCCCTTAATGTAGCAACAAGGGAGACTACTGACTCACGCCTGCAGTCAGTAAGGAAGAGCTTGTCTCCACTACGGATGGCAACAATGGAGACTAATGACTCATGCCAGCAGTCAGTAAGGAAGAGCTCTTCTCCAATAAGAATGGCAACAGTGGAGACTACTGACTCACACTTGCAGTTAGTAAGGTTGAAGTCTGTCAGAGCCCCATGTCTGCACCAGGATGAATGTCTATGGGGAACAGAGCCACAGGTCAGCACCAGCTAGGATAGTCAGACAAGCCAGGTTCCTACACGGAGCGGTTAGTCAACCAGAGCCACAGGTCTTCACCAGATAGGATGTCCAATAATAGTAGGCTACACTAGAAGGATAGTTGGACAGAGCCCCAGGTCAGCACAAGGTTGGATAATCAGACAAGCCAGGATCATACACAGAGTGGGTAGTCAGCCAGAGCCACAGGTATGCACCATATTGGATGTCTAAAGCCAAAGGAGTGCACAGGTAGAATGGTCAGACAGAGCCACAGGTCAGCCCCAGAAATCCATTTAGACAAGCCAGGTCATACACAGGATACAGGAGCAACAGGAACTAGAACTGCACTGAACACCAACGTAAGGGTAATGATATACAGGCCCAGAGAGGTTTATAAAGGAGTAGGAGAAGGCGGGACCAATTAGGTTCCCCAGGCTGGGCCTATAACAGGCGTCCAGGCAAGTGCCTGATTCATGATGCCAGTAACAAGGAACCATAAACGACCAGGCCACAGGCAAGAGGGACACAGCTAGGGACGCCGGAGCGTCAGTCCAAAACCCCGATCCCGGCCGAATGGTGCAGGCCGAGGTAAGGCACTGTGACATCTTGCACCGTCGCCATCTTTGATCCATTGACTATTATTGGTGAACTTCTTTGGGAAATATCTCTGCAGTCACAATGTGCTCTTTCTTATTGTCTCCTCATGCCCTTTCATCTGGTTCAAGTCTTTTAACATTTCTGGGGTCTGTTTTAGGTGTTGCTAGGCAACGGCAACAGAGAAGACTATATTACCCAGAATGCCATTTTTCCTGGCCTTCTTCATATTTGCTGCCTGTTTTGCATTTACCATTTTATTTCTCTCTTGCTTATCCTACATAGAGGCAGCCTCTCCTTGCTCTTTTTCTCCAGATTAGCCCTTCACCTCCCAAACAAGTGCTTCTAGGGTGAATTATTTTTCTGGTGAATTGCTGCTAGTGATTTTTTTGCTAGTTTAGACACCACTGATGTTAGGATGTTGAATCCTAAGCCTAAGGACTAAGGGGGTCTCCGACCCCTCCCTTGCTTACTGTTCATTATGTCAAACGGGGCTCCCTAGAGAGTATTCTGGATCTCTCTGTCCCTCCTGTGCTATGGCCCAAACTACTCTGCCGGGCTTCTCCAACACTGAACAAGAGTCAGCTAGGGTCAAATCATTGTCATCATAGTTACAATCATAGTAGTTGAGGTTGAAAGAAGACTTGCGTCCATCAAGTTAAATCCTTTTCCTATTCCGAATTTTTCGGAGGGGAAACGCGAGGAAGGGGAATATGAAGATATGGGGTTTAGGGAGAACAGATGATGGAAGTTGCCCATTCAGATACTTCCAAAGAGGAATTGTTGATCTTTTTTTTGGCCAACATGAAGGAATCCAACACTTGTTTCAGAGGTCTTGTTTGAGGTGGTCAGACTGTCTGCTAAAGCCTCCTCCTTCTCTGTTACTATGCAACACACATTGTGGCTTAAGATTTGTCCTGCGGAAGTCACTTGTTTCCTTACCCTTTCAATGCAAGTCCCTGTTTCAACATGAATTAAGGCAGATTATTAGCAATGCTGCTGGGGGCAAGAGCACCTTGTTGCCTCAGGTGCCCACCAAACATCCTACTACGGTGAGGAAACTGAGTCTTTTTCATCCCTGCCACACAGAGGTGCATAGGCATCAAACTTTGCAGGCTCCAACTACCCCCACCACCATAACCACCACCAGAGAGAAGTGGCAGCCCAAGCGAACAGCTTCAAGAGCAAAGTCTGTCAAGACAGCTTTTGTATGACCTGTGGAATCCTGTGGGTTTTGCAGGTGATTTCAGAAGGGTACAGAATAGGTTTCAAATCCCTTCCTCCTTTTCATTTCTACCAGTCCAAAGTTCCTACTGTGCAGGCCAAGTTGAAGTTGTTCCAGAATGCAGTGCACTCACTACTGGACAAGAAGGTTCTGGTTCCAGTACCTCCCCAAGAGCAGGTTCAGGTTTTTATTCCAGCAAAGTTTGTGATTCTGAAGAAAGACGGCGGCTGCTGTCTCATTAACACCCAAGTGTCTCAAAGTATGTAGAGACTGCACTCTTTAAGATGGAATCCTTGTGTTCTATCATCTCCGTGATGTGCCCAGGGAAGTATCTGGCACCTCTGGCCCTTCAGGATGCTTACCAACACATCCATATGCAACCAGACAGCCAACGCTATCTGCATTTTGCCTTAGGCTACAAGCGTTACCGGTTCATCTCGTTTACTCGTATGCTTTTGGCCTGGTCTCAGCTCCTTGGGTGTTTTCCAAGGCCATGGGTGCCTTAATTTCTATGACTCCTTATCTGGGTGATATTTTGATCAAGGGTCCTTCAGATGAGCTCTTGGCACAGCACTTCCAAGACTTTGCTCGACTCTGGGTCCACCATGGGTGGATTCTGAACATGTCAAAGTCTTCTCCTGTGCCATTCCAGGAGCTAATGTTCCTAGGCATGAGGTTCGAAACCTGCCTAGAGAAGGCCTTTTTGCCTGAGGACAAGGTCCTGCAGATCATGCAGGATGTGTCTCAGGCTCTGGCCATCACAGGGAGTACATGAGCTTTCTCGGCTGACAAGTATCTGCCCTAGAAGTATTACCTTACTCTCAGGTGTACACCAGTGAGGTTCAGAGACTTGTCATCCAGAATGGATGGGAATTCAGATCTTCTGGATCAACAGATATCCCTCTCTCTGGAAACTAGACAGAATCTGCAGTGCTGGTGCTTGCAGTGGTGCCACCTGGAACTGGGAAAGTCCTTTGTGATCCTGGAATGGACTCGGATCACCACTGATGCCAGCCTGAGTGGCTGGGTAAGTGGTGGCTCACCTGGGGATCTAGGGCAGGTGGACTGAAGAGGAATATCTTCAATCCATCAATGTTGTGGCACTCCGGGTGATCTGTCTTGCTCTGATGTACCTGGACCTCTCAGTTGAAAGATTATCCAGTACGAGTCCAGTCAGACAATACCACAGCCATGGCTTACATAAACTCTCAGGGGGGCATTTTAAGCACCACCGCCTGGTACAAGGTGAGGTACATTCTGGGCTGGGCATAAGCCCACGTTACGGCCATTTCCGCCATTGACATTCCATGGGTAGAAAATGTTCTGTCAGACTTTCTAAGTTGCCAAGATGTAGATCTGGGAGAGTGGCAACTCAATACTGAAGTGTTCCACCTGACTGTGCTACAGTGTGGACTACCACTGATATACCTGAATGCCACAAGGGACAACAGGAATGTTCCGGTCTTCTGCTCCCGCTGGTGTGGATCCTCTGGCCTTTGCAGTGGACAAGATGAGATTCCTCTCATTCCCAGGGTGCTCAAGAAGATCAGGATGAATGGTGCAGCAGTTATTCTGGACCCTCCTTATTGGACCAAGAGGGAGTGGTTTGTGGAGCCTTTCCATTCGGGATCCATTTCCACTGCCAACCAGACCGGACCTCCTCCTTCAGTGCTATCTTTGGAAAGAGGATGTGGAAAAGCTGGCTTTGGCTGTTGAAGCCCACATCTTGAGGATAAAGGATTTCTCCACTGAGATAATTTCTACTATGATTCAGGCTAGGAAGCCCATTTCCTCTAAGGCCTACCACAGGGTTTGGTCTATTTTGCATTCCTGGTGTGTGTACAGGGACCTGTCTTCACAGGACTTTGACCTTCCAGAAGTGCTCTCTTTTCACCAGGATGGTGTGAACAAAGGACTCCGCTTGAATTCCTTGAGGGTTCATATTTCTGCTCTCTGTGTTTTTCTAGAAGAGTATTGCCATTCTTTCAGATGTCAATGTGTTCATTCAGGGGGTTGCTCATATTTTCCCTGCCTACAAGCATCCCATGTCTCCTTGGGATCTTAATTTGGTTCTGGGTGTTTTGTAGAGGCCTCTCTTTGAGTCCCTTGCCACCATTCCTTTGTGTCAATTGATGTGGAAAATGGTGTTTCTTTTGGCAGTTGTCTCAGTCCACAGGGTTGCAGGCTTTGTCTTGCAAGCCGCCTTTCCTGGTTTTTCAAAAGGACAAGGCTGTTCTTCGCACCTCTCAGGAATTTCTTCCTAAGATGGAATCGCCACTTGTTGAATGTTTCGGTGCCTTAAGTTTTATGTGCACCGCATGAAGTCTTTTCACAGATAGATTCCTTGTTTGTCATTTCTGAGGGTTCCAGGGCAGGTCAGGCTGCTTCCAATGCCACCATAGGCTCTTGGATCAAGTCTACCATTTATAGGGCATACAAACTCAGGAAGAAATCTGTTCCCTTCAGAGTTACAGCACATTCCACTTGATCTGTTGGGGCCTGCTGGGCCTATAAGAATCAGGCCTCTCCTGAGCAATTGTGCAAGGCTGCACCTTGCATATTTTTACTAAGCTCTATCATGTGCATGCTCTGGCTTCAGCTGAAGCCAGTTTTGGCAGGAAGGTCTTTCAGGTGGTTCTGCCTGTCTAAGGATCTCTCTTTGCCTGTGCCTTAATGTTGTTCAGCTGTTTGATGTTCGTGGTTGGTGTGGTTGCTCACATCATAACTGGGGCAGGACTGGGTTGAGCTGCAAAGGGAGCATTCCAAAGGAGGATTTCAACCCCATGATACCTGCATTCCATATGGACAAAGAGGAAAGGTTTTAACAGGTAACACAAAAATTCTAATTTTTTTTTTCTGTAGGAGAGAACTGCGCCTTTCATCAGTAACTGCAGTGTGTGTAGTAAATAGGGGAATGATTGGCAACAATGGGCACATCTGTGCTCACATCAAACTGAAAGCAAACACCTTGATGCTTAGGTCCGTAATGTCAAATCATCCTGTCCCCCAGGAACCAGGTACTGCTGCTGGTGGTGGGGAGTTAACAATGACACTTGCATCATCAGAAAATGTTGCTGCTGCTTCCCGCACCCAGACCCTAACACAAAAAGCTGATGGTGAGCCGAAGAGAAAAATAGTTCCACACCCATGACCTCAGGGGTGGGGGAAAAGTGGAAAACGATGGCCTCTTTCTTCTTTCCACATTCCCCTTCACTGGCTGGGTAAGAGGATTATGATGATTTTTCCTCAGAATCCGCATTAGAACTAGAACCAGGATTATTGCTGGTAAGTGGAACCTGGATTAGTCTTGCATCACAACTGCTGGACCCCATTTCCACGGTGGTCTATGGCACACTAGCCTCATCATCATCCTTCTGCCTTTGCAACTCAGTAGAAGCAGGAATTACAGCAGCAGCAAACTCTGGAATATCACTGCTGGTAGTGGTAGTGATGCATAACCCCATTTGCACATCTGTCTCCCATTCCTTCTCACTTTCTGCTAAAAAGTCCATTATCATCTCTTCCACCCCAGCTGCTCCACCAACACCATTCCCTCCTTGCTGCTGTTCTAAGACAGTTGCACTTTTTGACAATTATGGCAAATGTGACAGGTGGTCCCCTACTGTCATATTTGACATAATAGAGGTGAAGAATGCAGATGCATTACAGTCCTACCAGCTCCTCCTTTTCTTTTTCAGACGGGTGCTCATTCTGTTAGCCAGCAATTTGAGTGTCTGCTATATAAATAGCTACAAAATTGCCTAAAGCCCTTTCTATGTATCTACCTGCTTAGAAGTACATAACATATAAGTAAATGGGTGGGAAGTTTGCAGCCATTGAAAAAAAGAGTGCAAACATTTTTGATGTAGGAGAAAATGGAGACTATATTGAGGAGTCTGATGAGGATGTATTTTCAAGCGAAAAAGCAGCCATGTGGTTTCCGATGAATTTCTGCAGGGAACACAGCAGGCCCATTCACCCACCCATTGATGCAAGTGTGGATAACATAGTTTTGCCACTGTACAAATTGTTGGTAAGACCTCGCCTCAAATATGCAGTGCAATTTTGGGCACCGGTTCTGAAGTAGGATATTCTATAACTGGAGACAGTATAGAGAAGAGCAAAAAAATTGAGAGAATGGAGTAAGAAGAATGTCTAGCCAAACTTGGATTATTTATTCTAGAGAAAAGACGCCTTAGAGAGGGGATCTTTTACAATGTATGGGTATATGTGAGGCTAATACAAGCATCTCCCTGGTGAACCTTTAATTCTAAGGTGGGATCAAATATCTATGCTGCACTCCACTTCAGCTTCAGTTGAGGAAGGTGTTCTTTACAGTAAGGTCTGTCAAACTGTGTAATTTTTTACCCAAGGAAGTGCTAATGGCAGATACAAGGTTTTCACTGGGATCCCCATACATCAGTCTATAAGGGGTAACCCTCAGCAAGATAGCATGAAGAGTGCTGAAGGATCTCCTCAGCTGGGTGAAAGCATGTGTTCTGGCCATCTCAGCCTTTCACATTCCAGGATGTACTGGCAGACTTTTGAAGTAACCAAGATGCAGATCCAGGAAACTGGGAACTTCATCCAGAAGCATTTTACCTGATAATTCAGCACTAGGGGGTCACAGCAATAGACCTGATGGAAAACAGGGGCAGAAAGGTTCAGACTTTCTCTTCTTGCATGGGAGACACCTTGGCCTTTGCAGTAGATATAGTGTCCATCCTATTGATCTTCCATCTCTCCTATGCATTTCCTCCTATCCTTTTCATCCCCAAGGTGATCGTAAATGGACAGTGAGCTGGTCATTTTAATTCCTACATTTCTGGCCCAGGATGATGTGGTTTGCAGACCTGGTCAGTCTGCCCATTCGGGAACCAATTTGGCTGCCACACATACTGGATCTCCACGGTGCTTTGTGGTACGAGGATGTAGAGAGGTTGGCTTTGACGGCATGGCTGTTAAAGCCACTATTCTGAAGCGGTAGGGACTTTCCTGTGGTGTTATCTCCACCATGATCTGTGCATGAAAGCTGGTCTTTTTGAAGGCATACCACAGGGTATGGTCCATTTTTTTATCTGTGGTATTTGGGTAAGAGCATGTTCCCACAGATCTTTGACCTCCCTTTGGTGCTCTCTTTTCTCCAGGATGTAGTTAACAAGTGTCTCAGGTTGAGTTCCCTTAATGTCCAGAAGAATTGCTATCCTCCCAGAACTGAAGGTTTTTCTAAGGGGGTAGCTCATGCCTTTTCCACTTTTAAGGATCCCACACCACCATGGGACCTCAGTCTGGTCCTGTGTGTTCTTCAGAGGCCCCCTTTTGAGCCTCTAGCTTACAACTCTTTGCATCAGCTGACATTGAAGATAGCTTTTCTGATGGCGGTTGTCTCTTTTAAGAGGGTGGGTGAGCTGAAAGCTTTGTCTTGCAAATCTTTGTTCCTGGTTTTTCTCCAGGATAAGTTTCACATCAGTTAGGTGACAGTTGTGCCTTCTGTTTGTTCTGACCCTGCATCTGCTCAGGAGAGAGATCTCTGTCTGTTGGATGTGGTGTACTGCCTTAAGTGTTACCTTTGCTGTACTAAGGCTTTTCATAGGGCTGACTCTGTCATTCCTGAGGGTCTGAGAGTAGGTCAGGCTGCTTCCAAGGAAACCACTGCCTCTTAGATCAAGGCTACCAATCACTAAGTGTACGAGATCAGGAAGAAGCCAGTTCCCACCAAGATCAAAGTGCATTCCACTAGATCAGTGGGTGCTTCCTGGGCCTACAAGAATCAGGCTGAACAGCTGTCCAAGGCTGCGACTTGTTCCTCCGTGCATACCTTTACCAAACACTACCTCATCAATGATGAGTCTTACCCCTGTAAGAGCCTGTCTACTCTTTCCACATCATCTTCCCCTAATTCTGAACCTGTTGTCTCAGGGTCCTCTTTGCCATTCAGATGTAGCAAGGATGACTTTGAAAGTACGACTCCTGAGAATCAAGGGTTTGTCTGATCTAATCATTACAACTATGCTTAATACCCATAAGTCAGTTTCTTCTTAGGCAGGGGGTAACTTGTGACTATTCCATCTTCAGGTATCTCATATCTTCACTGAATCTGAATCAGGTTCTCTGAGTGCTTTGAATTCTGTGTCTCTTGACACTGTATACCACATTGATCCTAGCCATCATGTCAGTACAGAGCGTGGCCCAACTTCAGTCTTTGTCTTGTACGGCCACCTTTCTTATTTTTCATGCAGATGAGGTGATTGTTTATTTCCTTTTGATTTCTTCCCAAGCTGATTTCTAATTTACATATTACTCAAGAGAGTCTCCTTCCCCTTTGCCCTGCCCCTTCTAAGAGAACAGGACCTTCACTGTTTGGATGTAGATCACGGTCTTGCATATTAGGTTAATTGCACAATACTTTTGCAAGTTGTATTCACTGTCATTCCTGAGGGCCAACTGGTGTGCAGTTTTTTGGTGGTGGTATCCATTGACACAAGAGGTTCATCGTTGTATTTGTCTTGTCTCTGTTGAGACAGGTTTTGTTGTTCAGAGTTTTTATCCCCCTCCTTGGATTTCTGTTTGGGATTGGAATGTCGACATGGGTCCTTTGTTTCACAATGGATAAAAAAAAGGGAATTTTTGTGTATTTAATGATAAATCCTTTTCTCTTAGTCCTTGTGGAACACAGGACTTCCTTCCCTCCCAGTGAGAAACATATGGGCTGGTGGGAGTACTTTGTTTTCTCTGGCGTGGTGATTGCCTTCCTTGCATACTTTTTTCTTGCATCTTTGCTGCACACCAAAAATTTAGGCTGCTGCTGTTCCTGGGCTGGTGTTAAGTGGAGCTTGGAGGGAGTCTTTTCCTACGGAGAGCTTTTATCTGCAAGTGCCCTGCCTCGTAGTGATAGCTACTTGGCCCCATGGTTCCTGTGTTCCACAAGCACTAAGCGTAAAGGATTTATCGATAAGTGCACAAAATCCCATTTTGTTTCCCTCCCTGTATTTTTAGTATTGCTTTGGCAGACTCATTGGTCCCTTCATCCCTGAATGGATGATAGAGAAAAGGAGATTTTTTTTTTTTTTTTTTTTTTTACTTACCAGCAAATCCTTTTCTCTTTCAGCTAGTTGGACAAAAAAATTAATGCAGAGAAAATATATTTATGGTAATTCCTTACAGGATGGCCCGTTGTAATGTGATCTGTCCTAATTAGCTAGTAGGGGGATTTACAATCCAAAATTAAATCATGGAAAATTAAAGGTATATATTTGGGAAGGCAATTTAGGAGTATTTTGTATTTATTTATTTATTTTATTTATTTTTTAATAATTAATGAATGCCCTATGTGCCTGTTTAGTGTGTGGGGGGGGGGACTTGGTTTTGTCTGCTGTTTTCATTGTGCATTGGGGTTAGGCTCGATAGTTGGTTTTAATCTATAGCTATTACAAGAAATGCATCTATTTAGCTACACTTCATAAAAAGCAAGTTTATTTGGAGAAGTAAAATAAGCAAAAGGTTTTTACTCTAACGTTATGTAAGTTAGCACAGTAAACCAACAACAGAGGAAAGGGATTCGGAGTAATTATTTCTAATGTCTTAAAGGTAGGCAGGAAATGTAATAAAGCAGAGGGGAATGCAAGCAGGGTGCTGGGTTGTATAGCTAGGGGCATTAGTAGCAGAAAAAGGGAAGTGGTCATGCCACTCTACAGATCTCTAGTTAGACCTCACCTAGTGTATAATGTACAATACTGGATACCCCATCTCCAGAAGGATATAGATACTGTAGAGAAATTTCAGGAAAGGGCTTCTAAAATGTTGACTGGTTTACAGGAAAATAAATATCAGGGTTTGAATATGTATAGCTTGGAGGAGAGAAGAGAGAGAGGGGATATATGATAGAAACATTCAATACATTAAGGTATTCAACAAAGTGCAGGAGGGAAGTGCATTTCAAAGGAGTAAGAATGTTAGGTCAAGAGGCCATAGTATAAAACTAGAGGGACACAGGTTTAGATGTAATGTAAGAAAGTTTTACTTTACTGAGAGGGTAGTAGATAAGTGGAATACCCTAACGGCATAAGTGGTAGAAGTCAATACAGTGGCAGAATTTGAGCATGCATGGGATAGGCATAAGGCTGTCTTTAACAAAAGAAAAGACCAGGGACCAAATAAGGTTTGAGGTTTTTACAGTAGGAAAATGGGCCGCCCAGATGGGCTGAATGGTTCTTGTCTGCCCTCAAATTATATGTTTCTGTGTAACTGTTAATTTTCGTGACTTTTTTTTTTTTTTTTTAATACAGCCCGATGAAAGTGCTCTGGATTTTTCCTCCTGCATGCTGCAACCAGGAATTGAAAATGCACAAGAATTGGCATGTGGTGTGTGTTTACTAAATGTAAGCTCAAGTAGCAAGGTATGCAGAAAATGCTATGGCCAGTATCCAGTTAAATTGTTTGTGTAAAATGTTAGTTAACCCTTTGAGTGCCAGAGTGGTACACAATGCATTGTAAAGCAATGTGTTGTGTGTCCCTCTGGCACTCAAAAGGTTAAGTGGTTCTGTGTGTATTTTGAGCATGTATCATGCATAATCATTGCTTGTTAACTTGCAGTCTATGAGGATTTAGGCCTCAATTAAATTGGGTCTGTTATGGAAAAAAACAGCCAACAGCAGTTTTGAAAGCACAGTAAACCATTCAATTAGCTGCCTCATATACAGCTGACGGCAGTTTTAAAGTCACAAAGGACAATAATATTACGTCCATTTGAGAACTATGGTACAGATATCGCCAGAGCCATTTAATTGTGCTAACGCATGACAAATTGATACTTTTTACAGATGAAATTCTGCACACTCTGGCTCCCCTAGCTCCACCTTTGCCCCACACCCTCTCGTGGTCACACAAAATACCTTGGGTTGCATTATAGCCCTCAAATTAAAATACCAGATTCCCATTGACTGAATTGGGCCTTTTAACCCCTTAAGTGCTTACTGTGCTTTGCAACGAGTTGGAGATCTGAGCACTGCTTTCAACCCCTGGTCGGTGCATTCAGAATTTGTGACCAGTGGCACAGCCCCTAATTCCCACTGATTGAATTGGGCCTTTTAACCCCTTAAGCAATTACTGTGCTTTGCAATGCATTGCAGATCTGAGATCTCTCAGGAACAGAGAGATCACAGATCTCCAACTCATTGCAAAGCACAGTAAATAAAATAAATAAATAATAAATAAATAAATAAATAAAATAAAGTAATAAAGCACACAGTATCCTAAGGCATATATACAGCATTTGCTATTAGGAAAAAGTAAAGAAAAAAATGTTATTTTAAATAAAAAAGTTTTATAAAAATATATGTGTACAGATATACACCAAGAAATAAAGTAAAGTATGCTGTAAGGGGTTGAATCCAATAATCAAAACGCTCATACGTAAAATACAATAAAATTGCATATCAAAAATATACAAAATAAAAGCATATAATAATGCACTTGGATATTTTGGACAAAAAATATCCAGGAATTAGTGTGGCCAAGTGTTTGTCACTGAATTTTGTCCAAAATATATATGTGCATTATTATATGCTTTTATATTGTTATTCTGGAACCTCAGGGTCACATGCGAGGATATGAATAAGGTCAACTTATTTAGGTTAACTCATCCCCTTTGAAAGCACACAAAGTCCTGGATATTTTCTTAACTTTTATTGGAGAAGTCACAAAAATAAAAGGCACTTGCAGATGGCATATTGTGTGAGAGAGGGTTTCTCTGGGGGAAGGTAAAAACGGATTGCTTTGCAAGGGAGTGGTAAAGTCAGAAGTGTACTCACAGTATCAGCAGGGTAAAAAGATACAAGCCAAGGGGAGGCATAGCAGGGAAACAGGTGACTAAGGATCAAGCTATCCTGTTAGAAAAAGACAGGGGGGATGGAATGGCCCATCTCAGATATGAGAATTGGAAGATTGCCATAGCAACCAGTTACTAAATAGGGGGGAGAGAGGAAATAACAAATAAAGCAACTTGTTCTAGAACACTCCCCATCTGGTATCTGGAGATACCACTATATCTAAACGTAAATTGAACATATATAAAACATAACAGCAATGCAAAAGTCCAAGATCACATAACAATGAAAATGCTGGGAAACACTCTGGCTCCAGGGGGTTCTCCTGCCAGGAATGTCAGGAAGGTGCACTGTTCAGAGTAGCTAAGTACTCCACAATGTCTTTCAGAGTCTGTAGGAAGATGGTCAGTTTTTCCTTACTGTAGACTGATCAGACACTAAAAGGATAGTTTCTGTAATAGGGCTTGTAAAGGTTTTCACAGTCCCTTGTTTAGCAACTCTTACTTCAACCTTGCGGATCCTACCATCTGCACTTGGGATAGTTTTAACAATAAGACCCATAGGCCACTCGTTCCGTGCCCCCTGTTGGTCTTTTAACAGAACAACGTCTCCTCCTTGGATGTCCTATTTGATAGCTTGTCACGAGGTACTCACTCCTCCAACGGTTCCAAAATGGGTTAGCAAGACGCTGCACCTGCCTCCACTGATATTTATACATGTTCTTTGAGTTAAAGTCTCCAACTGGAGTAGGAATGTCTCGTACTTTTTGTGTAAGGAGCATTGTTGGAGTTAGAATGCTTGGTGATTCTGGATCTGTAGATACCAGGACTAAATGTGGTTAGCACTTCATGGGTGAGTCGAGCCAAATTAGTTTTGAACATCATAGAATCCAAAATGCGTTGAACTACCCTGATCAGGCGTTCCCAGGCTCCACCCATGTGAGAAGAATAAGGAGAGTTGAATTTCCACATACACTCTTGGTCACGCAGGTATTTCTGGATGTTGTTGTCTTCAACATTATTTGTGTTTATTTGTAATTCCTTGCATACCCCAACGAAATTAGTTACGAATGTATTTGTTTGACTGGTCCTCTGATTGCGAAGAATCTTCTGAGGGCGTTTATGAAACTTGATGCATCCATAGATTCTAATACCTCAATGTGTATAACACGTGTATTCATACAGGTGAAGAGCACTGCCCATCTTTTACAGCCCGCAAGTCCACCCCTCGTTTTTTGTGTGATGACCTTCCATGGTCCAAAAACATCAAGTGAAGGGGGGTTCTGTACTAAGTCTATCAGACCTGCCATCTTTTGATCTTGGCTTTTTCTGCAAAATACGGCACCTGACACATTTATGGAGAATTCTGGCAACACACCTTATAGCACCAATGATCCATATTCCTGCAGCTCTAATAGCTCCTTTGGTGAAATGTAGTCCTTGATGCATGACTTGTTCATGATAGTAACTTACCAACAGAGTAGCAATGTGATGCTGACCAGGCACAATAAGAGAATTGCTCTCCTCCCTGCTTAGGCAGGACTTGCTTAGGCGGCCCCCTATTCTGATGAGACCATTCTCATCGATGAAGGGATTCAACTTCCAAAGCGGGTTATTTTTAGAGATGCTCTTCTTTTCGTGGATGCAACTGATCTCCCCTGCATACATTTCTCTCTGAACGTGATGGAGTACAGTTTCCTTTACCTTTGTGAGTTCATCTGTATTATGTAACCTTTTGCAGATGTGCCAACCGTGGCAGACAATTGTTTTATCATCAGGCATATGGTGGGTGGAAAGAAATGGCTATGTGTCTAAGGTGTGCTATTGCTTGCAGGAGGGCTGTCCACCTTGAGAAGCGATGGAATCGTTGTGATCCGAACACATTTCTTGGCAGTATGTTCGTGAGTAGAACAGATGCTTGAGGTCTTATTTCTAGGTCCCTGTCAGGATCTATAAGTTCAAAGTCATCAGCTAAGGTTATCAGTGCTTCACGTGTCAGAAACGTTGGTCCTGTAAGCCACAATGGATTTTGAAGACATGCTGTGGGCACCGATCTAGTGGCAGTATCAGCAGGATTCTGATCTGTGGGCACGTGGTACCATTGATCTGGTTGGGTTGACTTCCTGATCCTTTCCGCTCGGTTAGCCACATACACGTAGAACCTTCTTTTCTTGTTGCATATGTAACCTGAGCATATGTAACACTGAGCCTTCCGTTATTTCCTGCAGAGCTATTGTTGCCTCTGATTACTTCTCCGGTAGTGAGCCGTGGTTGCGTTCCGTTCAGCTCTCGCAGTATACGGTTGCCTATGTTACCGCACCGGCAGGGTGCCATTGGCTCAATATTACCAGCTCTTGCAGAGTACCGTGCTTCCGTTACTGCACCGGTCGGGTGCCATTGGCTCAAGTCTACCAGCTCTTGCAGAGTACTGTGCCTCCATTACTGCACCGGTCGGGTGCCCGTGGCTCAAGTCCGTTCAGCTCTAGCAGAGTATTGTGGCCTCTGTTACTGCTACAGCAGAGGGTATAAGTCTCAGCCCTGCTTTGCAGATTTAGGTGCTTGTCTACATCTCGCACCACAGTCTCCTGATAGCCATTTACCTTCATACTGTGCGTTGCCAAACACACCACATCAGAGAATGAGTACTGTCATTTTACTTTAACCCATGCTGTGCTGAAGTTGCCTTGTTATGCCTGACCTGTGACAGTATCTTATTATCCTACTCATTGTATACTGGGCCTGTGTGGGCATATGTCTATGACCTATATTTTCCTGTCTATTCCATTGTAATACGCTATAGCCCGCTGTGGGTATTTTCATTGTGTCTTTTAATAAAACTGTGTTTTATTCTAACCTACTGTGTCTGAGTGTCGTACAAACCGTTACATTGGGGCAACGAATCCCAGCGGATCATAGAGGCTGTTTACCATAGACAGGACGGGTCGGGTGTAGGGTTTTTCTTCGATAGACACCTGGAATGTAAATGTGTCTGCCTTGAGATTCCAGCTTAACCCGAGGCTCCGCAGTATGGGAGGTGTGTCAGGCCCCAGATCCAAATACTTGCATGATTGTCAGTATGAAACGCCTTCATTACTGTGGCACTGTTGGAAGCTATTTTATGCAGTTTTAAGTTGGCAGTTGCTAGCATCCTTTGCGTTCGTTTGAGCAGGTCTATAGTTTCTTCTTCTGTCGGAAACAATTTCAACCCATCATCCACATAGAAGTCTTTTTCAACTAAATTTCTATCATCTTTCCCATATTCTTCCTCTCCTTCTTGGGCTGTCTGTCTGAGCCCATAAGCAGCCACTGCAGGTGATGGACTCTTGCCGTAGACATGCACTTTCATTCTACACTCTATGACTTCACCATCTATATTGTCATTCTGTTACCACAGGAACCTTCGGTAATTTCTGGTGTTGTCTTGCACAAGGTAGCAGCAGATCAACACTCCAAATCTGGTCCAGTGAGGAGGACATCATTTAGAGAGACTCCTTGGTATTGAGCACTGAGCACAGAGTTTCTACATTATCTGGCTTGTGTATCTTGTTGATACATACTTCGCCCACTATCACCCATCCTAGGTCAAGCCTTTGTGCACATGAAGCATTATGGTACCCATTCCTTTGTTCGTGGATTTTATGTGCTCTCATGATGTCTCTGCCGAGTAGCAGCAAGATCTGGGCGCTTCCATCTAATGGAGGGATGCAATCAGCTATCGCCTGGAGATGAGGGTGGTAGAGTGCCACGTCTGGTGTAGGGATTTCGCTTCTATCCTCCGCCATATGATTGCACTCTATGAGTGTGGGGAGAGGCATCCTTACTTTGCCATCCACTGAACATATGGTGTAGCTGTTTACTCTTCTCCCTGTTGTTTCTATCCGCCCTGCGCACGTCTGGAGTGTGTAAGGGGAGGCGCTATCTTGTATGTTGAATAGGTTAAAGAATTCCGACCTGACCAGTGAACGATTGCTTTTGGTCGTCAATGATGGCATATATTCTTATGGCTCTTTTGGGTTGTCCATCTGGGTACAGTGCTACGAGACATATCTTAGAACAAGATCTGCGATCGCTGGCTTCTCCGCAGATCTCAGTACATTTAGATGCTACAGATAGGGGAGGTGTCCTCCACTCTTCTTCCTCCCCGCCCTGCTTTGTCACAAGGTTTGGGGCCTGGATTGTTTTAGGCTTAAATGTCTCTGGATGTAAAGCTGCTACATGCCTGTCACTGCTGCACTCTGTGCATTTTATAACTTCTTTACACTCCTTGAATACATGACTTGTAAAGCAAACTCAAAATTCTCTAAGATCTTGAACTCCTCTATGGGTTTCATTCTGAACCCAATGCACTTGCTAAGCGGATATGGCTTTTTATGTATGGGGCGTTCTTTATTAAGGTCCCTTGATTTCCTGTTTTGGGCGACCGACAGGTCAGTATTCTTGTGAGTTGTAGAGGACACGTCCGTTCTGTGGACCGAAATGGGTGTTCTAGCGTTACCATACCTTGCCCCTGGTCTTTTATTCTTCAGGTTGCTTGCAGTGGGTGCAGTCTGAGTACCTAAGATGAAGCTTTGATTGTGCTGCTTCGCGGATGAAGCTCAGGAAGAACGGGGGGGGGGGGGGGGGGGTAGGCAACTTGCTTCTCCATTTTGTATTTTGAGCCTTGTGAGGTCCGTTTTTCTTGGAGGTTGTAGGGTAGCTTTTCCAAGATGGTTTTCACTCCACGAGCTGGGTCTAGGACGTTGAGACCTGTTAGGGATTGGTCTGTCCTTGAAGACTTCAGCTCCTGTAGCAGGTCCCCGAGTTCTCGCAACTTTGTGTAATCTTTGGTTGTAATTCTGGGGAAATTGTCGACTCTCTTGAAGAGTGCATCTTCGACTGCTTCGGGACTACCATAACACCCTTCTAGTCTTTCCCATGCTAAGACAAGACCCAGTGGAGGGTTGTTCACATTTGCTGACCTGAACCTCGTTGCATGTTCTACGGATTTTCTTTCCCCCAGCCATTTGGTTAGTAGGCTGAATGTAACGGATACCGCTGCCACCCAGCCTTGGGTGACTCCGTTAGTCGCCGCTTCCCTCGCTCTGGAACAGGAAAACTCCACAAGCTTCTACCAAGGTATCCCAATCGCCAGGCAGGACTAGTGTCAGGATAACAAGAACTCTCCCAGCATACCAGCAGCTTAACCTCACCAGACAACACTTGTGTAGGTTAAAACAAGAACTCCTTTATTGAAACAAACCACACATATTTATAGTCAAACCTTACATTCAAATAAATGGACCAAGCAAATACATTAGGAACATAATTCAATCACACAGTAGACAAAAGGTCAATGGTCTAACAAATACAATGACTCAGACTTGATTAACATATCAAATACAAAAGGGTTGCTGAACTCACACAATGGAAACAAAGACTGGAGGGACTTGAATGAATTATCACACAGCAGGGGGTCTCAATACAATGGCTTTAGTGCCTACAATACACATTGCAAGTAACATTAGGTAAAGTCAAGTTATTAACCCCTAATGGCCCTGTCCCCTGAAAGCAGGCTATGATTTTTAGTCCTTTTTGGCACCGCTGTCCACCAATATAATATCCCAAAGCTCTACATAGCTTGCGTCACTGGGCTGACAATCCATATGCCTAGACAAGGGTTGTTTTAGGCATGACAGAAATGTCCACAGTTCCTTGTGTTCCTTGTTTAACAGTCTTAGGCCCAGTGGTTCCTGTGACAGGTTGTTCACATTTGCTGACCTGAACCTCGTTGCATGTTCTACGGATTTTCTTTCCCCAGCCATTTGGTTAGTAGGCTGAGTTCTTCCCTTGCGGAGAAGCCCAGACTCTTGATTGCGTCTTTGAATGTGAACTTCCATATCCTAAAATTCTCGGGACGGTCGTCGAAGTTGGTAAGTCTCGTCTGCACCATGTCGCACCGGGTCCTGTACTTGCCCATATCCGTTAGGCCCGATGCATCAATGATGTGGTCTTGCTCTGGTGCGGTTTCCGGGAAGGGCCTGGTGATCACCCTCTCCTTGCTGTGGATGTTTGATGCCCACTGGTCAGTGTGAGGAGCTGTATCTGTTCGCATGGGCTTACCTGAGCTGTGAGCCTGTTGAGGTGCAAGTGTATGCGTACTGGTGTGTGGATCGCCTTTGCGGCTTTGGCTATCCCAGACTGTGTGTACCCTTGAAGGAACAGCATCTTCTCGTGGGCTTAGCGATTCATCGGCATCTGAGATGTTGCTGTCTGTGTTCTGAAATAGTGCACTGGTATTGGCGCTGGGGAGACTCCTCACGTAATTTGCAGTGCATTGAGTTGGATTTTCTGGGGCCATCTGGTCATACATCTGCTCCCCGCCGTCCTGTTGTGCGGCTGCTTCCAAGACTTCGGCTTGGGCTATGGCAGCGGATGCATCTTCTTCCTTGCTTAGGTGTTACGGTTTTCTGACACACAGACCAGGTTATGAAGTAAAAACACAGTTTTATTGAACAGGATTGTAAAATAGTGCCCCTAAGGGCCAGTACAAGGATAACAGGAATAGTAAAACTGACAAGTGAATGCACACAATGATATAATGTGGAATAACCCCTAAGGGTTAATAGGTGCACAACAGAGGAATAGGATCTGGATTGGCCAACGCCCAGGATATATCGAACAGTCTCTAGCAAGTGATGGTTGAAAAAGTGTCTGTACTGAATACACTCTCACGTAGAAATAGAACTGCGCCCTTATGACCAAAGCTGAACCAATACCACCTCCGTGGGCTGACTGGGAACACTACTGCCAGTGCTGGAAACCAGAACCATAAACGCCCTTAACTAGTTTTCGTAATAACCCTGCGAGTGCCAAACGGATGGGGCCTGGACACCCCTTGGATGCCACACTGAAGGTTACTGCACAAGCTGTATGGAGCCGGCGCACTGGAAGTGCGGGTGAAAGCGTACCCTCTATCGTGAGTAGGCCGGAGCCAGAGCACCCCTCCGGTGCAGCTACAAATGTAGCAAGCAGACAAACAGACACCGAGCACCGGACGTCGGTGCACAGAGGGAGCTCGTAAGATACAGAGAGGTACACAGATAAGTGGCTCAGCAGTTAACCATATGCTTGGATATTTCGGAAGGCACACCACGGAGACTAATGGCACCGCACGGGTTAATTGGTTCGGTATGAGAAGGAGTGACAACAACCAGCATAAGGCAGAGTACCCTTGGTCACAGCTTACTGCTAGAGAGAGTAACAGTGAGTCCCTATACAGTTCAGAATGTCACCGGAGCGACTGCAGAGTACTGGAACACCGGAACAGGAACCGGACGGCAGCAGACTTCACAAACGTAGAAGCAGGTCAATCACGGAGCAGAGTCGGCAGCCAGCAACGGGTCAGATCACGAAGTCGGGTCCTCAGCCAGAATCGGGTCAGATCACGGAGCAGGGTCGTCAGCCAGAACCGGGTCAGATCACGGAGCAGGGTCGTCAGCCAGAATCGGGTCAGATCACGGAGCAGGAACAACAGAGTAGTCAGGCAAGCCGGGTCGGTACACAGGAGATACTGGAACTAGCAACGAAGCGTAGGAACAGGAACACCACGAAAGGGCAACTGACAAGTGCCCAACCTCCAGCATATAAAGGAACATCCTGGGCGGGCCAATCAGCTTCCTCCAATGCGTAGGTATACAGCCAAGATTGACAGCAAAGAACACGGGGACTGTGATATTAGGGTTTCTAAGTTCGCATCCAACTCAGCCTTCCTACGTGCAGAGGCGATGGCTGTGGCGGCAGCTGTGGCTGCTGCTGCCTGCTCCTCTTCTTCTATGAGCGCTTTCTCTGCCCTTATGGCCGCCTCTTTCCGACTATATTTTGCCCTAGCACGTGTGGCCTCTGCTGCGGCCCGAGCCTTGATGGCATTTGTACTTGCACTAGACACATGCGCCTCCATGACTGCAGTCTGTACGATGCTGTCACGTTCCAGATCGATAGTTTTTTGCAGGTCACGTTCTCTGAGGCTATCTGTTGTGTTAGGTGAAATATGCCTATGACAGCGCTACGTAATGTCTTTGACGTGACTTGATCTGAGTTATGGCTTGCTTTATCTGTGTCACGGTTTTTTAAGACACTCAGACCATTGGGTGAATAAGAACACAGTTTTATTAAAATAAGATAAGGCAATAATACGCCCTCTAGTGGTGGTAAATATATACAGATAATATATAGATATAATGGTAAATGCACAAATGACTTATAAGTACAATTACACAGAAATAGAATAGCGTATACCCCTCAGGGGTTAAGTCCTTGATAACAGTCAGTCTCAGATGTGAATGTTTGGAACGCCCTGGGTGTTATAAGGCTGATGCTGGAGACCAAGACTATCACCGGCTGGATACTGGACTGCCCCGCCACGGTGTTCAGTAAGAAGCACAAGAATCCCCGTAGCCCCCTCAGGCGTACCTACTGGAACTGCTTCAACTAGTGCAAGTGCATAAGGCCCCCACGGGCGTGATTGGAACCGGCCTTCAATGCGATAGCTGCCAAGCCTCCTCAGACTAAACCGGGTAACGGGATAGCACACGCTAGAGCCGACAGCCCCCACGGGCGTGATTACCGGAATACGAATGCTGATGCCTGTGCCTGCCACCACTCGGTAAAGCGGAATCTCTCACTGAACAAGAGAGAGAGTCTCAGGCGCCCAACCGGCCCAAACGGATGTAAACACTCTGCAAGGATGTGTGGAGCTGCCGACGAAGAACGGCCAGCTCAGCAGTAGTATTCACTGAGAAAGAGACTCTTACAGGATTAGCGATAGAGTGGAACCCAGCGGCACTGCTAGGGTTAATTAGCACATTTACTCTAGGCTTTTCAGCGGTATAGCAAGGCTCTGCAGTCTGAGGGAGGCGCGTGTACGCACAACTCTGCAACGGAAAATGCACTGCACTGATCGGAGTACACCAGGCAAGGCAGTCACACCAAAAGCTGGAACAGCAGATAGAAATGTTGCGGCGGCGACAACTGGAACACAGGTCACTGCAGAAAGCCGGAGTCGTTCTTCGGAGCGGGAAGTCAGCCAGGCCGGGTCGGAGCACGTAGAAGGTAGTCATACAAGCCGGGTCGTACACAAGCAGGAACGTCAGCCAAACCGGGTCAGGATCCAGAGGAGGTAGTCAGACGAGCCGGGTCATACACGAGCAGGAACACAGGAGAATAGTCAAGACAAGCCAAGTCGGTACACAGGAATCCGGAACACAGCACAGTAACTGGCACAGAAACACCACGAAAGGGCGCCTGACAGTTTGCTAGCCAGGTATAAAAAGGTCACCAGGGGGCGGGCCAAACCAACACAGCAAATCAGTATCTGTCATAGCTGAGACTGACAGGAATCACAGGTACTGTGATAATCTCCCTTTCTTGTTCTCTAACATTCGTGACATTACCCATTTCAATCTCCATGTCTTCCCACGCCTTTTCTAACTTAGAGCTGTGCGCCTCAATGTCAACTTCATATTTTTCATGGGCCTTTTGTGTCAGTTTGACTATTCGCTTAGGCCTTGCGCCTTCATGCGTCTGTTGCATAGTGGTCTCAGTGTCTGACCTGTAGCTCTCATGTGTGGTGTCTGGTGAGGATCTGAGTTCTTCCATGCTGCAGGTGTATGAAGGCCTTTAGCCAGAGCAAGTGGCTTGCGGTCTGTAGCCTGCTTCCGCAATGGACTACTGCTCAGATGTTACCAGTGGGTGTTCTGCAGCAGTCAGCGTAGAGGTAGCTGTACAAAGCTGGAGCTTTCTGTCAGATCCCAAAGCACACAGTATCTGTTTTTACTATTCTGGAACCTCAGGGTCACATGCGAGGATATGAATAAGGTTAGATAGCTTAACTCATCCCCTTAGAAAGCACACAAAGTCCTGGATATTTTCTTAGCTTTTATTGGAGAAGTCACAAAAATAAAAGGCACTTGCATATTGGCATATTGTGTGAGAGAGTGCTTCTCTGGGGAAGGTAAAAACGGATTGCTTTGCAAGGGAGAGGTAAAGTCAGAGGTGTACTCACAGAGGCAGCAGGGTAAAAAGATACAAGCCAAGGGAGAGTCATAGCAGGGAAACTGGAAGTCACTAAGGAGCAAACTTTCCTGTTAGAAAAAGACAGGGGGGATGGAATGGCCCATCTCGGATATGAGAATAGCAAGATTGCCATGGCAACCAGTTACTAAATAGGGGGTAGAGGGAAATCACAAATAAAGAAACTTGTTCCAGAACAATTGCACTAGTAGAAGAGCCCGTGTACATGGGCCACAGTGGCGGGAGGTCATGGTGCAGTCATGCCCAGTAGAGACTGCCCGCACTGAGGCTGATACCTCCGATCTGATTTCGGAGCGCCCAGCTCTGTATCAGCCTCGTCACGGGCAGTCTCTACTGCGCATGACTGCAGCACGCACAGCAGTTGCTACTGCGCATTACTGCGTTGTTACAAACTTTTTAGCAAATTATTATATAGGATATTTTTGATATGCAATTTTATTGTATTTTATGTATGAGCTTTTTGATTATTGGATTCAACTTTTTACGGCATACTTTACTTTACTTTATTTCTTGGTGTATATCTACACTTATTTTTATAATATTTTTTTTATTTAAAATAAAATGTTATTTATTTTTTTTTTTTTCCAAATAGCCAATGCTGTTTATACTTTTATATTGTATATTTTTTATATGCAATTTTATTGTATTTTATGTATGAGCGTTTTGATTATTGGATTTAACTCCACCTTTAGGGTATACTTTATTTTATTTATTGGTGTATATCTCTTCTACACATTTATTTTTATAATACTTTTTAAAATAAAAGTTTTTAAAAAAAATAGCCAGTACTGTATATTATTTGTTGTTATATGCCTTTGCCCTTAGGATGCTGTGTATTATTATACCTGCAGGGCAGTTACCATGGGGAGTCAGGGCCAAGCCCCATACTATATTTGCTTTCACTCTCAGATTATAATTATGATTAATAAATATACTGTATATACACAACTGATCCAAACAAATGACAAGTCAATAGTTATACATGCTTGAATCAATGATTCTCCTCTCCGCTCTTCTCTCTTCCACTTGTAAATTGACACCCTCACGCACATGTCCTATCCAGCCAACACCAGCTAAGCATTGCAAATTTTAAGTTCGTAGCTGGTTCAGTCTCTACCCTCTCCCTTAGCCAGTCCATGCCGTGCTGTAGTGCACAGCTGCATATGCACAACGTCGTCACTCGGTAACTTGACATCGCTTCCACCCACCCACAATACAGTGTCAATAGGGAAAGCAACAGAGCTGTGGGTCGGGACTGGGGAGCAGGCGCACCGCAACCAAAAGGTAAAAACTGAGCCACAGGGCCAGGGGCGGGCTGGGAGGCGCAAGAGACACTACCACCAGGCGAAGTCACCTGCATGGCAGAGTTTACAAGGGTGGCGCCCTTTGTACTGCAGTAGCGCAGCTACGCACAAAAAAAAAAAAGTGGGTGGGAGTGACCGGGCCACTGGTGGGCGCCCCAGAACATTGGGTGCTCTAGGCCAGTGCCTAGTCAACCTCTTGATAAATCTGGCCCTGCACACCAGCAATGTCCATGCACCTCAAACAAGTCCCAGACAAACCTAAAAAACCC
Organism: Rhinophrynus dorsalis; assembly: GCA_037306005.1. NCBI lineage: Eukaryota > Metazoa > Chordata > Amphibia > Anura > Rhinophrynidae > Rhinophrynus > Rhinophrynus dorsalis. Next base: position 258,435,969 of record CM074719.1, read on the forward strand.
CACAACAAACAAAACAAAACACAAACCCTATCAGCCCCCAGGGACAAAGGCTGCACAAAGCATCCCAATCCAACATGGCCCGGAACAACGGGGTTTAAAAAAAACACCTGGATAACAAACACTTTCCCATACTTACCTTATGACTGCACTTGAGGAACACCCCACCACTTTTTTAAAGAGACAGCTCACCTTCCTCAGATGTGGCATGTTTACACTGGGACCTCTCAGTAAGACAGAGAGAGATTACAACCAGTATTTTTGCCTACCTATTCCAGTAAAGACAGCAGAGATGCAGGTGTGTGAGGGCTAGAGATCACCATCCTGCCCCAAGCACACCTGGGGATGCTGATGCTTCGGCTGGACAGTCAGACAGGAGCCCATCTCCACCTGGAGAACCACACCAGTCTGCAGCACCCCATCTGCCCCAACAGCACACAGCCGCCACAGGGACCTGTGGAGCAGAACAGGGATGACAGACGTCCTCATGGTCCCAGGGTATTACACACAAGGGTCATGCTTCTGGGAATGATGAACCTGAAGTCAGAGACCGGTACAGGTTGACATCCCACAGCATCATCTAGTTACATGAGGTGATCAAAGACGACATTGACACCATTTACAGTACCAACTATGCCCTATCTGGATTTCAGAAGCTTATTTGTGCCATCCATTTCATGGCAAGTGGATCATTCCATTCCACAGGAGGATTTGTATTTGTCATGTCACAGGCCACATGTTCAAGGGCACTGGCTCAGGTGTTGGCAGCCCTAAAGAGGACTACATCACCTGTGAGTATAATGCATGTATGACCATGATCAGGCTGAGGAATGTGTGCAGACACATTCACACAACACGACAGGATGAATGACATACATGGCCCTGAGATTGTGTGCTACAACCACATATCTACTACAGGATATAACCCATGCAGCAGCTATTCCATGGATGAGTCATATTTAGGGTGTTGATTCAACTAGCATCTGCCATTCACTTGGCCATGATGACAACATGTTGAGTTGAACGTAACAATAACAACCCTGCAATGCATTGGATACCATTCGGGCATTCAGGGTGTTAAAGGGGCACTGGAGTTAGTATAAGAACAATTGTAACATAGTAACATAGTAATTTAGGTTGAAAAAAGACTTGCGTCCATCTAGTTCAACCCTTTTTCTATTCCTGTTTACCATCGTTGATCCAATAGAAGAGATTTCTCCCTGGATCAACAAGCCCTAACTAAATATTAATCCCAATACTAACGTACATAGCCCTCTATGTTATGCTCTTTTAAATAAGTATCCAGGCCCCTTTTAAAGGCATCTAATGTATTTGATAGCACCACCTCCTCAGGAAGTGAATTCCATACCTTTATTGTCCTTACTGTAAAGAAACCCTTCCGCTGTTGTTTATTAAATCTCCTTTCCTCAAGTCTAAGCGGGTGACCCCTTGTCCTGTGTACTGTTCTGTTAATGAACGGGTCTTTGGAGAGCCCTTTATATGGACCTTGAACATACTTATATAGTGTTATCATATCCCCTCTAAGACGCCGTTTCTCTAGTGTGTACAAGTTTAATTTTTCTAGCCTCTCTTCATAACTAAAACTTTCCATTCCCCTTACTAGTTTTGTAGCCCTCCTCTGCACTCTCTCTAGTTCCATAATGTCCTTTTTCAGAAAGGGCGCCCAGAATTGAACAGCATATTCTAGGTGGGGTCTTACCATGGACCTTACCATAGTTTTGCAAAGCCTAATGGTGAACTGGGAGTCAGCGTGCAAGGCCCACCATGCTGACCTGCTTGTATGTGTGTGCAGCACAATGACATTGCTACACCAACACCCCCTGTTTCATGGAGCTTGGTTCACATACTAATGATGTGTTGCTTCAATGTTCCAGTCAGACATACATATGGCTGCTTGGCCTGCCCTTGTTCCCAGTCTTACGGGTTCCACAGGGTTAAACAACCAAAGCAATGGGCTGTCTACTTCTCCGGAATGCAAAAGGTTAATGAGATAATGATGCTTCATGCTTTGCATGACAGACAGATGGTACAGTTTCAAATCCTCATCGCTTCACATGGGCATCCATGGCATGACCCATCATGGAACAGAGCAGTGTCCAAGTGACCCTGGTGAAACACTGACTCCACGTCCATGAAGCTCACCTCCTGCTGTTCTCAAGTCCTGGTGTTTAGTCATTGGGAAACCTGACTTTGTTCGCAACCCCTGAAAAACCTTTCCTATTACAAAACATGGTAATGTGTATTTAAAAGGTATTGTCTGAATTTGTGGGAGGGGCTGCAAGCCTTTAAATACTGGAGCTCAATTCTTGTTGAGTTCAGAACGTACATGCCGTTGAGCCCCAGTAACCCCTGACAATTTCCGCTTCTGGTCATCCGTAGTTGAGTCAGTAAATTAGCATCCATACACCTTTCCTCTGGCAATTATCTAATGATTCCTACTTTCTCCATACCTCAAACTCAGCCTATCCTACCTACTATACATCAGTCGGCCAGACCCATCACCATCATACTCTGGTATCGGCAGACTCCCGCCACGCTCCCCTTTATTCACCCCGTTATTCAATTCACTCTTGATCAGCTAATCTCACATCCTCTAGCTTGTCTTATGCACACCCCTCCCTTCTGATCCACCACTTCATCCTTCCACAGTCTATACCTGTCGTGCCTTCTTCATGTGCTGATACAGCTCACCCTCTGACCTCGGATCGGTCAGAGGGTGGGGCTTCATACACCTTCACTATTGCCCATTACTTGGACCAGTACCAGGAAGTACAACCTACCACATACTATGTAGCATATAGAGCCATCCTTGCATTGGATAATGATGAATATCAATTGTATAATTAAACACAGTAAGAGGTTACTTCAACGTGTTGGATTGACTGCATTAAGTATAGATTCTCTCACAATTATGTATTGTTTCAAGTAGCCCACACAATATAGTGTAATGGAGCCTTCTCAGATTTTGCATCTCTATCAAAAACATGTTCCTGTGGTGAGGACGAGTCATCTCGCCCATGGAAGGGCTCTTCCTCCCAAGTATAGCACTCTATTGATAGGAGAGGATATTCCTCTTTCCACACCCTCCCCATTCAGCTTCTCCGGTCAGCCTATTATTTTCTCCCCTAGCAGGCCATAGACATCCTTTCCACCAGCTTGGATCCTTATCTGACAAGTGCTAGTTCAAAAATAAATAAATACAAGTTACCAAACACCTTTGTCACATTCAAGACTAGCACCACCACCTTTTACCTCTTTGAAGAGGTCAAGATTTCATCCCTCCCCCCACTGTTCCATTCCTCCATGTTCTATAGAGTCCTTTTATGCCACCACAGTAATTACATGCCCCGGTGGGGACAGTGGGCGGTCTTAAACACTCGTTGCCTTGTCTATACACCAGGTCCATTACCTGGGTGTCCCCTGCACATAATTCAGTTATGTCCATATATCCACAAGGCAGGAACCAGCGTTTCCAAGAGTCACTCCCACCATTCAGGTTGCTATCTCTAAGCACCCCACCTTTCAACACAGTTATCTTCAATACAGGCATGCACTATTCTCATGTATAGTTATTACCCAGGTTAACCAGCACTACAGCTCCTGACCCAGCCTTCAAGTTCACTGGCCCTCCTTTTTGACACTTCAGGTTTTCATAGTTCATACCAATCATCATGAGCATCACTCCGCTAACGTCTCCCAAGACAGTCTGCTTCTCCTGACAGCCTCCATCCTTCAGCCATTCGCAGCATTTTCAAGGTCCAGTATTCAACATGCTCCAAATTCTCTGATAGTCAATTTGCCTGCCACCCCATCCCCAGTTTTCCCTTCCCCTCCCACCCCATGTACCGATGAATGTATATATGTATATAAAACATACATATCTATCATAATTCCCTAGTTATTCCAAACTTCAGTCTGACATAGAACTACAGGCTAGGATTTTACCTCGTCATAGAGGCCGCATGGTCTGTCCCTCACCAATCACTACCGCATCATAGAAGCAGCAGGACCCCCCTGCACTCCTCACCTCTTCAGACAGGTCGTAGGTCCTCCTTCACTCCTTACCTCTTCACAGAGGCCAAAGGACACCCAACCCCAATACTCCTCATCCCTTCACAGTGGTTGAAGGAACCCCACCACTTCTTGATTACCCTTCACTTTTAGGGAGACCCCCTAAGAGTATTCAAAATAACATACAGAATGTGAGAGGCTTCTGGGAACGAACAACAGCACAATGGCCTGTCCTATGGCTAGTCACCACCCAGAAGCATCATGTTTTGGCTCTCTAGTGCCATTACAGAGGAAAAATTTCCACGTACATATTAGACTAATCCCACCCAAAAGGGCAGTCCAGTTCCAAAATGACGGGGAATTCCCCCCTGCATGGGAACACCAACTAAACCCAGACGTACGTTTCGGCCTAGTTGTGCCTCGTCAGGAGGGTACAGCTGGATTCTCTAGGCACTGAGAGCAAGGGGTCCACATATGGATTACCCTTCAGTCTTAGGGAGACCCCCTAAGAGTATTCAAAATAACATACAGAATGTGAGAGGCTTCTGAGAACGAACAACAGCACAATGGCCTGTCTTACGGCTAGTCACCGTCAAGCAGCATCATGTTTTTACTCCTCCTGACAAGGCCAACTAGGCCGAAATGTAAGTTGGGGGTTAGCTGGTGTTCCCATGCAGAAGTGACTTGCCCATCATTTTGGACCAGGACCACCCTTTTGGGCGGGATTAGTCTAATATGTACCTGGAAATTTCTCCACTGTAATGGCACTAGAGAGCTAAAACGTGATGCTTCTGGGCAGTGACTAGCCATAGGACAGGCCATTGTGCTGTTGTTTGTTCCCAGAAGCCTCTCACATTCTGTATGTTATTTTGAATACTCTTAGAGTGAAGGGTAATCCAGATGTGGACCCCTTGCTCTCAGTGCCTAGGGAATCCAGCTGCACCCTCCTGATGAGGCCCAACTAGGCCGAAACATACGTCGGGGGTTAGCTGGTGTTCTAGTGCAGGGGCGACTTGCCTGTCATTTTGGAACTGGACCGCCCTTTTGGGCGGGATTAGTCTAATATGTATGTGGAAATTTCTCCTCTGTAATGGCACTAGAGAGCTAAAACGTGATGCTTCTGGTCAGTTACTAGCCATAGGACAGGCCATTGTGCTGTTTTTCCTTCCCAGAAGCCTCTCACATTCTGTATGTTATTCTCTCAGAGTCAACCTTATATAATGTCCACTCCTCCACTCATCAATACCATCACTCATAGGCCATCCTAGTAGTTACGAGTCGAGACCACTGGAGTAGCCTCCATAACCAACCTTTCTATAATCCACTACAGCTAGTCTTGCTCTCGAATATAGTCAGTCTATTTCTAGCTTCCAGCAGGACATCGTTCATCCATTCACGATATCATCCGCTTCCCCTGAACAGTACTTCCACTCATCAGATATCCATCATAGCATATCAGGTGTCTCATATCTCTTCTCATAAGAATGCCATTGTCACCTCAGGGTTTAATCTTTTCCTCAATCGTCCTCATCTCCCCCTGTCTCATCCATTTCCGACCTCACTACCGTCCTTCCATCTCCTCCAGACTCCTCCAGTTATCCTTCAAATAGCATTATCAAGTATTGTACATATATACGCATGCTTTCACCAATCTCCAACCCACTTCCTTCCCAAGCAGACAGCCCCAAGTCGTTCCTTGCCGGAGCCCCCTTATCTTAGAGGCTGCAGGTTCCAGCCTCTCCTTGCACCACCACAACCCAAAGAATTTTCTCAGTCCCTACCTCCCTGCAGAGTCTTATGGTTCAGGCGAACTTTGCCCCCTCATACAGGCCGAAGGACATTCTCAAGTTCCTTCCTTCTAATAGATCCTTACCTGTCACATTCCTCTTCTAACAGGCCAAAGGATCCGGTGCCACTCCCCCCACCCCAATACATATAGCTGACATGTCCTCCTCTCATCACCTAGCTGTGGCCTGAGAATCCCCCGACACATCTTAACATACTCCCAGGCCTCACGTATCCTCACCCTCCCTACTTCCAGGCTCCGACAGTCGTTACCTTCATAGAGGTAGAAGGTTCTCATCAATCCATACCGCATCACAGCCGTTCAGTTTCCAGCAACACTTTCCCCTCCACTGAAGACAACTGAGGGGACAACTACATCTAATTCACAAGCAGGCAACCATGCTACTCACTACCGAAGGATCCCCATCCCTCATTTCCCAGAAGCTGAAGGATCCCAGTCACTCCTTCTCGTAGAGGGTGTAGGATTCCTTCCTCTTGATCAGGGCTGGGGGAGTAGCGTACAGCCTTGCCTTCATGCAGAGGCCAAAGGATCCCTCAATTCCTATACCCCTTTTCAAAGCCAATGAACCCCCACCACTCCTTACCACTTCACAGAGTTTGAATGAGCACCATCACTCATCATTTTGCAGAGGCCGAAGGACCCCAACCACTCCTTACCTCTTAGCAGAGGCTAAAGGACCCCCAGCCACTCCTTACCTCTTAGCAGCGGCCAGAGGGCCCGCCACCACCCCTCACCTCTTCACGGAGGCCAGAGGGCCCTCCACCACCCTTCACCTCTTCGCAGAGCCTGGAGGGCCCGGCGCCACCCCTCACGTCTTCACAGAGGCCAGAGGGCCTGCCACCACCCCTCATTCTCTTTGCAGATGCCGGAAGGCCTGCCGCTACCCCTCATTCTCTTTGCAGATGCCGGAAGACCTGCCGCCACCCCTCATCTCTTCGCAGAGGCTGGAGGGCCTGCTGCCACCCCTCACCTCTTTGCAGAGGCCAGAGGGTCTGCAGCCACTCCTTACCTCTTCTCAGAGGCCGAAAAAGAAACCAAGAATTATCCCGCTAGAAGATTTTTTATACCATCTCCTACACCTCCATACAAATAGTCTGACTTTCGCAGGGCGAGAACGGCTATTCCTTGTTTCCTCTCTCCTTCATCTGCCTCCCCGGCTGTTATTTAGTTGCCTGGCCACCACTATCAAGAGTGTTTATCAGAATCAGGGAGACAGAAAATACACTTACACCAGTTTTCTTTATCTTCCCGCTGTTGCTTTATACTTGCAGCAGCAGTATGCATGGTCACAGGCTTTTACATTCCATATATAAAATATATATAATGATGTCTACCGGCAGCTCTTGTGGTATTGCATTACAATTCCTTCATTGCAAGCTCCTACATTAAACTTACATTATAAGACACAGTCGCTATATCCGGGTTCATTACAGGTCTTTTCCAACTTCCTTCATACAGCATTCCACCTTCCATTCCATCCTCTGATGTCAAGGATCTCATGACAGTACAATCAATTCACTTCATAATTCCATCCACAAGCTCCCACCCACAACACCAGGAAGCTGCATGTAAGGCATGGCAATCGTTCCAGAATTTTGCTAGCCAACCAACCTCTATCATATCTCACCTGGCATCATTATCACTTTTGCACCATTCGTCCCTCGATCCCTTCACATAGATCTACACTCCTTCACATACATTTCAGGCAGTTAGTACCATATAGCCTTCTACCAACTCACAAATTTCGCTACGCTCCAACTACCGCATAGTAATTCTTGATAGGAACATTCAGGCTCCTATAACGAGAGCCCCCTAACCGTCCGCCATCACAGGCTTACATTCAGTCTACCTCACAATCTTTCTCTGTTCTATCAATTCGACAACCGCACTACACCATTCTCCAGGCAGCAACCAAACCTACCACTTTGTCTTCCAGAGGCCAGGAGTTTACAAGTAATTCCACTCATCTAGCTACCCTATCAATCCATTTCATATTAATTTCACCCAGTTCATTCCCAGGTTAAACTGTTTAGATCAGGGCAGGCATTATCTTTCCTGTCTACACCACCAATGGTCAATGGTGTTCATTCACTGCACTCCTCAGTATGGTTCACTATCTACCATAAGTTCATGTAGTTCTCCACGAACAGATTTGGACCTAATCTACATCAGTACTCTTCTGTGGGGGAATGACATTCGCTGCCTCCAAGGAGGAGTCCAGGCACCCCTTAGGGACCACTCATCATTAAGATATCCACATCCAGCTAGCAGTCTCTACCACAATTAAAAGGCATTGTCTGAATTTGTGGGAGGGGCTGTATGCCTTTAAATAAAGGCAGCAGCCTCTCCCCCTGGAACGCAATTAGTTATGAGCCTCCCCCTTGAACCCCCCTTTTTTAAATAGCTATATATAAAGGTAAGCCCTCTAACAGGCTAACCACGTTAACCCTTCCCTGGGAACTCGAAAGTCCCCAGGGGCGGCACAGCTTAGGGACCACTCATCATTATAACATCCATATCCAGCTGGAAGCCCTGACCACAAGTGTATGATCTCGGATCTAAGGGGGAAATGTACAGCGTTCAAAATTCTTTTGTAGAAATTTTGAGAAGCTCAAATTGGATTAATAAGTAGCATGTTTTTATGTGAAATGTACCTTTTGCTTGCTTCTAGAAGTCTTCAATTCATATTTGTTCAATACAAACATGTTTATGCTCAAATGTATTGCTAAACATTGTAAAGGAAGCCTATCACCATCAATGATATGTCTGATGAAACTGATGTTGGATTAGCCATTTCTCCAGATAGCAAAATGGTTGTGTTATGTATCCATAATACTCATGAAGTTATGTCCCTAAACTCAGGGGAGTCTGTCAATTAAATATGGATCATGAGTGAAGTTTGAAATGTATTGATGCAAGGAGATGATGGGGGAGATTCATTAAGGTGTGATGAAGAGGAGGTGACTTTTCCAGTAATATCACATCTCCAGTTCCTATATTACTCAGTGGAGCCTATGCACTGAGATTGCCCTAAATATATCCCTGCGTAGGCTCCACTGGATAACATAGGAACTGGAGAAGTGATAGCACTAGGGGAGTCATCAAATCCCTTTGACACCTAAGTGCGTAACTTCCCATGTTCACACTGCATAGTGTAATCAATTGAGCTGACTATTGGCCTCTTCATGCTCCTGTCTTGTAGCCTGTTATCAACAATTAACTTTGGACTACTAGGTGTGTCATGGATTTTCCTTCTTCAGAGTGTGAATCACAGCATATGTTTGTTTGGCTGATATATCCTGTCATTGAAAATTTAACCCCCCCAAAAAAACATCTTTGGCTAACATCTCCATAACCCACACCAGTGGATGGAACCAAATGTGGACAGTCTAGCACATAGTATGCTAAGAGGTAGTTGTCAGTTCAAGTTCAACATCACTGCACACCTTCATGTTGTTTTCATGTTGTTTTGCTTTGCTAGGTGGATTGTGAATTGAAATTGAACAGCAGTGTAGTGTGATTACCCATGGTATGATGCCTTACCCCCTTAAGGACCAGCTGTGCGACAGACACTTAAGGACCAAAGAGGGTTTTTTTTACGAACGGATTCAGGAGGGCTCCCCGAAAGGCGTGCGGCCACACGGGGAGCCCTGGATTCCTTGACGTGCCATGACTGTCGCTGGTCCTTAAGTGCAGGACAGCTGTGATGGTCCTGACACATAATTAGTCCTTAAGGGGTTAAAACCAGGGGTTGTGTTCACTGCATTGTTTTGCAGTGCATTGGAGACATCTGTCGCTTAACCTGTTAGTAACCAGAAGCATACACAGACATAAATCCAATGAATCAGTGGAAATTTATTTGGGGAAAGATGACAAATGGGGCCTTATTTTGGGGGGGGGGGGGACTTTGGAAGGGGCTCCAGGGATGGATGATCTAGTATACTGTCTTCTGACCCTGGGTATTTGTGGTGTTGGTGCAGAGATCACACTAGAGGGGGGGTTGCAGTGGACCCCTCCATTGATTGCCGCTCCCTTTCCATCCGCAGGTTCTCCCTGTGATTGAGTTCACTCATTTCCACAAGCAGCTGGCCCATCGTATCCATCATGCCTGTGCGGAATTGCCGCATCTGGGTGGTCAAAATAGCTTGCTGTGATTCCAGGGCATGGAGGGTGGCTGTGCTTCTCAGGGAATCAGTTTGCAACCTCCTCAGGTATCTGTTTGTTCTCCGGGATTCCCTGAGCTGCCTCCTCTGGATGCCCAGGACACTCTCTCCATCCCCATGGTGTGTCTACTTTTGGAGGGGATGTGTTCGGAATTGTTGGCTTCTTATGGTCTGGTGGTGGCTCCACAACATCTCTCTCCTTGGCAATGGTTCCTTCTACCTCCTCTTCCTGTTCTACTGGTGGTAGTGGTGAAATTGCTTGTGGTTCTGTTGTCTGGGTCCTAACATGTGTGGAGCCTGAGGATGCCCATGCTCTGGATCCATCCAGGAGAGTGTCTGTGGTCGTGGTGTGGGCCCATATGACATGTATTTTGGGGTTGCACACTGTACCAGGCATCCATTGTCTTCCTGGTGGTGGTGCCATGAAATAATGTCCTGAGGTGGACGAAGGAATCCAACTCCCATTAGGCATCCAAACGGTGTAGGGTCTGGGTGGTCAGCTGAACTCCATTGTTGGTGGAGCTGGTTCTGGTGATGATGATGACCACCTGCTTGTCCCCTCTTTAGGCTCATCAAGGGGGAAGTCAATGGGGGGATGCCATATGGCTCCTCCTCACTGTCCCCCTGCTGTGCTGAAGGCATTGATGCTGTGGAGGGAAATGAGATGGTGTGATCACCTGAGCTATGACAAGAGGAATGTAAAAAATTACACTGACATGTGAATCCTTGAGTGGCAGGATGGTATCCAATGTGTTACATTGCAGTGCATGGGATACCACCCTGGCAAGTGATGATTGATGAGCTTGACAGGATCCTGTACATCAGGCCTGTCCAAATTCAGTTCTCAGGGTTGCCAGCAGACCAGGATTGAAGAATTTCCCTCATTAAGCACTGTTGAGTTGATTAGTAACTCACTCATTTTGACTGACCCACATGTACTTAGTCAGGGATATCCTTCAGTCCTGGCCTGTTGGCAGCCCTTGAGGACAAATCAGCCCTGCAGTACATTGATGTAAGCAACATACAGTAGTTGTTCGGTTATCATATGTGTCCTCATGAATGCATGACCTGAAATCCCTTCTTGCCATCCCCTCTCTTCAGGATACATGTGATAACCAAAGCTTAACCATCACAGTTCAATTGAGAGCAAATAATTGTATACACAACATATAGGCCTAGGGAGCAACAGAACTATGGCCTCAAACCACACCAATTTCCCTCCTTGCCATACCCACTCCTCAGGGTACATAGGAGTCCCAGGATTTTTAAACTACTTAGTTGTCATTGTTTCTGAACGGTGCATTGCTTTGCTTTGGGGCCCTAGTGTTCTATAGTTCGAGGCATGTGTGTTGTACATGCAATCAGTTTGCCTCAGTGGAACTGTGATGTGTGAACTGATCCCTATGGACCAGTGCAGTGTAACCCTGTTGCATGATGTTGGTTGTCGGTTAATCCTTGGAGTGCCAGAGGAGTAGCCAATGCATTGTTGACCAATGCATTGATCATCCCTCTAGCACTCAAGGGGTTAGGTGCTGAGCTCCCTCTGGCTACATGTTTAACATTGTGGAGGAACATGACAGAGCTTCACATGACAACTTGATGTCCCTCTCCCACTCCTTCCCTGACCAGGGATGCCCTGCACTCCCTCCTCTGCTTCTCCGCTCCCCATCCTTCTCTCCTTCCCATCACACACCCACTCATACCCAGGCACTCACACAGGCCCTCACAGATACACTCGATCACACTCACTGATTTACACTGTAAAAATAAAAGATAAAAATGTGTTATGTGTTTAACTCTCTCTCTCTCTCTCCCTCTCTTTCTTCCTCTCTCTTCCTCTCCTGTAGCTCACAAAAACTCGAAACACAGACAAGGTATGTCAGTTTGTTTTGGGGTTAACATAGATGTATTTGATACTTTGGTGTGTTGGTATTAGCTGTGAGTTTGAACTTGTCTTGGCAACAACTGGCATCGCTAGATAACATCTACCATTATCTTTTTCCTTGCTATTAGACATTCTAAATGAATACATTAATTAGCGACTGATTGGGACACACGGTGAGGTGAAAAAAGGTGCAATGCAGGTTTTTGAGTTATGCGGATGTTGGGCCTCCGCTTGTTAGCCATTCTTCTAGACTACATATTGAATTCGACATAATTCAAATATTAACGGTCATTGTTTTGTTTTTGCCTTAAAGGAGGTTTTACTGGACTTATTGCATACAAATTGGTATACACATTTTTAGTTGTGGGTGTTCAGTTCAATGACTACCAGATCCCCTTCTCTTTTCTATCCTGGTTTGTGCAGTGACCCTGCTGATTTGGACCTCTTAGGGGGTAGAGGGTGAACATACATTTCAGACCTATAAAACCACACCCACAGACACACGTATAAAGTTGTCAAATTAATTTCTGTGTTCAATTTTTGGCTCTCTGCCCTTTCTCCAAGTTACTCATGTCCTCCTTCCTGTCATTGTTGCTTTTTCCTCTGCTCTAAATCTTCCTCTTCTTATCCCCTCTGCCACCACCTTATCTTCTCTTCCGTCACCTCATATCTCCTTCCACTATTTCTCCTCATCTTCCCCACTCCCTAATTTCTTTCTATCTCTCTATCCTTCCTGTCATAGTAACATAGTAAATTAGGTTGTAAAATCACACAAGCCCATCAAGTTCAACCTTTGTCTCATAACCCAGTGACATGAGAAGCTTTCCTGCTACCAAATAAGTTGGTCTTTATCAGACCGTCCTGTTTCGTCTACTAATGCACAGTATAACCCTGTATGTTCCATTTTGACAGAAGCGTATCTAATAATCTCTAAAATGTATCCATAAATCTGCCATAACCACATCTTGTTTTGTAGAGGTTAAATAAATTATATGGCACAAATCCTATCTCTCAACCCTTTATGGTTGGAGAGGTATTCGCCTGTAAAGTTCCCTTTTCCTAATGTCAGCTGTAAAGCTGACAGCAGGAGATACAAGTCAGCAAACTCGAAGAGGCTCTTCAGCAGAGCCAAAATTGCGTTATTCAAAAATAACTACTTCATTGGAACGGTCTACAAAGTGTGCTTGCAAACCAGGCACACTTTGTAGACCTTTCCAGCGAAGTATTTCATCTTAAATAATGCAATTTCGGCTCTGCTGCAGAGCCGCCGGCTGGTCCCCAGACCGGGATCGCCTGCTGCTAGGAAAAGGGGGGAGAGAGGGAGGAGCTTTACAGGTGAATATCCCTCAAACATAATTTATTTTTTTAACCTCTATAAAATAATTATTTTTTTATGGGACGTTATTGTACCGTTAACAGACCTTACCATAAAAACCCTTCCTCTGCTGAAGTTGAAACCTCCTTTCCGCTAATCTCAAGGGCTGTGCCCTTGTTATTTCATCAGGCCTTGGAATGAATAGCTCAGCAGAGAGATCCTGTATCGACCTCTCATCAGGGGCGGTCTGGGCAGGGGGGCAATTGCCCCCCCCCCGGCTGCTCATAAGTTTGGGTCAGTGGGCACTGCCTCACTTTATCTCCTGCCTGCTGCTGTAAAGCAGCAGGATGTTTAAAGGCAGAGGGCACCCAGGGTCTTGGGTGACTGTTCCTTATTTTGTGTGTTTGTCCCTAGTTCCAGCCAAAACCATTGCTGGAATCAATACATACATTTCACATGGCTAGGCAGAAGTATAGTTGTTGCTGTGGTGCTCTGTATCGCATCTAAGAGGCGGGCCAATGCCATTCATCCTGTGACTGTCCATGGGCTGGCCATTTTGGGTGTCCATCAATCAGCACCGCCAGCCAGCCAATGAAAAAAGTATGATGTCATACTCCTCTCTCATTGTCTAGCTGACGGTGCTGAATGACAGTACTACTCAGAGAGGGATATTGGAATCTGGGCCACAAGACTCCACAGAATCAAAATTTGGCAGCACCACAAACTGTGTTCATTCTGACTTCTCAACAAGTAGCTGTATGTAGGGGAACAGCAAAGGCATGTGAAACAGGAACTGCTTGTGTCCAAGAATCATCAGGTGAGCCCATCAAATGAATAGAGCAGTGCATTGCTCAATGGCTGGACGTGGAGATGTGAGTGATGATTGGCAGATGGCTGGTAAGGGAGAACAGTGTACCGACGGAGTGATAGTGAGCGTGGAGTCTAAGTGATACTGTAATCTTTTTTGGTTTAGGACTGTGGGAGAGGCCTGGGTAGCAGAAGTCAAATCAAAAACACACACACACATCCCACATCCAGCATAGGGGGAAACAATCTGGCTTTTTTTGTATCCTTTACTTCAGGAGCTGTACATTGCGGTATAATACACAGCAGAAAATATGGAAGCATATGTATAAAGAGGCAAGTGGAACAATTTTTGGGGCAAAATAACTGCAAAATATTTAAAACATATAATCACTTGGATGTTAGAGACGCCTCCAACACATTACAAACTAATGCAGTGGAGACCTCTAGCATCCAAGGGGTTAAAGCCACATTTTAATTAATGGTACTCTGTGTGTTCCATATGGTACAGTCGTTGCACCTGAATTGCTCTTCTTGTCATTTTATTTTTCTCTGTTGTCCAAATTGCTTACAGGTACCATGGGGAGGTTACAGCTCCTCCTAGTAGGTTGGAATAATTCTTCAACAATGTTTCAGGGGTGGAGCTTCACTCTCCTCCTTAGCAGGCTTCCTAGCCACTCCCTTCCTCAGTTAAGATTTGTTCCTCGTTCAGGTAGGAAGGTTGTGAACAGTTCTGCTTACTTTTAGTTATTTTATTATTTTTACTTGGATATGGGGTGTCCAAATTCCCCCATTAGGCGGATTACCATTACTGGCTTCCCCTGGTGGATTGCCCAATTTACAGGAGCTGCTTGTGGACCCTTTCAGCCTTGGGAGAGAACCATGCAACCCATGACTCCCTCTCTCCAGAGGGAGTCTCTCTGAGGTTTCTTTCTTACAATGGTAACCTGAAGAAAGAAGACCTGTAGAAAAGTTGAACAACCCTTTGAATGCTATGGTCCACTGTCCCAATGTTCCCTTCTGCACAAGGGGTTCCTTGGAGTTCTCTAGAAAAAAGATGGTACCGTGTTAGCCAGTGGAGTAGATAGAATTCAGTGTAGAAGAAAACTCATAAGAGTGGTATAACGGAGATACCTTTTAATGGCTAACTGAGGACATAACAAGTGCAAGCTTTCAGGACACTAAGGTCCCTTCTTCAGTCATGGGTTAACAAACAAAGCTAGAATAATACTGTATTTATATTTACAGAGTATGACACACATTTGAACCAAATTATATAAGTACACAGTGGGGGTCAATTAACTTAGTAAACATACAGTCTGCAAAGATATGAATTGATATGCACAGGGTTACATCAAAGTCCTGGGAACAAGGAAATGTTCATTAAAACAGAGGTGTGAAGAGCCTGTTAGTCTGTGACTTGAACAGATTTATCTCTATACAATCAAATACCAAAATGTTCTATCTATTATAATGAGACATGAAGCCCATCCCAAGGTTTAGTCCTGTTTTTAATGTGTCAATAGGTCCATTAATTTAAATTCCCAGATCTTTCTTTCCCTTTGTGTTCTAAAGCTTCCTTTGAGTATAGTGACTTTCATATTTTATAGACTATGATTTGGACCACAAAAATGCTGACCAACTGGTGTGTCAACCTTTTTTCTGTTTATTGTGTGGCGATGAAGGTTCATTCTTTTCCTCAGTGTCTGTCCTGTTTCCCCAATGTAGTAACCTCCTATGGGGCATTGTGTACAAGTTATGAGATATACTACATTTGAAGAGGAGCAAGTGAATGAACCATTAATTTCATAGTGTTGCTGTGTATTTGGTATTTTTATCTTTGTTGTGCATTGAATTTGTGGGCAGGTCTCACATCTTTTTACTTCACAACAGAATTTTCCATTCTTTGTGATTTGTGGCAAATGGCTCTTGACAATAATTTTCTTTAAATTCGGGGGTTGTCTGTATGATATAAGTGGTGGATCTGGAGAAATTACTTTTAATCTGTCATTTTTAGGAGGGTTGGTTGTAAGACTTTTGCAATCCTTCTCAGGGCTTCCAATTGGGGATTGTATGTGACCACAAGCGGTACCCTGTTATTCTCTGCCCATGGATTGTATTCAAGGAGTGTTTCTCTGGGTATTTGGCTGGCTCTGTGTATCTGATTGTCTGTTATTCTGGGTGGTATCCCTTCCTTAGTGAATGGAGATGCTGGTTCCTATCTATATTGTCTGAACAGATGCAGTTGTATCTTATAGCTTGGTTATAGATGATGGCATGCTTTGTGTGTTTGGGGTGAAAACTGTCATATCTAAGGTATGATGGTCTGTCTGTGGGTTTTTGATACAGGGATGTCTGTATGTTTTGGTCCTTGATGTAGATCATGGTGTCAAGAAAATGTATGTGTTCCAAAGAGTAGTTCAGAGTGAGGTTAATGGTTGGTTGGAATTGGTTAAATCTGGCATGGAATTGTGTAAGGTCCTGTTCACAGGCAGTCCAGATTAACAGGATGTCATCTATGTAGCGGAAGTATGCTAGTGGCTTAGTGCTTCATGTGGATAGAAAATCTTGTTCAAGTTTCGCCATGAACAAGTTAGCATACTGAGGTGCCATCTTTGTTCCTATTGCTGTTCCCATTTTTTGTAGATATAAATCATCCCCAGGCTCTGTGGGTAGGTCTTGTTGGTCCAAAAAGTCCTTGCATGCTGCTAGGCCATCTTGATGTGGGATATTTGTGTATAAGGATTCAACATCCATAGTAGCCAAAATTGTCCCCTCAGGTACTGGACCTATAGTAGGTCTGTGGTGTCCTGGAGGTACCTGCTGTGTTTCTTACCAAGAGCTTTAGGATATTTTCCACCCAGCCAGATATATTTTCAGTTAGTGTCCCTACTCCAGAGATTATGTTTTAGTTCTTTAGTATATATAGATTTTGTGTGTGTGTGTGTGTGTGTGTCCGGGATCAGAAAGTTGTCTCTGTGCTTCTCTAATGTAGTCAGTGGTGGTCATTTTGACTACAGCGCCTCCTTTATCTGCTGGTTTGATCATAATGTCCTTGTTGTCTTTCTATGATTTAATGGCCTTCCTTTCCTAGGTACTAAAGTTGTACAGTTCTTTACTTTGTTTATCCAGGATGGAGGATTTCACTCTCTGTCTGAATGAGTCTATGTACTCATCCAGAGTGGGGTTGAGCCCTGATGGAAGGGTCCAGTTAGATTTGTTTTTTTGTCGTGTGTTTAAGCTGTACTGTGTTGCAGGGTTGATGTTATCATGCTATAACTCCTGCACTCATGTTTGGTATTATTTCTCCATTATGGCTGCTGATCTGGGGATCTTTGGTGCATTGCTTATGTGGTACTTAACCCCTTCCCTGCCAGTATTGGTCAGTTGGGGGTCTTATAATTACATTTTATTTCCTTCATGGTATCTGGTGTTTTATGTGTATTTTACACTTTGCAGACACTTTCTCATTTTGTGTGTTTAATTTGAATTCCGCGCCTGGGACATATCTCTCCATCTACTCTGAGTTCTGAGTTGGGAGATGGCTCATTCTTCTTGTCTCCACTGCCCTGACTATCTGGGGACATTATCAGTGTCTTGGGTGCCCTGGGGAGATTCAGTTCTGATTTGGGTACTCTGTATTGAGGTAACTACGTTTCCCATCAACGCCTGTTTCAAGAGCCGTTTTTTTCATTGGTTGCCTGTGTGCTGGCCATTTTGTTTTCCTCTCTACACGAGTATCATATGCCGGGCTTGGTCTCCTAAGCTATCCTCCTCAGGTTAACCCTTTGCTCGTCAGATAATTGCATTTTAGGCTTCCTGGAATTAAATCTTTAATCTGGGTAACAGTACTTGGGACTTCCTTTACTGTCTTTTTTTTTTTTTTTTTTTTTTATTTATAAAGCTCTTTTATTATTAAATTTTAAACATACAAAAAAGAAAAAATATATACATTCCAATTTACATTCCCATATATAATCAATACAAAATCTTTAAGACAAAGAATATAAATTCCATCCACCAGTCTTCATTCACTCCCACTCCCAGCCACAGACCCCTCCAGCGGATTAGTTCTTAAAGGGATAGTAATACTTCGTTTTAACTTTATTTTATTTTGTAGGCATTAAAAAAACATGAAGAATGATATAAGTCTTATCTCTCAAACCTTTATGGTTTAAGAGATATTCACAAACAAACTATCCCCCCCTGTTCAACCAGATCAGAAGGGAGGTGCCCAGGTAGACTGCAGAGAGGGACAATCTTCAATTAAGATAATGGAAAAAGCTGAAAAACTTGTCAAGGGGGGAGGGCTTTCATTGTTTTCATACAAAGAAAATTGTCCCCTTCTGTTATCTGTCTGGTCATACAACCAGATTGACATCTGAAAAGAGATTCCTTACACTAGGTAAAAGGGGCGGGAGGGGGAAACTTTGCTTGTGAATATCTCATAAACCATAAATGTTTGAGAGATAAGACTTATATCATTCTTCATGTTTTTTTAATGCCTACAAAATAAAATAAAGTTAAAACGAAGTATTACTGTTCCTTTACATAATAACCTTTTTCCATTAAGAATTTATGTTGAATTTGATTCCTTACTTTCCCCCCAAGACACCTCTCCTTGTCTTTTCCACCCTCTCGCAATACAAATTTTTACAGCCATAAAACACTGTATTACAAAAGCTCTTTGGGGGGTAGAAAGGTCTCCGAGACCCAGGTGCAGCAATGATATTTTTGGATGTGGGATCAATACTACACCCGTTAACCCTAAGAGAATGCTAAAGATTTTTTCCCATGTAGCAGTCAAAAATTCACATTCCCACCAGATATGGCTATACGTCCCCTGATATTTATTACATATCCAACACATTGATGTTATGGCTGGCAAGCAAAACCAGGAGTCAGACAGTATAGTTAATAGAACCTGAGAATGACAGTAATGCAATATATAAATAAACACACAGTGGGTGATTGAAACGGCGAGCACTGTATCAGGAATAGCAGTCTCCCAATCTCTGCACCACACTGTCCGTGACTAGGCCTCAGCCCACTGGAGTCTCGTGGTAAGGTAACGTTCAAGAGATACTGACTCAGCCTGCAGTCAGTAACTAGGAGTCTGCTTGAGCCCCAGGTCAGTACTAGGAAGGATGTCTGAATAACGGAACCAACAAACTGAGCAAACAGACAGAGCCTTCTAGTAAGCACCAGATAGGATAGTCAGATGAGCCAAAGTCATACACGGAGCGGGTAGTCAGCCAGAGCCTCAGGTTTGCACCAGAAAGGATATCCACTGAAGAGATGGGATGCTGGATGCGCAGTGGATAGAGCCCCAGGTCATCACCAGAGTGGGTAGTCGGACAAGCCTAGGTCATACATGGAGCGGGTAGTCAGCCAGAGCCACAGGTTTGCACCGGATAGGATATCCACTGGAGCGTATGTATGCTGGATGCGCAGTGGATAGCGCCCCAGGTCAACACCAGAGTGGGTAGTCAGACAAGCCTAGGTCATACACGGAGTGGGTAGTCATCCAGAGCCACAGGTTTGCACCAGAAAGGATATCTGAGCCAAATCGGAACGCCAAGGAGAATAGTCAGACACCAGAATGGATGGACAGACAAGCCGGATCATACACAGGAATCAGGAATACCAGCAAATGAACTGCTCAGAACAACAACATAAGGGTGACTGAGTCAGGACTCAGTCTGCCCTTTAAACCCCTCCACAGGAAGTAGGTAGGAGGAGCAGCTAGAGGGAGGAAGTAGGTAGGAGGAGACTATAGGAAACAAACACACATAAAACAGAGGCCTGCAGCATGCTTGAAGCCCCTTGCCTGCAGATGACGCGTGGAAAGGCGCAGAGCGTCGCTGAAACGGCGGAGCTGGAAACAAGGTACTGTGACAATCGGGGACGTTGACAAGCAATACCGATACCATCGGTGTAAAACCTTATAATTTACTTCCTGTAAATCCATGTGTTATTTGCCCAATTCTAATCCAACTCCCCCCACCAGGATTACACATCCACCTGGGTCCCCAAATCCCTCTGGTAACTTTTTACAGATACAGGAATTGCATCCTGGCCTCCATCAGAAAGCAGGTCATAAATCTTTCCCAAACAACCCTTTAACCAGATGTCATTAAATGTTTTCCCCATCCTCTTTACAAGGCTTCTTTCCCCCGCCACCACTACATGACTCTTTAAATAACCCCCTATCCTAAGGATATTAAAAGCTTCTGATTTGGGTAGCACAAACTCCTCTCTTAATTGCGAAAAGGATTTCAATTTCCCCTCAGTATGCAAGTCTGTTATTCTCAGATCACCCCCCCCCCCCCCATCCCAATCCAACCAATTCAAATCTTTCATATTATACCTAAGCACTTCAAGGGGATCACTGCCCATCATTTGATTTCTCTCTAAAATTTTCCCTTTGAAGCAGAGCCACACCCTCATAAGGTCCCTTAGAATAACTGATTTCACATTCTTTAACACCTCCTTGACCTTCTCCTGGTGTAACCACAATAAGCATTCCAAATTGGTTATCCCCACTATCTCCTGCTCAATCAGATACCAATCCTCATTCCTAAACTGAGTAATCTGAAATTTATGAAGATGCATCAACATGTTAGCCTGAACATATCTATATAAACATTGAACCTTCATCCCCCCCATATAAATTCTTCTACCATCCTCTGGTGCTAGGCTATCAACTCTCTAGTTAAAGAGATTGGTATCATTCTCAGGAAATAGAGCCACTGCAGAAAAGCAAATGACTTCACCAAATTCATCCTACCCATCCCAAAATATATAAGCCCTTCCATGCATTCAATTGCCCACCCAAATCCTTCAAAAGTGGAACATAGTTAAATCCAACCATATCCTCCACCTTCATGGTTATCCTTATTCCCAAATAAGCAATCCCCTCCAGAACCCATTGAAAGGTATATCTAGACTTTAATTCAGACAGGGCATGCTCCGCAGTTGCAATTCCCATAACTTGAGTCTTACCTAGATTAACTCTATATCCTGAGAACAGCCCATATTCCTCAATGACCTCAAAGGTCACCTTCAAAGATTGCTCTGGGTCCTTATCATTATCAAAATGTCATCCGCATACATACTCCATTTACAATTCAAGCCCCCAACTCCTAACCCCTTTTATATTCTCATTGTTGTGTATTCTCTCTGCCAACAGCTCCAAAGAGAGAATATACAACAATGGGGCCAATGGACAGCCCTGCCTTGTTCCATTTCCTATTACGAACCAATCAGATTCCAACCCTTGTGCTAAAATTTTATCAGTTGGAAACGTATATAAGGCCATGATTGAGCCGATGGTGCCCTCCCCAAACCCATAGGCTCTCAGTACATACTCCGTTTACAATTCCAGCCCCCAACTCTAACCCCTTTTATATTCTCATTGTTGTGTATTCTCTCTGCCAACGGCTCCAAAGTGAGAATATACAACAATGGGGCCAATGGACAGCCCTGCCGTGTTCCATTTCCTATCACAAACCAATCAGATTCCAACCCTTGTGATAAAATTTTAGCAGATGGAAACTTATATAAGGCCATGATAGAGCCGATGGTGCCCTCCCCAAACCCATAGGCTCTCAGTACTTCTTCAAGAAAGCACCAATTGTCCCGTCAAAGTCCTTCTCCGCGTCCAATGAGATGACCAGTGTTGGTACATGATAATTATTAGTCTATCAAGTCCAGTATTTTCCAAGAATTCCCATTAGCCTGTCTCCCCCTACAAATCCAACTTGATCCTTATGAATCAGGAGAGGGATTATCTGTTTCAATCTCTCAGTGATAATCGCCGAATAAATCTTCGTATCCCCATTAATCAGGGAAATTGGTCTATAGTTTGTAACTCTTGACCCATCCTTCCCCTCCTTGAGGATGTGGATAATAATAGCCCTCACCATTTCTACTGGAAATTTCCTCAACTCTCTAATCTCGTTAAATACTCGCACTAAATGGGGACTAATCACTTGACCCAACTTTTTATAAAACAAGTTGGAGAACCTCTCCGGGCCCGGTGCCTTCCTAGGTTCCATTCTAAAGATAAAGGTTTGTATCTCCGTTTCTGTGAATGGGGTGTCCAACATGAGTGCCTGCTCCAATTCCAAATTTCTTAGTCCAGATTTCACCAGATATCTCCCTCTCCTGATTAGGTATATTATACAGATTTTTGTAAAACTCATTAAAGACTCCACCCATTTCCTCAGGACTTATAAAGGTCTTATCCCCCTCCACCACCTTAAATATTCTAGATTTTAAATTATTGTTATGTAATAGCTGTGTTAACGCCTTCTCCGCTCGATTACCTGTACAGTACCATTTCTGTTTTCATTTTACTAGAGTTCTATTTGCTTTCATAGTAAGCTGTACCCGGATTTCTTTCTTTACCTCATTCATTTCACTCAAAATGGTCTCATCTAATGAATTACCCCCCTCCCTTTTTAGATTACTCAGTTTAATATAGAGGTCAGACATGCTCTTCTCTCTATCTTTCCTTATCTGCGCTGCTGATTGAATAAAATGTCCATGCATAACTGATTTAAATGCACACCATCCAACCGTATCTGTTACATCTCCTCAAAAAAACTGTCTTTCCAGATTACAAGGTAAGGATCATGTCCAGTCTCGAGAAGGACTTGTGTCTATGGGAATAAAATGTATGTTCTCTCTCCTGGGGATTTAATGTTCGCCAGATATCAAAAAGCTTATTTTTACTCAACATCTCCTGGAATGCCATGGCTAATTCCAACTGATAAGGAGCTACCTTTTTAACCTTTCAGCAATCTCCAATCACATTCACATTCTGCAACGCAATTGAAATCTCCAAAACACAGGAAGGTACCCTGAACCAAGTCATGAGTTCTCCGCAAAATCCCATTAACAAAATGCACCTGTCTCCGATGAGGAGCATATAATTCAAAATATTGAAAATTCTATCATCCAATTTACTTATTAAGAACAAAAAACTTCCCCTCTCATCCCTTTGACTATATATATGCTCATATTTTACTCTACTAGTAATAGCAATACCCACCCCTCTCTTTTTCTTATCCCAGAGGGAGGAGTGAACCACTACAGGGATCAGTCCTCCCCTCAGTCTAAGAGAATCTTCTTCCCTCCAATGAGTTTCCTGCATACAACATACATCAATCTTTTCCCTTCTTATCATATCAACTAAGTTCAGGCGTTTTTGCGGAAGATTCATACCCTGAACATTAAAGGGATAGTAATGTTTCCTAATGAAAACAGCTCTAATTAATCATCATAGTATTTGGACTTTGGAGAGTGTTATTTCAATTCAGTCAGAGTTGTAGTTCAGGAGTAATTCAATGACAAAGTGTCCCCCTCCCGCTCCTTTTACTGATGTAACACTGCTCAGCCAAAGCAGAAGGGAGGTGCCCAGGTAGATTGCACAGAGGGACAATCTTCAATTAAGATAAGGGGAAAACCTAAAAAGCTTGTCAAGGGGGGGTAGGGCTTTCATTGTTTTCATATAAAGAAGATTGTCCCCTGCTGTTGTCTGTCTGGTCTTACAACCAGATTCACATCTGAGAAGAGATGGCTTACACTAGGTAAAAAGGGCGGGGAGGGGAAACTTTGTTTGTGAATATCTCTTAAACCATAAAGGTTTGAGAGATAAGACTTATATCGTTCTTCATGTTTTTTTAATGCCTACAAAATAAAATAAAGTTAAAACAAAGTATTACTATCCCTTTAATGGAAGCAAACCGCAGTAGTACCATCACGTCCCCCCTTCTACATTCATTTCTTTATATCCCCCTGTCTGTGGCCCTCCCCTCAACATTCATCCTTTGACTTACATACACAAAAAATTGCCCTACCAAGGGCGATATTCCCTTCATAATGAACATATTTAGGACCCCCATATCCACCCTATGCCCTCTATTCCCCCAATTTCAAGGTAACATGAGTGTCAATGGCAGACAAAACAAAAGGAACCAAAACCACCTATAATATAGAAGAGAGGGTCTTGTTCTTAGGGGGAAAAGGAGAAAAGGGAAATGAAGAAGAAGAAAAAAAATTCTTAGTGTCTCTCCTTCCTCCTCTAGTCATCAAACTCTATAGCGGAACACCAGTGTCAAAAATCAGAAAATCACTTATTTTATATTAACATTAGTTGTAGAAAACTCTATCCATTTATTATCATACTAAACTTCATATATTTAAACTAACCTTAATTGTGCAAAAAAATCTATATTTTCTAATTTTATACTAATAATAGTTATGTAAAAACTCGATGTATCTATTTATTATCGTATTAACCTACACCTATGTAAGCTATCCCTAATTGTGAAAAAAATTAGGTATATATATATATATATATATATATATATATATATATATATATATTTTACACTACTGGCACTAAATAAGTGAAACTCTATC
This sequence comes from Rhinophrynus dorsalis, assembly GCA_037306005.1. Classification (NCBI taxonomy): domain Eukaryota; kingdom Metazoa; phylum Chordata; class Amphibia; order Anura; family Rhinophrynidae; genus Rhinophrynus; species Rhinophrynus dorsalis. The sequence goes on from CM074719.1 coordinate 258,460,403, forward strand.
TATCCATTTATTATCGCAATAAGCTTTCTATATTCTAAACTAACCCCAATTGTGCAAGAAAATATCCACTATTTCTCCAAAAGAAAAAAAAAAAAAAACACACCCCTTCTTCCAACCCATCCTCCCCCCTCCCAGCCTTATCCCCCTCCATCTCATTCATCAAGCCTAATTCCATCCCACCTAACTCCTCTCAACCTGGATTACTATCTAACCATCTATCACGGCGCCAGTGATTCCAGCGACATTTTGACAGGCTTATTTCCTGGTGCCTTTTCATTGGCTGCTCTGTACAGCTCCTCCCAGTGACAGCCTTTATATACTCTGGGCTGTCACTTATGGGTTGCCCTTTCGTGGTGTACCTGATGCCTAGCGCTTTGTCCGTTATATTGATACCAGTGTATGACCCGGACTGCCTGACTACGCTATTCGTTACTGTTCCTGCTTCTGTGTATTGATTCGGGTTGGCTGACGTTCCTGCTTCCTGTTCTGACCTGGCCTGGCTGACGTTCCTGCTCCGTGTACCGACCCGGCAAGACTGACGACCCTGCTCCGTGTATGAATCGGTTTGGCTGAGGTTCCTGCTCCTTCCACGCCCGGCTGGGTGAAGATCCTGTATAGTGCCTGTTGCTGTCCTGGCTCTGTGCACTGTCGCTCACGCTACTGTGCACCACAGAGCTACGGTACTCCGTTAACGCCTTGTAGTCCAGTCCGTGATTCTAGTCTCATTGTTCCAGTTATCCTCCATACCGTTATACTCGATCGCTTGGTCTTCCGCTCTTGGGTTCAGTTGGGTGCATCCGGTTGCCTTCCGCATTTAGACCATAGCGTTCATTAACCTCTCCTGGAGTGGTGCCCTTGTGCCGCTACTTGTTCCACCACTGTTATCCTCCATACAGTTATACTTGATCGCTTGGTCTTCCACTCTTGGGTTCAGTTGGGAGCATCCGGTTGCCTTCCACATTTAGACCATAGCGTTCATTAACCCCTTTGGGGGTGGCACCGGGCACACGGTGGTGGATAGTCTCCATTGGGCATACGTTCTGTGGCACGAGCACTGACTCACGCTGTTGTAGTCTCCGCTGGGCGTCCACCGTTGCAACCTCCCGCTCAGGTGGTCTTGCCTGCTCTCCGCTGACATCTTGTCACTGTCACTATCACTGCCTGTAGGCGACATTGGACCTCCTCTTATCTGGGCAGACTTAGTCAGTGGCTCCACTAGTATCTCTAGACTCTCTACACTTTATCAATCACAATTTACCTGACCTGTGTCAGTATTGTATTCTGCTGTACATACTGGACCCGTGTGGGTTAAACTTGCTAATGTAACCTGTCCTGTGTCAGTTATATATGTTCTATATGCTGGACCCGTGAGGGTTACGTTATTCATTGTGTGCTTTAAATAAAATTGTGTTTTTTACCAACATCTACTGTTTCTGAGTGTACTGAACCGTAACAGTATGAAAGGGCCATGACCTCAGACGGTACCGGTGAGGATGGATCTACATGAACATCGGTTGGATCAGTTGGCATTGGCTGTTCAAACGATTCTTGAGCGCACGGCACACTTGGATAAACCAGTACCTGCTCCGGCGGTCCCCCCCATTTCGACACCGGGAGCGCAGTCTATGTTGCAAACTAACTCAAACAGTGGGTTGACGGCTACCACCCCACTACCTCTTAGGTACCTACCCTGTGCAGAGGGTTCATTAATCAGTTGGAAATCTTCCTAAAATTAACCACTCATGCCTTTCCCAGTGATCACAATAAAGTGGGCTTCATGATTTCCTTGCTGATGGGCAGAGCCCTGGCATGGGCAAACCCATTGTGGGAAGCCGCTAAACCATGTACTAGGAACTTCACTGAGTTCGTAAGGGCGTTTCATAGAGTTTTTGAAGTTCCTGGGAGAGCCGCCTCTTCTGCAAAAAAACTTATGGAGATCCAACAAGGGTCTTGCACAGTTGCGGACTATGCCATCGAATTCCGTACTTTAGCAGCAGAGGTGGGCTGGAACAATGAAGCGCTGGTGGCAGCCTTTGCACAGGGACTTTCTGAACGCTTGAAGGATGAGACGGCAACACGAGAACTGCCAACGGATCTTGATGAATTTATTGATTTCTCGATTTTGATGGATTCCCGTATTAGGGAACGTATGGCGGCCAAGGACCGTAAGCAGAGGGCCAGAGAAATGGGACCAGCAAGATCAAGCTTCCCACTCATGCCTCCCTCACCTCCCATGCCTCCTGTACAAGCTGGTGAGAGTGCTGAACCAATGCAATTTGGGTTCACTAGGTTGTCCAAAGAGGAGAGGGCGCATCGCCGCAGACAAGGCCTCTGCTTATATTGTGGTCAGGCTGGTCATTTGCTCCATTCTTGCCTGACACGGCCGGGAAACAAACGCACCTAGGGTACCTTGGGGGACAGGCCCAAGGTGGCGTTCAGCAGTCCCTGGACCCAACTAGTCACAAGCCTACTATACAGGTTGTAGTTGCCTGGGCTGAACTCGCTGTGGAGGTCCTGGCACTTGTTGATTCCGGTGCTGCCGGATATTTTATGGACAAATTGTTTGCTGCCTCCAATAGCATTCCACTGGTGGAGAAAGAGTCTCCTTTGACGATTGAGGCCATTGATGGTAGGCCATTGGTACCTGCCCAAATTACTATGGAGACAATTCCATTATCTTTGCGTATTGGGGCACTTCATTCTGAGGTACAACAGTTTCAGATTATCCGTTCCCCGCATCATTCTCTCGTATTGGGGTTTTCTTGGTTACATATGCACAACCCCAGGTTTAACTGGCAGACTTGCGAGATTACAGCCTGGTCGGAGTTCTGTGACAAACATTGCATATCCCACCCTACTAGGATCATGTGTACCTCTCCCTCAGTGCCGGCTGAGTATTGACAATTCAGCGACGTGTTCAGTAAGGGAGAGGCCAGTGCACTGCTGCCTCACAGGGCTTGTGAGTGTGTGATTGATCTGCCTCCTGGTGCCGTTCCTCCTCGGGGTCGTGCTTACCCGTAGTCTTGCTAGGAGAATCGGGCAATGGAGGAGTATATTTCTGATGCCCTGAAGAGGGGCATTATCAGGAAGTCATCCTCGCCCGCGGGGGCAGGATTCTTTTTCGTAAAAAAGAAGAGTGGCGAACTACGACCCTGTATAGACTATTGTGGATTAAATAAACTGATGCCTAAGAATGCTTATCCTATACCACTCATTACCGAGCTGTTTGACCGATTGAAGGGTTCCTCTATCTTTACCAAGCTTGATTTGCGGGCCGCCTATAATTTGATAAGGATAAGGGCCTGTGATGAGTGGAAAATGGCATTCAATACCAGATCAGGCCATTATGAATATCTGGTAATGCCGTTCGGGCTATGTAACACACCAGCAGTGTTTCAAGAGTTTATGAATGATATCTTATGTGACATGCTACAATCTTGCGTAGTTGTGTATCTTGATGATATTCTCATACATTCGTCAAGTTTGTCGCAACACATCAACGATGTGACTGCCGTGTTGCTTAAACTTTGTGAGAATAAAATCTTCTGCAAAATCGAGAAATGCAAATTCCACAAGCCCATGGTACCATTCCTGGGCTTCCTTATCTCTAAGGATGGCATCGCAATGGACAAGGATAAGTTGGCAGCAGTCTTGCAGTGGCCACGTCCTAAGGGGCTCAAAGCTATCCAACGCTTTCTCGGTTTTGTTAATTATTATAGGAAATTCATCAGAAACTTTTCCACAATTGTGAAACCTCTGTCTGTCCTAAAGCTCAAGGGTGCGGATCCCTCCCAGTGGTCTCAGGAAGCTGAACATGCTTTCTTGACACTAAATTCTGCATTTGCCTCTGCTCCTGTGCTGTCCCACGCCAATCCTTCCCTGCCATTTACCTTGGAGGTCGATGCCCCAGAATATGGGGTAGGGGCCGTATTGTCACAGCGCCTGGACCCTGGGAGTATGCTAAGGCCCTGTGGATTCTTTTCTAAAAAATTATCTAGCGCGCAAAGTCACTATGAGATTGGGGACAGGGAGCTTTTGGCAATTATTCTGGCCCTCAAGGAATGGCGGCACCTGCTTGAGGGCACGCAAACGCCAATATTGATCTTGACTGATGACAAAAATTTAACGTACCTATCTGAGGCTAAGAGATTGTCCACTTGTCAGGCTAGATGGGCCTTATTTCTGTCGCGCTTTAACTTTATTGTATCCTATCTGCCTGGGTCCAAGAATATCAGGGCAGATGCCCTGTCCAGGCAATTTAACCCGGTACCTATCATCCAGCCTGATCGCATTTTAGCTACATTGCGAACCAGCATTACTTCACCCCGGGGGAGGAGATTCTCGCTAATCAGGCTAATGCTCCACCTGAGACCCCAATGGGCAAATGTTTCGTAGCCAAGCCTTTCCGTACCCGTCTTCTCAAAACTTATCACGCTTTTAAGGCTACTGGGCACGTTGGCAAGAATCAATTAATTTGGTCACTCTCGCAGTTTTTCTGGTGGCCTTCCTTGCGTGCCGACTGCACAGCATTTACAGCAGCTTGTTCTACTTGTGCTCATGCGAAATACCCTAGACACCTTCCGGTGGGCCTGCTACAGCCTGTACCCAATGGAGAACATCCTTGGTCTCATGGGGGAATTACCGGTGTCTAGGGTATATTCTTTTATTCTGATGATAGTCGATAGATTTTCCAAAATGGCACACTTTGTGCCTCTGTCTGGCCTTCCCTCTGCCCAGGAGTTGGCAAGGGTATTTGCCAGGGAAGTTTTCCGGTTGCATGGCGTACCCAGAGTGTTGGTGTCCGACCGTCGGAGCCAGTTTGTGTCTAGATTCTGGAGGGCATTCTGTGCGCAGATGGGCATACAATTATCGTTTTCCTCTGCATATCATCCCCAGACCAACGGAGCCACCGAGCGTGCCAATCAGGGCTTGGAACAATTTCTACACTGTTTTGTGTCTGACCATCATGATAATTGGGCCGACCTGTTGCCTTGGGCCGAGTTTGCCAGGAATTGTGCGGTTAATTCATCGTCCAGGAGTTCCCTGTTTCTCATCAATTACGGGTTCCAACCATTTCTGCTCCCAGACTCATTTCAGACGCAGCAAATTCCAGCTCTGGATGAGCATATGGAGCAACTCCATTCCAGTTGGGCACAGGTGCAGAGGACCCTCAGTGCTTCGTTCCAGTGTTATCAGCATCAAGCTAATCGTAGACGGCTGCCGGCGGTCTCATTTCTGGTTGGGGACAGGGTGTGGCTCTCCTCCAAGAACTTGAATCTACAAACCCCTTGCAATAAGTTGGCTCCCCGGTTCATTGGTCCGTTCAAAGTTATCCGTAAAATTAACCCTGTGTCATATGCTCTGGACCTTCCAGCATCCATGTGTATCCATAATGTGTTCCACGTATCATTGTTAAAACCTCTGATTTGTAATCGGTACACTACTACTCCTGTGGCTCCTGGCCCCGTTCGAATGCAAGGTCAAGAGGAGTACGAGGTACAAAATATTATTGACTCACGTAAATTCAGAGGGAAATTACAATATTTGGTCCATTGGAAAGGTTACAGTCCGGAGGAGCGTTCATGGGTTGATTCTAAGGACCTTCATGCTCCCAAATTACAGCGCTGCTTCCATGCCAAGTATCCCCTTATGCCAGGTCACTCTTCTCGGAGAGGGGTCTTTGAGAGGAGGGTACTATCAAGGCGCCCGTGATTCCAGCAACATTTTGACAGGCTTATTTCCTGGTGCCTTTACATTGGCTTTGCTGTACAGCTCCTCCCAGTGACAGCCTTTATATACTCCGGGCTGTCACTTATGGGTTGCCCTTTCGTGGTGTACCTGATGCCTAGCACTTGTTCTGTTATATTGATACCAGTGTATGACCCGGACTGCCTGACTACGCTATTCGTTACTGTTCCTGCTTCTGTGTATCGATTCGGGTTGGCTGACGTTCCTGCTTCTTGTTCTGACCTGGCCTGGCTGACGTTCCTGCTCCGTGTACCGACCCGGCGAGACTGACGACCCTGCTCCGTGTACTGACCCGGCTTGACTAACGTTCCTGCTCCGTGTACCGAATCGGTTTGGCTGAGGTTCCTGCTCCTTCCACGCCCGGCAGGGTGAAGATCCTGTATAGTGCCTATTGCTGTCCTCGCTCTGTGCACTGTCGCTCACACTACTGTGCACCACAGAGCTACGGTACTCCGTTACCGCCTTGTAGTCCAGTCTGTGATTCAAGTCTCATTGTGCCAGTTATCCTTCATACCGTTATAATCGATCACTTGGTCTTCCTCTCTTGGGTTCAGTTGGGCGCACCCGGTTGCCTTCCGCATTTAGACCATAGTGTTCATTAACCCCTCCTGGGGTGGTGCCCTTGTGCCACTACTTGTTCCACCACTGTTATCCTCCATACAGTTATACTTCATCGCTTGGTCTTCCGCTCTTGGGTTCAGTTGGGAGCATCCGGTTGCCTTCCACATTTAGACCATAGCGTTCATTAACCCCTTCAGGGCTGGCACCGGGCACTCGGTCGTGGATAGTCTCCGTTGGGCATACATTCTGTGTCACGAGCACTGACTCACGCTGTTGTAGTCTCCGATGGGCGTCCACCGTTGCAACCTTCCGCTCAGGTGGTCTTGCCTGCTCTCCGCTGACATCTTGTCACTGTCGCTATCAATGCCTGTAGGCTACATTGGGCCTCCGCTTATCTGGGCAGACTTAGTCAGTGGCTCCACTGGTATCTCTAGACTCTCTACACTGTATCAATCACAATTTACCTGACCTGTGTCAGTATTGTATTCTGCTGTACATACTGGACACGTGTGGGTTAAACTTGCTAATGTAACCTATCCTGTGTCAGTTATCTATGTTCTATATGCTGGACCCGTGAGGGTTACGTTATTCATTGTGTGCTTTAAATAAAATTGTGTTTTTTACCAACATCTACCGTTTCTGAGTGTACTGAACCATAACACCATCCTTTTGCTTTAACAACTGTATCCATGGCAGATGATTTCCCCTCAAACCAAATAATCAGCCTGAGAGGAAAAAATTTGTCTATTCCTCAATACTGTTGTTACGTCTCTATAAGCTCTCCTTTTTTGTAAAGTTCCTGGTGAAATGTCCTGGAAAAAAAATATTTTCAAACTTCTCCACTGTAAAAATCACATCTCTTGCTGCCTTAAAAACCTTTTGCCGAACATAGAAGGAAGAAAAGCGAATCATTATGTCCCTTGGAACCTCTTCTGAGAGGTGAGTAGGCTTGTATATTCGGTATACTCTCTCTACTGCATCCTCCTTTTCTGCCTCCGGTACTCCCATAATGTGGAAGAGGTCTTTAAGAAACCCCCTCAATTGTATCTGGACTACTGTCTCTGATATACCCCTAATACACAAATTCTTCCTTCTGGCCCTGTCCTCACAGTCCAGCATCTTTGTCTCCAACTCCTCTATTTTATTTTTCAGAAGGCCATTTTCTTCAGCAATCTGTTTTACATCAAGTATCAGACTCTCAATTTGCTGCTCATTTTCTTTTACCCTCTCTCCTAACTTCATAAAATCCTCTTTAATCTCCCCAAAATGCTTATCCAACTCCTTAATTAAACCAAGCTACTTATCCAAGATTCTCTGCAGTTGTTCTTGTGAGACACACTGCAACCAAAACTGGGCTAATTGATGACCTCCTTGATGTCTCCATATATTGGTCCACTTAGACCACTGAAACATTATGGGGAACTTCAATATATTTACTTTGATGGGGAGAGAATATTGAAGAAATCTTTTTATCTTTTTTCCCATCAACCTCCAATTTCTTATCCTTCTTTGAGGATTGCTTATTGTCTCCTCCCTTTTTATTAGCCATCTTCTTTAATTAAGTACATCAATCATTCCCCTCAGGAACCATACCAGGCAGCATCAAACTTTATATTCTAACAGGTTCCAATAGATTCCAATATATCCTTCTATCCCGGCTTCTTCCATACAGCCTCTCTTCAAACCATGGAAGCGGTTCTGTTTGCCATGGCTCATGCCAGAGAACTTCAGAGGTTTGTGATCCGTGTTTGCAGGGGGAAACTGGACCATCTGGTTCAACCTGTGTCCCTTCCTGCGGAGGTAGCACAGAGCCTTCACTGGTGGTTGAACCTTGCCAACCAGGAGAAAGGGAGGCCATTTGTGAACCCATACTGGACCATAGTGACGATGGCTGCCTGCCTGCACTGTTGTGGCACAATCTTGGGTCACCTACGTGTTCAAGGCCGTTGGTCAGAGGAGGAGACTCTTCTTCCCATCAACATCCTAGAGCTCAGGGCGATTTTGCATGCTTTGAAGTATTAGTCCTCTCATCTGATAGGGTGCCTAGTTCGAGTCCAGTCCAACGAGGCCACGGCTGTGGCTTACATCAGCAAGCAAGGAGGCACCAGTCCCACTGCTTGGTTAGATGTCAAGGGTATTTTAGCCTGGGCAGAAGATCATGTACCTGCTATCTCCGCAGTGCACATCCCAGGCATAGAAAATGCTCTAGCAGACTTCCTCAGTCGAGTGGGAGCTTCACCTGGTACAGATGTGGGGGTCTTCCTGTAATAGACTTGATGGCTACCAGGGACAACCGGAAGGTTCAGATGTTTTGCTCACGCTGGAGAGATCCCCTAGCATTTGCGGTGGATGTTCTGTCGATCCCATGGAGATTTCATCTGGCCTACATCTTTCATCCTCTTCCTCTCCTTCCAAGGGTGCTGCGGAAGATTCAAATGGATGGAACTTACACTGTCTTGATGACTCCACATTGAACCAGACAGCCTTGGTTCCTGGAACTACTGGCACTGTCGGCCCAGGCAACGTTTCCACTGCCACACAGACCAGATCTGCTGCTGCCGTTCCTGGTGTTGCACAATTATAAGGCTGTTCTCCATACCTCCCAGGAATTCCTTCCTAATGTGGTCTCTGAGTTCCACATCAATCAGGAGATTGTTTTGCCTTCCTTTTGTCCTGATCCTTAATCTGACAGTTGTATTGTATATTGTATTGTATATTTTTATTTATATAACGCCAACCGGTGTACTTGGCACTTTACAGATTACATTTAATACAGCAGGGGTACAATAAGTGCGGTGATTAAGTGCTTATATAGGCAGTCATAAGGGGAACGACAGGTGAGTATACATTAGGATAAGAGGTCCCTGCCCCGTAGAGCTTACAATCTAATCAAGGAGAGGGATCTCCACTTGTTAGATGTGGTATGCTGCCTTAAGTTCTATGTGCACCTCACTGAGTCTGTCCATCACACTGATGCACTTTTTGTCATCCCTCAGGGCCCCAGTGCTGGTAAGGCGGCATCCAAGGGGACTATTGCATATTGGATCAAGTCTACCATTCGCAAGGCTTATGAACTCAGGAAGAAACCTGTTCCCTTTTGCATCACAAGAACCAGGCCTCTGCTGATCAGTTGTGCAAGGTGGTCACTTGGCCTTCTGTGCACACAATTGCAAAACACTACAGTGTTGATGTTCTGGCTTCAGCTGAAGCTGGCTTTGGCAGGAAAGTCTTGGAGGCAGTTTTGCCTGTCTAGGACTTTACTTTCCTGTGCCTTATAGTTCTTTATCTTTTTGAGCCCTGTTGGCTCTTGTTCACTGTGCTGTGTTAGAGTTATTCAGTGTCCGTTGACACTCTGTTAGTTTGGGCTGTTCCATATCTGGATAGTCCATGGGAGCTCTGGTATCATGGGGACCGGAGCTTGGTTCTTTCCTCTATTTCCCAACCCTGGGAACTCAGTGTTGGTACATCCCCATGGTACCTGTAAGCTATATTGGACAACAGAGAAAATAGGATTTTAGTCTTACCTGTTAAATCCTTTTCTTTTAGTCCATATAACTTACAGGTCTCCCACCCAGTGAAAGGGACCATGCTTGGTCTCCTGTGGCTGGATGTGGGAGTCCTATCGGGTCCATGCTCACAGGAGATTTCTTCTTCTCGCTATCTAACTCGGTAGGTTTTATATCACAAACCTAACTGCTGAGGGGAGTGGCTAGGTAGCCTGCTAAGGAGGAGAGGGAGGCTCCGTCTCTGCAACTTCTTTGAAGAATTGTTCCAACCTTCTAGGAGGAGCTTTTGCCTTCCCATGGTACCTGTAAGCTATATGGACGAAGATAAAAGGATTTAACAGGTGAGACTAAAATCCTATTATATTGCTCATTCAGGTCTGCTTGTTAATCCCTTGAGAACTAGACCACTGGTCCTCAAGCAGTTAAAACACAAGAATTGTAACATTTTTATATCCTCAAATGTATGTTAGTTCAGGGGTGTGTTATTTTCACCTCACTGGCTGCCAAAAGACGCCCAATGCGTTGTGAGGCCTCTAACATCTAAGGCATTAACTTTATACTAGACAGGCTTTGAAGGAATTAAATTCCAACAGAATGTGATGGATTGGTTTTATTTCAATGGAATCTATGTATAAAAACAAAAACTGAAAAATTCTGAATCAAATCAACCGCCCAGTATTTATTTAATTAACCACTTGGGTGCCATAGAGGTATTCAGTGCCTTTCTTTGCATTGTGCTCAGAACCTCTCTACCATGCAAGACACCATTCATTGTGTCTGAATCTGACAGGAAGCACATTGTGAATTAACTATTTCTCATGTGACCTACAGACAAGAGAAACCTACCAGTAGGGCAACATGCAGCTGGTAAAAGGCTAGTTGAAAGGTAACTTTGGGGGTTTAACCCCTTAAGGACCGGGAAAATCTGAGTTAGATTTGACTTAAGGACCGGAGCAATTTTGACTTTTTTGACTATGTCTTTGTTCAACCATATTTTCTCTTTAATTCCTTTTGTGCACCCACATAAATTATATACTGTTTTTTTAAGCACAAATAGGGCTTTCTTTTGATACCACAATTATATGAATACCTCATTGTTTAATTTGATTAAAATAGAAAAAAAGAGGAAAAAAATTGAAAAAAACAACATTTTGCTTACAAAATACCCCTAAATATATTCATTTGCTTCTCCTGAATATAAGAGTACCCCATATGCCTAGTATTTTAGTCCTTTACTCACATTTACAAGGTAAATATTACAAGATGGCTGCCGTTATTTCCAACTTGTGATTTTTCAACAATTGGCATGTGAGCATCATAGCTTAGCTGACGGTGCCAGAACCAAAAATGTCCCACAAAGGTATATGTTTCTGAAAACTACACACCATAAGGTAAATAATCAGGAGAATTTTGGAGTTTTTCATGCAGCTATTTTTCCAGAAAAAAATTTCAAAATTGTGGTAATATTTTGTTTTTTTGCAGTTTTCACACTTACATTTCAATACTACTGTTGATATCAAGCACATGATAGGTGAAGATTTTTAAAAATGCATTGTTTAGTGTTCAGCTCCTTCTTCTGAGTACGGCAATACCCCATATGCATAGGTTTCTCAAGGTTTGGGAGAGCTACGGGGCCCAAATTGGAACATGCGCGTTTCCAGTTTCACACTTTGAATTTTCACAGCTTGCATCACTGGTGCCATGTCTCATTTGGGGCTGTGTAACAGTGCTCCACTCTAAGATTTCCCCCCAAAAGTATATATTTTTGGAAAGTAGACACCCCAGGCTTTCATTTTATGTATGTTTTCAATTTTTTTACGTAGCCATTTTACCACCAATCGCTCCTAAATCTTGACGTAAGTTAAAAAAACAGCGTTTTTCACACTTGCACTTCAATGTTGATGTGAATTTCAAGCACAGGATAGGTGAAGATTTTTAAAAATGCACTGTTTAGTGTTCAGCTCCTTCTTCTGAGTACGGCAATACCCCATATGCATAGGTTATTCCAGGTTTGCGGGAGCTATGGGGCCCAAATTGGAACATGCGCGTTTCCAGTTTCACACTTTGAATTTTCACAGCTTGCATCACTGGTGCCATATCTCATTTGGGGCTGTGCTCCACTCTAAGATTTCCCCCCAAAAGTATATATTTTTGGAAAGTAGACACCCCAGGCTTTCATTTTATGTATGTTTTCAATTTTTTTACGCAGCCATTTTACCACCAATCGCTCGTAAATCTTGACGTAAGTTAAAAAAACAGCGTTTTTCACACTTGCACTTCAATGTTGATGTGAATTTCACGCACATGATAGGTGAAGATTTTTAAAAATGCATTGTTTAGTGTTCAGCTCCTTCTTCTGAGTATGGCAATACCCCATATGCATAGGTTTCTCAAGGTTTGGGGGAGCTACGGGGCCCAATTTTGAACAAATATTGAATTTTCACATCTTGGTTAACTGGTGCCATTACTCATTTTGGGCTATGTTCCAGTGCTGCACTTTAGAATTTCCCCCCAAAAGTGTATATTTTTGGAATGTAGACACCCCCAGCTTTCATTTTAGGTGTGTTTTCAAATTTTTTACACAGCCATTTTACCACCACTTTCTAGTAAACTTGACGTAAGTAAAAAAACAGCGTTTTTCACACTTTGCCTTCAATGTTGATGTGAATTTCAAGCACAGAATATGTGATGATTTTATAAACTGAATTGATTAGTGTTCAGCTCCTTCTTCTGAGTACGGCAATACCCCATATGCATAGCTTTCTCGTGGTTTGGGGGAGCTACGGGGGCCAAATTGGAACATGCGCGTTTCAGGTTCACACTTTGAATCTTCACAGCTTGCGTTACTGGTGCCATGTCTCTTTTGGGGCTGTGTAACAGTGCTCTTTTTTAAGATTTCCCCCCAAAAGTGTATATTTTTGGAAAGTACACACCCCAGGCTCTCGTTTTAGGTGTGTTTTCCAATTTTCTACACAGCCATTTTACCACCAATCCTGTGAAAATTTGACGTAAGTAAAAAAAATTCAGCATTTTTCACACTTTGCCTTCAATGTTGATGTGAATTTCAAGCACAGAATAGGTGAAGATTTTATAAACTGAATTGATTAGTGTTCAGCTCCTTCTTCTGAGCACGGCAATACCCCAGGCTCTCGTTTTAGGTGTGTTTTCCAATTTTATACACAGCCATTTTACCACCAATCCCTCGTAAACCATGACGTAAGTAAAAAAAAAAAAAAGCGTTTTTCACACTTAGGGTTGGCGGCAGTATACTGGGCTGCATACAAATTGGTTTGGGACACAATTTCACCTAAAATGTCTTCCCCCAAAAACAAATAAAAAAAACGATCATGGGTAAATCCTTCCACATCAATTTGAATCCCTGGGTTGCCTGTGAATTCTGAGATTTGTGGGCATAAATTGATACCCATTCATTAGGATCCGGAGTGGCAGGTGTTGGGGCATTTCTTTGGGCAGGTCTTTGGGCAGGTCTTTGGGCAGGTCTTTGGGCAGATCTTTTGGCAGGTGCTGGGGCAGTTGCCAGGGCAGCTCTTGGGGCATTTCTTTGGGCAGATCTTTTGGCAGGTGCTGGGGCAGTTGCCAGGGCAGCACTTGGGGCATTTCTTTGGGCAGGTATTTTGGTAGGTCTTTGGGCAGTTCTTTTTTCAGGTGCTGGGGCAGTTGCCAGAGCAGCTCTTGGGGCAGTGCGTCTTTTCTTGACAGAAGGCCCAGCGTCATCACTAGAGCTGCTCTCACTTTCTGAAAACTGCGCTATGTCAAAATCTGACGCAGTGTCTGTTGCCTCAGAGTCAGACGCCAAAAAGGCATATGCCTCCTCAACGCTGTAGCTGCGCTGCATTTTGCCCACTAAAAAAACTTTTTTTTTCTTACGCTATCCCTAAACATAAATCTAACCCTAAAACTTACCCTAGCCTACGTATATCCTGAACCTACCTAACCCAAGTAAACTACCTACCTAAACTGCACTTATTATATATATATATTTTTTTTTTTCCCTAAACCTAAATCTATCCCTAAAACTTTCCCTAACACACGTCTACACTAAACCTACCCAACTACCTACCAAAATACTTAAAACTATATTTACTATTCATAAAAAAAAATAAATAAAAAAATAAATTAAAAATTAAAAAAAAAATTAAAATTTTTTTTAAAAAAAATCTAAAAAAATTCAAGGGGGATGGGGGGTGCCCTACAGATCAGAAAACACTGATCTGGAGCAAATTGATCACTCCAAGAGTGATCAGATGGGGGGAACTTATTGATCACTGCAGAACAGTGATCAAAGGGTTAATTTTCTTTATTTAAACTTTTTTTTTTTTACTTTTTTTGTACAGTAAGGCTGGAACACCATGTCTCTCTGTCTCTCTCCACCTCAGCAGTGTGCAAGGTGGAGGGAGGCAGAGAGACATGACAGGGACAGTATATACAAATACTGTCCCTGTCATTCAGGTTTTGCAACATGTGATTCGCTTTTGAAGCGAATCGCATGTTGCAACAATGTTTCAATGGCTTGTTACTAAGTGTCCCGATACCGGGACGCTTAGTAACAAGCGGTTTGAACTCTTCCATCGCTCCGTGCGGCCGCAATGGAAGAGTTTAACTCTTGACGTACCGGGACCGTCAAGGGTCGTTGGAGCACATTTACCCTTGACGGTCCTGGTACGTCAAGGGTCCTTAAGGGGTTAAGCAGGTTATTTGCTGTCATCAGGGGGAGCCAGGGAGGATTGCTATTCAGATGGCGAGCCCAGAAAGTCAGGCAATGGTATCACTGCAGGCTTCATAATTTAGACAGGGAGTAGATGGAGAGTGCATTTTGGCTAGTGGGTCTTTGCAGTTAGACTCTTCTGCAGCCTGTTAGTTGCTCATGTGATATCAGCACAATAGCTGCCTTCTTGAATAGAGGTGGCAAAAAGTCAGTGGGTTCATTTCCAAAATGGTTCAAATCTGGGAGCACTTGGTTTGTGTCAAAATTGCATCACTTTTCTTAGTAGATGAGCCTCCCTGTGTTTGATTTAAGAATCTTGACTCTTCATGTGTCCTTTCACTTCTCAGTTGGAGAGCTCCAGAGACACTGCCGCAGTACAGCGATATCTCTGGTGCCCTGCTACCATACTGTGCATAGATGTACAAAGAGCTGACAGTGTGGCATCACTAGTGTAGCTCCATTTCAGTTGTTAGCTCTGTGGTATTTCTAGTATAAATATAATTCTATTGTAAGCTCTGTGGTATCACTGGTGTAGCTATGTTTCAATTGTAAGCTCTGTAGTATCGGTTGCCTTACTTTACAAAATTAGGACAAATTATTGAAAGGGACTTGTTTGAATAAGGAACCCAGGAGCAGGGCCAGGATACCCCTAAGAGACCTAAAGAATATATAAGAGACTCCTCCAACAAGGGCAGGTGGAGAGCAGCTAGGGAGCGATGCTAGGGCACGGAGCTTGAGGTCGTAGGCCCCTCTCTAGTGGGTTGTGCTGCGGCCAAAGCCCAGTAAAGATGCTGGCCGCGAAGCCAGATGACCCCCTTCAGTTGAGCTGAAGAAGGTCCTGGATAACACACCACAAAGGGGACTAACACCACCTGGGAGAGTCTAAACCAAAGTAATGAGTAGTTAGAACTCACCAAGAAGCAGAAGAGGAAACAGCAGGCTGAGGGCAGGTAGGTGGGTGCAGAAGCCGTAGATCCGGGGTCCAGCTGAGAGATCAGAGATGGTAGTCAGGAATCCAGGTAGCCAGAGCAACTGTAGGCCAGAAGGAGAAGTACAGGCCACAAGCAGGAACAAGGGCTGAGGCAAGGCAACAGAGGACAAGGACCGGCTGGAAGGCCAATGGAGGGCCCAAGGTGTTGAGGAGAAGCTGGAGGGCGAAGAGGCAGGAAAAATTCCAGGAACACAATGGGCAGGAACGGGCTGCAGGACAAAGGCAGGCGCACCAGATGAGAGCAAGGGCAGCTCTCACTCATTGGAAGAACGCCGACTACTGAGCACTGAGCTCAGCCGGGCGCCCGAGAAAACCCGGAAGAAGTGTCATTACACCGACGTAACCAGACGAAGAAGGCAGACCGGGCACCAAGGACCAGGCGGGTAGCGACAATTATAAAAATAACAAAAGGTTGTTGGTTGGAGCGATAGTTGAAATGGGCCACTTGATTGTACTTGCCCTCCAGGCCAAAAGTTGCCAGCCCTCCCCTGCCTCTCATATACTTGTACATTGTGATAAGATCTCCTCTTAGTCATCTTTTCTCTAGAATAAATAAACCACATTTGTCTAGTCATTCCTCCTATCCTATTATTTAATTCCCTTACTCATTCCCCTTTTCTTCTACCTTTTCCCCATTCTTCTTTCTACTTGTTACCCCTTACTTCCTCCTAATCGCATGTCAGCTCACATCCATCATTTTCTCCTATACCTCAATATAATCCTCCTAATCCTGGTCCTGTGATGGTATATACATACTTGGGAACTCTCTGGATTTGCCCCGGAGACTCTGTTTTTGGCAGTGCTTTACCGGGTCTCCTGGGCAGAGGCTGAATCCTCCGGATGTGGGGAGTTTCTGTTGAAACTCTACCCACTTCCACTTTTTCCCCCGGTGTAGCTCCTTCCCCCCAGCCTTCTTTTAAGCCCTCCACCCGGCACTCACGTTAAGACCCGCCCATTTTTTATGAGATACGCATCATTTTTTCACACCACCCATGGCAGCAGAGGACTCCCCTCTGGGGAGACAACAATAAAAAGTTCCCACGTATGGGTATATATCCAAGTTTTCTTTGGGAACTCAGTGCAGTGTTGGCAAGACCCCTCATTTCACTCAGATTCTCTCACCAGAGGCTCAGTGCTACAAGACTGGTTTAAAGCCAATGTAATGCCTTTATTTAAGACTGGAACTAAAACAGAACCTGGGAATAATAGACCTGTGAGTTTAACCCCTGTAGAGGGAAAACTGCTATAAGGAATAATAAGGGATTATATTCAGGATTACACCACAGAAAATAAGATTATTAGCAGGAATCAACATGGTTTTATGAGCAACAGACAGTGCAAAACTAATATTTTGAGCTTCTATGAAGTAGCAACCTAGATAATAAAGCAGTAGATGTATCTAGATTTTGCAAAGGTATTTTATACAGTGCCAGATGAGATAGGAGTACCTCAGGGTTCAGTACTTGGACCACTGCTTTTTAACATGTTTATAAATGACCTGGAAACAGATATAGAAAGCAAAATATCTATTTGCGGATGACACAAAATTATGTAGGCTAAATTCAGAACGGGATATTTGCTCTCTATAGTAGGATTTACATACAATGGCAGACTGGGCAGACAAATGGAATATGAAGGCAAATATGGAAAAGTGTAAAGTCATGCATATGGGAAGAAAAATTACCAGTGGTACTTATGAACTTAATGGAATCATTTTAGGTGATACATTGCTAGAGAAAGACCTGGGAATCCTTGAAAACTACAAACCTGGAAGCAGTGACCATTGTCAAATAGCAGAAACAAATGCAAACTAAAACTAAGGCTTGACGTATGAAGAATGTCTAGATAAACTTGGCTTATTTACTGTAGATAAAAGATGACTAAGAGCAAATCTTTTACAGTGTACAAGTAAATGAGAGGTCAATATAAGGATGTCTCTGGCGAGCTTATCATTCCAAGGCCTGATCAAATAACCAGGGGCTACCCCTTAAGATTAGAGGAAAGGAGGTTTCAATTTAAACAGGGTTTTTTTTTACAGTAAGGATACATTTAAGAGAAGATCAGATACATTTCTTTCAAGAGGGAACGTGCAGGGTTATACTGTGTATTAGTAGGCAAAATAGGAAGTTCAGATAAAGAGAAACTTATTTGGCAGCAAGAAAGCTTATATAATTCTCATTTCTCTAGATTATGAGGCAAAGGTTGAATTTGATGGAATTGTCTCTCTCCTTTTTAACCTAATTTACTATGATACTATGTTTCCTTCCTGCTACTCTTAACTTCACCCTTCCTCCTCCTACCGCTTTCAGCCTTTTACTCCCCCTATACCTGTTTTTACCTTACCCATATCTTCCCTCCTTCGTCTGTTTCCACATCACCTCAGTCCACCAATTTTCCACCATTGCTTTTTCACAAAATGTAGTGCAGGACTTTACTGGTCCTTTAAAGAGCGTAAGAACCAGAAAAGATCGGGTGAGGAATAATATGCAATAATTGAAATATTATATTTTATTTAGAAAATGTTTTTAACAGGAAGAATACATTGAGATTTTCTTGTTTTCAAGTATGTCCTGGATAGTTTCAGTAAAGTGTTACATATTTTCACAAACTACAAAAGACTTAGATATTAGTGTAGTAGTTAAAAGAACAAAGCTATCTCCTTTGTGTTGTTTCTGTGTTTTTGTTAACTTTTATCATCCCAGCATAACATTTTGGATGAAGTCAATAAAATAAAATTAGATTTTTGAGGAAAACAGATGTTCCATTCTCTGTTATGTGAGACTCCATTCTAGAGTTTAGTTTTCACTTAACTTCTTAAACCCCCCCTCCAGCACTCTTCTGTGTGATTCCCTAGAGTTTCTCTCTGCCAGTTTTCCTGTTGCACTTTTGAAACCTGATCTAATGCCTTTACCTGTTCCTGGATCCCATTTGTCCCCTGCCAGCCTTTTTTGGTTAGCAAAAATAGATAATGAAACTCCAATTGCAAGGGAGACCAACTCATGCAAAATGTTTTTTAAATACATAAATAGCAAAAAAAGCTTAAGAGTGAGTGGATTGGACCTTTTAAAAGTGAGATTGGTGTGGATAAGAAAAAAGGCTTGTGTTATGAACAAATTATTTTCATCTCTATATAACAAGGAATAAGAAATAGTAGAAAAGACTCAACAAGTAAGAAATAAAATCATACCATTATCAGATACTGGATTAATACAAGAAGAAGTCAAGGAAGGGTAGAATGGACAAAATGAAGACTGACGAAGCAACTGGTATACATCCAAGGGTTCTTTGGAAACACAGTTCATTGTTATCAAGACAACAATTTTTAATGTTTAACCCCTTTGCGTCCAGTTACGTACCCGGACTGGCACGCTGGTCCAGCACTTGAGGACCAGTGACAGTCCTGGTACGTCACGTACTTTTACTCACCGCGCTCCTGCAGGAATGCGGTGAGTAATACCGGGGACCGAAGTTGATCACTCCAAGACCGGAGCGATCTCTTTCAGTCCCTCGTTCGACGTGCCGGAACACGTGATCAGTCACGTGGGATGGCACGTCGAACTTGCCTATCTGGTCCTTAAAGGACCAGACACCCTGGGACCGCTGGTCCTTAAGGGGTTAAAGACGTTCTCCATCTTGAAATCCACAATGCTGGATAAAATCCTCTCTGGCTTCAGTACCACAAACAGCATCCCTTCTGTAACCCTTACAGTGCCATAGGGTTGTGCATTGTATGCCCCTATGGCACTGAACAGGTTAAAGCATTATTACTTTAAAGCAGAACTTTCACCCACTATACAGTCGCCCTGCAATAATCAAGCAGGTAGCGACCAGCTTTCTAATATAGTAGCAATTTGGGATGGCGTTGCCCGTCATGTTATGCAGGGAATTTTTTATTTTTATTAATAAATGTTACGATAGTGAAATATAGCGTAGAGTGTACGTGTCAGAAAGGTACACACAGTGATACACAGACACATGTGCAAACACACACTGATAGAGAAGCATGCAACACACATACATACAAACACACATGCACTGACATACACAAACAGTGACACACAGATGCAAAACATACATACATACGGTGTGAGCAGTGTAAGCAGCATACCTCCCAACATTTCAAATGGCCAAAGAGGGACACTTGTGTTTTAGGTGGTGTTACTGGGGGCGTGGCTGGTGGTATATTTCAGAGAATTTTTAACCCTTTGAGTGCCAGGGGGTAAGCAATGCATTGCATACCCCTCTGGCATTGAAATGGTTAAGTTACTCTTTCTGTAAGTGAATGATTTAGAAGAAGATGAAAGTATATTTTTTACACAAACTAATTTAACAGGCATATACAGAAGTTTACACCTACATTACTGTGGGTTTTATTGATGTGAAGCAATCTGATACACTGGTATATACACCACACAGTGTGATCTCCTAAATAGAGGAGCAGAAGGATTTGAGTGTCAAACAGGGACTGTCCCTTCTATACTGCATAGTGCCAGTCCTTATACACAAACACATGCAGACTGTATACTATACAGCAGAGGTTCTCAGTCCATGCTCTCAGTGGCCACTAACAGGCCAGGACTTAGGAATCTCCCTGATAGAACACAAGTGTGTTGATCAGAGGCTCAGTTGTATTGATTAACTCACCTGTGCTCTTATAAGGAAATTCTAAAATCCTGGCCTGTTAATAGCCACTGAGAGCACAGGTTGAGAACCACTGCTATACAGTGCCAGACTATTGTAGAGAATTGTTAACCCTTTGAGTGCCAGGGGGTAAGCAATGCATTGCATACCCCTCTGGCATTGAAATGGTTAAGTTACTCTTTCTGTAAGTGAATGATTTAGAAGAAGATGAAAGTATTTTTTTACACAGACTAATTTAACAGATATATGCCGAAGTTTATACCCAGATTACTGTGGGTTGTATTGATGTGGCTCAATCTGATACACTGGTATCTACGCCACAGAGTGTGATGTCCTAAATAGAGGAGCAGAAGGATTTGGGTCTCAAACAGGGACTGTCCCTCCTATACTGTATAGTGCCAGTCCTTATACACAGACTGTATACTATACAATGCCAGACCATATATAAATAGTTTGTCAGTTTTACAGTGAGCTATCTACAGCGTGGACATGATTGCAGGAACTGGCACCTCTACTTACAGACAGACAAACAATCTGCTCTCTTTCTCTCTCTTTATTCAATATATAAATACAGTCACAACCATGTCTCTGCCACTTACCAGCTCAGCTGAAGCCCTGCTTTGCACTGCCTGATCATGTCTCTGCTGTTGTTCAACTTTCCCAGCTTCTCTGTGCTAGCAAGTCAGCTCCCCAGCATCCTGCCTGCTGATTATTTAGAAATCAGCTCACTTGTAGTAATTGGCAGGGCTGTGCAGGCTCACAGACAGGTAATGAAGCTGCATAATACAGATTGGACCATGGCCTTCCAGCTGTAGCTTGAACATAGTTCCCATCATTCCTCAGCTGCTCAGCGTGAGTATGTGTGTGTCTCTGTATGAATGTGTGTATATGTGTGTGGGGGCCATGTGTGTTTGTTTGTGGTGCAGGAGTGGAAGCCATATTTTTTTCAGCTTTAGATAGTGGTGGGCGGGCTGGATAGCGGGGGCGGGCCAAAAATCACCCCACCATTGAATCACCCAATGGGGGGAGCAGTAATCCTCTTTACTGCTGCCCCGGGTGTGTTTTGCCAGGCACAAAGTCTTCTTTTATATATATATATATATATAGATATATATATATATAGATATATATATATATATATAGATAGATATGTTACCTCTGAAATGTAGCCCATCCTATATAATAGTTCGCTAAAACGTGTGTAACAACACAGTCATGCGCAGTAGAGATTGCCCGTGATGAGGCTGATATGGAACGGGGAGCTCCAAAGGAGCGTCCAGCTGTGTATCAACCGCGGCGCGGGCAGTCTCTACTGTGCATTACTGCCCCGCGACCGGCTGGCAGTGGCACTGTAGCCCATGTAATGGGCTCTTCAACTAGTTATAAATAAATCCTTTATTGTAGGAGACTGACGGGCAGGTTAGTGCAGTATGCGCACCTGCGCTGTCAGTCCCTTCCGGTTACCATGTGCACTGCAGTGCTTCTCAGTGGAGATCAGGACTGACAGCGCAGGCGCTCAGACAAGATGTGTGTGCTGATGCCTGGCTTCTGGTCTCCTACAATAAAGGATCTCTTTATAATCAGCTACATTTCAGAGGTAACATATCTATTATAAAGCTACTTGCTACCTGCTTAATTATTGCAGGACGACTTTTTAGAGGGTGAAAGTTCCGCTTTAATACATAACTTTTATTAGGTTTAATTTAAAAGCACTATGTATTATTGTGTTAATACTGATGAAATAATTAAAAACAAACAGCAGTGAGCTATGTCTTACTATTATTAAAGCGGAACTACCACCACATAACAAGTTTATCTTAAATAACTACCCATCTGGCGATTAGCTGCTTAGTAGCGTTAGTCGCCAGAATTATTACCTTATTAAATAGATTTCTCCTTTCTTCCCCGGCTGACAGGCAGGATGTAGTGCGGACATCGTGCCATAGTGACATCCGTGCGGCTGCTGTGTCAGTCCCAGCCAGCTCTAGGAGGCATTGCTAGGAGCCGTCCGGCTCCGGGAGTTATTTAAGATAAACTTGTTATGCGATGGTAGTTCCACTTTAAAAGCAAATGCAATCATTTGGAGGTTGCTAGAATGGTTATCTTAACCCCTTAAGGACCAGTGGTCCAGGGGTGTGCTGTTCCTTAAGGAACACATAGAAAATTTTGACGTGACATCCCACGTGACTGATCACGCGGGGCGGCACGCCGAACGGAGGGACTGAAAGAGATCGCTCCGGTCTTGGAGCGATCAACTTCAGTCCCCGGTATTACTCACCGCACTCCTACAGGAGCGCGGTGACTAAAAGTACGTGACGTGCCAGAACCGTCACTGGTCCTTAAGTGCCGGACCAGTGTGACGGTCCTGCCACGTCAATGGTCCTTAAGGAGTTAAATAGTAGAGCTACTAGTGTTTCACCATTAAAGGGATAGTAATACTTAAAATCTACAAAAAGCTATATTGTAGGGTTTATCTCCATTAATAAGACAGTGGCACTCCCACTGCTGAAAGGTATTTTATTCAAAAGTTATTACAGCTCAAACTTTATTTTTTTAGGTGCATGTAATATCACAGTGGCCTGAAATTATACAGTGGCACTGTTGCTATACCATGATATGGATATTTATGGTCAATTGACCAGATCTGTCCATAGGATGGTGTAGCAATCACGCCACTCTACAATTTCAGGCCACTGTGATACTGCATCTTATAAATTTTGAGATAAAATAACTTTTGAATAAAACACCTTTCAGCAGTGGAAGTACCCTTGTTTTACTCCAGGGAATAAACCCTACAACAAATATTTTTGTTTACATTTTAATTATTACTATCCCCTTAAGTCTGGAGAGGATTAATTCCCAGTCATTCAATTTAAAACTGGAAAGAGATGGCTACCATTATTAATATTAGAATTTATAGCCGTACGATTAAAGGACATTTGCGCTCAGTACATTAAGCTGTACTGTCAATCTCTGATTGTTTTTTTTTTTTTTTGTTTAAATTCTCGTTATGGTGCACTAGATGGTGCATCATGTATCACTCCGATATGTAGAGTGTTTTCCAGCCTCTAAGAGACACTACTCAATATAGAGTTATTATTTTTATTGCTTGCTAAAGAATGTATTTGTAGTGATATGATGTATAGTAGTCATGCTGTTATTTAGTTCTCTGTGCATCATGCTTTACAAGGGAATCGGTTTATGTACGTCTACGTTTTGGTCTTAGATTGGTAGTGATACAGGGTGGAGTACTTGGAGGCTCGATTCCTTCTGCTAATCAGGTTTATTGTCATTTATGCTTTTGGTTTATGCCATCTGTTTGTCTATATTAAGCTGAATTTTATTTTTGATAAAGTGGCTCTGTGTTGCCATTAAATCAACTGGCAAGAGCAGACCTCCATTTGTGGAACAACTTCCTTTCCTACTGCTACGATTGTTTTATGTTCCCCCCACTCCCTTCCCATCACGCACCATTCATTCAGATGCCTCTCATATTCCTCCCCACTCCCTTCCCATCACACATCATTCATTCAGATGCCTCTCCGCTGCATGGATTTGTAGCAATTTTCTGGACTGAATGGTTCTCAGAACCTTGGCCTGCTGATGCCATTACTTCAATTCCAAACCAACTCACAACATCCCCCCTTTTTTGAACTATATCCCATTGTTGCAGCTGCAGCATTATGGAGTAACCGCTGGTCTGGCCAGGCCGTATCATTTATCACATTTTAGTATTACCTCAATTTATACAGAAGGGAAGATCAAGTTCTCACATGGTCATGATGTTTCTCCAGAAGCTCACATGGCTGTCTCTGTATTATACATTTTTCATTTTCATTTCTCATCTCCCAGGTAGTCTGAATACAGCAGCTATATACATACAAAATGTGAGGGGTATCTGAGGACAAACAAACAGCATAATGGCCTGTTCTACGGCTAGTCACCGCTCAGAAGCATCACGTTTTAACTCTCTAGTGCCGTTACAGAGGAGAAATTTCCAGGTGCATATTAGACTAATCCTATCCAAAAGGCAGTCCAGTTCCAAAATGATGAGTGTAACGGGCTGACTTAGACTTTCATTCTTGGTCTCTCCCTCCTGGATGCGGCTACAAGTGGATAGCCTGACTGGTCAAGCAAGATGAAAGACTGGAATTCCTGAAACACTTGAAACAGTCACTGGCAAAAGGCTGGAATATAAGCTGGAAAGCTGGATACATCAATTTAGACCACTGGAACATCAGCTGACTGAATGGGGGGGCAAAGAGGCCCCTTGAAACCATTCAGAATGCTGCCTGAATGGGGAACAGAGGGCTCCATTTAAACAATTTACAGAGTAAAAATACATTAACTTGAAGGGCGGGCAGTGCAGGAAAATATAATACAATCCATTAGATACAATGGGACACAGCAAATGGTGGAGACATCACACAATGGGGTACAATGGACTGTTGTTGTAGGGGCTTGCAATACCATGGGACCCCCTGGGGTTACTGTACACACCTGAACAAAGGAACAATACAGAGGCTGTGACAGGCATTATGATTGATACAGTCACCAACACAGTACAATGGGAACAGGTGTTACATGCAGTCAGAACCCCAGACGTATCCCATCACACAGACAATAGTGGATACACAACAGAGAGGAGATTAGTAGGTGGAACCCTAATCAACCTCTGGACCAGACAGTGATACCATACACCTTTGAAGTAGCAGTGCACAAACCCTAGCTGCCCAGGCAGGATTGTGGGCCCAGAATTAACACAGGCCAGTGTATTACCCAGTCCTTTTAAAGCAAGCCAGGCAGAGTTGTCTGCCAGTATAATGTCTCAAAGTTCTCCATAGGCTGTGACAATGGGCTGACAATCCGTACCCCCAGAGAGAGTCCGGTAACGGACTGTGGTCCGTTACAGTGGGCAAGTCCCCTCTGCACAGGAACACCAGCCTAACCTCTGACGTATGTTTCGGCCTTGTTGGGCCTCATCAGTGAGGTGCAGCTGCAGCCTCAAATCAGGCTCACCTCATCATGCCTACTGTGGGGGCCGAACTCCTGGTGGGCGCCACACAGGTCAAGCCATCTTTCTCCAGCATTATTATGGAAGCCCGAGTACAAATGGAAGGCTTGACCTGAATTTGTGAGAGGATCTGCAAGAATGCCACAGCCTCTTCCACTGGGGTGCTCATAGTCAGTGACCCCCCAGTACTTCCCATTCCCCTCTTTTAATACATTTGTAGGTGGGCCCTCAAATCAGGCTTACTCCGTCATGTCTACGTCCGGGTGCTGAGCTCTCCATCTTTCTCCCACATTATTATGTATATATTTCTCTTTCATCTAATATGGAATACAGGTACCATGGGGATTGAACTGCCTTTGGAAGGTGGGGCATATCAGAAGACAAGGTCTTTAGGGTCGAGCCTTCCCTCTGCTTCTGCAGGCCAACCTAGTCCTCACCTCCAGTTTTTGATATGTTACTGACTGAAGAGTACATGGTTTGGAACATTGCTGTCACAATACCTACATTAGGCGGCTTACCAATACTGGCTTCCCCTGGCACATTCCCAGTGTGCAGGTGCTGTGTGACCCCTTTGCAGCCCTGTGGAGAGAATCTTGTAGCCCAAGTTTTCACTCCCAGCATGGCCTCTCTGAGACTCTACATCTTCACAATGGTAACCTGAAGACAGACGACGAAGATTGCTGAGTAACCCTTTGAGTGCCTTGGTCCACTTTGTCCCCTCTGTACAGGTGTTGTCTTTGAGCCCTTGGGCTCTTGCACTCATGTTGGTTATTGCATTCTGTTCTTTCCCTGGCTGTGGAGCATGGATGGCTGCATTAGTATTTATTAACCACTTCTATACTGGTTTCACCAGTTTGGGGGCTTTTCTCATCAGGTATTTGTCTTATTATTACCCCCCTCATGTCCCCTGGGGTCTTTGGGTGTTTTGGGTCACTTTTAGAAATTTTCCAATTTTTTGGGTACATGGCGCCTTTAAGACACCCTTCCCTTCCTGCAGCCATCTTTTCTCCATTTTCTTATATGGGGGAACTTCTCTGGGACATTTCTGTGATCGTTTGTCACACAGTGTTCAGAGTGAGCTCATTCTTCTTGTATCATCCTGCCCTTTTATCCATTTCACATCCTCAGTCTCTTAGGGGCCTCTGTGGGCCTGCAATCAGAGTTGTAGGTGTTTCTAGGCAATTGCAACAGATAAGACTACATTTCCCAGAATGCCTGTTTTGCTGGCTTTCTTCCTATTGGCTTCCTGTTTTTCAGGTGCCATTTTACTTCTCTCTTGCTTCACTTTTCTGGGCTTTTCTATGGTGAATTATTAATCTGGGGAACTGTTACTGGTATTTTTTACTAGTGTAGACACTACTCCTGTCAGGATGTCTGGTCCATGGGGCTAGACCTAAGGCTAAGGACTCAGGGTGTCTCTGACCCCCCCCCCCTTGCTTACTGTTCCTCGTGCCAAGAGGGCTACCTTGAGAATATTCTGGATCTCTCTGCCTCTTCTGTGCCATTGCCCCTACTACTCCTCTGGGGCTTTCCAGCATTGAACAAGAGCCAGTTAGGGTTAAAGGGATAGTAATGTTTCATAATAAAAGCAGCTCTAATTAATCATCATAGTATTTGGACTTTGGAGAGTCTTATTTCAATTCTGATAGAGTTGTAGTTCAAGAGTAATTCAATGACAAAGTGTCCCCCTCCCGCATCTTTTACTGATGTAACACTGCTCAGCCAGAGCAGAATGGAGGTGCCCAGGTAGACTGCAGAGAGGGACAATCTTCAGTTAAGATAAGGGAAAAACCTGAAAAGCTTGTCAAGGGGGGCAGGGATTTCATTGTTTTCATAGGAATAAGTGTCCTCTTCTGTTATCTGTCTGGTTTATGGACTGCATTCCACATCTGAAAAGAGATGGCTTACACTAGGTAAAAAGGGCGGGAGGGGAAACTTTGCTTGTGAATATCTCTTAAACCATAAAGGTTTGAGAGATAAGACATATCATTCTTCATGTTTTTTTAATGCCTACAAAATAAAATAAAGTTAAAACTAAGTATTACTATCCCTTTAAGGATTTGTTTCCACTATGGCACAGTTTCCCCTCTCCATCCAAGGGGTTCTTCAGTCTTAAAAGCCCCCTCCCACCTTCAGGTTTGTGTCCTCTAGGCCTCAGAGTAAACCTGCACTCATAGGATCCTCTGAGGACTGCTCTTCTGAGGATGACCGGGAGCAAGGGAAATATGAAGAAATGGATTCTTTCTACTCCTATGGGGACTCTTATGATGCTGATCCTCTTCTCTCTGATGAGGGGCTCATCAGTCTGACACCCCTGATGAGGTTCCTTCCTCTGGAGACGTCTTCCAAAGGCGTAGAAAACACTCTGTTGTATTTCCCCCTAATACTACTCTTGATCAGATTCTTCTGGATGAGTGGAAAACACCTGATAAGAGGTTGTCTATCTCTAAGAGATTCTCTACGCATTACTCCTTTTCAGAGGCAGTTTTGGTGCAATGGGCTTCTCCTACTTCTGTTGATCCCCCTATTTCCAGGCTAGGATGTGGCGAATAAGAAGATTGACTGTATCCTCCGGTCCAATTTTTAAGCCATTGCAGCTGCTTTGAGGTCTATATTTGCCTCTGCCTGAGTCAAAAGAGCTGTTGCGGTCTGGGGTGAACAACTTATGGACGCTGTCCATGCAGATGCCCCCAAGGAGGTCCTATTGGCTATTTTAGCCAACATGACAGAGGCTACCGTATATGTTTCTGATGCCCTGTTTGAGGCAGTCACATTGTCGGCCACAGCCTCAACCTTCTCCGTTACTGAGCAACGCACTTTGTGGCTAAAGATTTGGGCTGCGGACCAGTCTTCCAAGAAGTCACTGGTTTCCTTACCCTTTCAGGGCAAATCTGTTTTTGGTCCTGAGCTAAAGCAGATCGTTAGTGATGCTATTGTAGGCAAGAGGACCCTGTTACTGCAGATGTCCTCCAAACTCCCAACTATGAGGAGGAAACTGTGTCTTTTTTGTCCCCTCCAAAAGTAGGTGCAAAGGCCACAAGCCTTGCAGGCCCTTAACCAGTGTCCCCTCTGCCAGGCCCAAGCAGTAGTGGCAGCCCAAGCGAAGTGCTTCAAGGCCTAAGTCTGGCAAGCCAGCTTCTGCATGACTCGCAGAATCCTGGTCTGCAGACTCCTGTAGCTTGACGTCTTCGTCTTTTCAGAAATGCATGGAAAGACTCTATTGCAGACCAATAGGTTTTGCAGGTAATCATGGAAAAATTGCAGATGTTCAGGGAGGTGGTGCAGTCTCTCCAGGACAAGAGAGTTATATGTCCAATACCCCCTCAAGAGAGAGAGGTTCAGGTTTCTGTTACAACCTGTTTGTGACCCCCAAGGACTGTGGATGCTGTCACATCCTGGATGTCAAGCAGCTCAACTTGTATGTGGAGACTGCTCACTTCAAGATGGAGTCTTTGCGCTCTGTCATCGCAGCTATGTGCCCAGGGGAGTGTCTGGTGTCTTAGGACCTTCAGGATGCGTACCTGCACATCCCAATTCATTTGGATAGTCAACACTATCTGCATTTTGCCTTCAATTCTGAGCACTACCAGTTCCCCGTTTTTTCCATTGGGCTGGCTTCCGCTCCTTGGGTGTTTACCATGGTCATGGGGGCCTTGATGGCTTTCATTCACTCACAGTGCATTCATATGACCCCTTACTTCGACAATCTTTTTTTCAAGGCTCCTTTGGAGGAACTCTTTGCTCAGTAGGTCCAGGAATGTGCTCAGATTCTTATCCACCATGGGTGAATTCTGAAAATGTCGAAGTCCTCCCCAGAGCCATCTCAGGAGCTGATATTCTTGGGAATGAAGTTCAACACCAACCTGGGGAAAGTTTTCATGCCAAGGACAGGATCCTGCAGGTCATGCAGGACATGTCTCAAGCTCTGGAGTGGCCCTCAGCTCCTGCCAGAGGTACATGAAGCAGCACACCAGGGGATTCCAGAGACTTGCAGTCCAGATGTGGCACCGGAATCCAGATCTCCTGGATCAGCAGCTCTCCCTCTTTCTGGAAGCCAGATGGGAGCTGCAGTGGTAGCTGTAGCAACACAACCTGGACCAGGGGAAGCCATTTGTGATCCCGGAATGGACCATGGTCACTCTGGATGCCAGCCCGAGTGGCTGGGGTGAGGTAATGGTTGACTTTCACTTCCTTACTAGTCCCGCTGTGCCTCAGCCCCTCTGCCACTCATCCATTCTGACGGCTTTGATTTCTGGATGACCATTGCATCTGTGGTTTTTCTCCTGACAAGCGCAGGAGTGGCTTCCGGCGCATAGCCTTAAAGGGGCAGTGGCTGCACACTACAGACACGTTAGTATAGTGTCTCCAGTAGTGTTGTATGCCAGTATTGTTGTGATTAGCCATGTGTGACCCTTGCTGTCTTTGACCCTGCCTTTGCCTGCTGTTTTGGCCTGTTTCTGTTATGTATGACCCAGCCTGTGTTCCTGACCCTGCTTTTGCCTACTGATTCTGTGCCAGCGCTTGAGATTCTGTTTGTATGACCCTGCCTGTGCTCTAACCTGCCTACTGCCTGCTGATTTGGTACCTGCATCTGAGACTCACAGTGTATGACCCTGCCTGTACTTTTACCTGCCTTGGCTGCTGATTATGTACCTGCTTCTGAGACCATTGTGTATGACCCTGTCAGTATCCTGACCACTCTTCCGTTTCTAGCTCCAGAGAGTCCTGTTTCACCTAATAGCAATTCTACTACTGTTCCTGTTGGAGCCTGTTTCTCCCTGGGAATAGGGGTTGTATAGATTGTTTAGGGGGGATTATCGGGGGGCTCCTTCAGCTCAGCCGAAGGGAGCCAGTCTAGCTTCGTGTTTAGCACTTTTATCCAGCTTGGCCACAGCACAATTCCCTTTAGGCAACCCACGCACCCTAGCCCCAGTCCCTAGCATTTCACCCTAGTATCTTGCTCTTCTATCCCTTGTTGAAGGAGACTGATCTTTTCTGTATTTATTGCTTACTTGGATTTTTGTGTGTGCCTTATTACCCTCATCATCACAGTGACCTGGGGATCCAGGGCAGGTGGACTGCGGAGGAAACTCTTCAATCCATCAGTGTTCTGGAAGTCAGGGCAATCCACCTTGCTCTGGTGTACTGGACCCCTAAGTTGGAAGGGTCATCCAATACCTGTCTAATTGGACAACGCCACAGCATAACTTATCACCAGGAGAGCACTTGGAGCTTCATCACCTGGTACAAGGCGAAGTACATTCTGGGCTGGGCAGAAGCTCACATTTCAGAAATTTCTGCCATTCACATTCCAGGGGTAGAAAATGTCCTAGCTGACTTTTTATGTCACCAAGACTTAGATTCGGGGAAGAGTGGAAACTCTATCCGGAAATGTTCGCACTGATTGTGCAGAACTGGGGTCTGCCTCAGGTAGACCTGATGGCCACAAGAAACAACAGGAAGTTCCCAGTGTTTTGTTCCCATTGGGGAGACCCTCTGGCCTTTGCCATGAATGTGATGGTGATTTTGTGGCGTTTCCACCTCACATCTTTCCTCCTATTCATCTTATTCCCAGGGTTCTCAGGAAGATACGGATGGATGGTCCGATTGTGATTCTGGTCACACCTTATTGGACCAAGATGGCCTGGTTTGAATAACTGGGATCTCTTTCCATGCAGGATCCATTTCCTCTGAACCCAGACCAGATGTCTTCCTTCAGGGCTACCTTTTGGAAGGAGGACGTGGAGAAACTGGCTTTGACAGCATGGCTGTTAAAGCTGCAATCCTGAGGAAGAAAGGTTTCTCTCCTGAAGTCATCTCCACTTTGATCCACGCTAGTAAGCCTGTCTTTTCTAAGGCCTACCACAGGGTTTAGTCCATTTTTTATTCTTAGTGTGTGGACAGGGACCTGTCTTCACAGGATTTTGACCTCCTGGTGGTCTTTTCTTCAGGGTCGTGTGAACAAAGCACTCAGTCTTAGCTTCTTGTAGGTTCAGATTTCTGCTCTCTCTGTGTTTTTCGAGAGGCTTATCACCACTCTGCCAAATTGTTGAAATGTTCTTTCAAGTGGTCACCCATACTTTTCCAGCCTATAAGGCTCCCACACGTCAGTGGGACCTGAATTTGGTTCTGGGCATCTTGCAGAGGCCTCCCTTTGAATCTTTGTATCTGTTGATGTGGAAGATGGCATTTCCTTTGGCAGTGGTCTGTCCACTGACTTGCGGAGTTGCAGGCTTTGTCCTGCAAATCACATTTCCTGGTTTTTCATGAGGAAAAGGCTTTGTGCTGCATGGATAAGTCTTTGGCTGTGAAACACTTAACCATGTTGTTTTATTGTCCCCAAATTCCTATTGAGTTAAAGTGATCTGTTAACCCCTTGAATAATAGAGATGTGTCCAAGGCAATGAAGATGTCTGTAGCATTGAAGGAGTTAAAATCCCTAATTAAAATGAATACAGATGTTTATCTGTCCCTTATAGTGTACATGGCTTGCTCCACAATGTAGCTCGTTCAATACAGGCCATAACATTGTACAAATTATGTAATATCCATATTAAAAATATGTTCATTTAAACAGTCTCAGACATTAGTGGTGTATTTGTGTCTTATTAAATGATGTGCCATAAATATTATTTAACAATATATCTACTGTATGCTGCCCTCTTTAGCAAGTCATGTTTTTACATAACCTTACATTGTAATAGTTCATTAATTCTTACAGAAAGTACAGCATAAAAGATACATAGAAAACTGCCATTGATTTTAATGGAACAATGTAACACCTGTGATACTATAGATGTGGCCAACATATTAAAGACTTGAAGACCCCTATTAGAAATGCCAATTTTTATGTTACTTGTGTTGCAGTTGTAGTGGGGACATCGGTGCATGTCATGGCACCCAATGTGCTGATGCATCAGCACTGTGTAAGGAAAGGGGGAGGGAGGAGGAGGCATAATGAGGCACCCAAGGGAAAATACCTCCATGGTATTGAAGAGGCCTTAGCAAAGCAGAGGAAGAGTTCCTATGAGGAGGCTGAAAAAGAAAAAAAATATGGCAGTAGGCTTTCTGGGGCTAACCGTTTGAGTAGCAGAGGGTTATGCTTTGCATATCCCTCTGGCACTCAAAAGGTTAATGTAGGAGAGAGAAGTGGGAAGAGTTTAGTTTTGTTGCATACTTACCACCTTTACCCCAGGCGATGCCAGTGATTGGGACGCATATGTATATATTGAGGAGCAAAGTGAGGGTGCTGGAAGATGTTGGAATGAGGTGTTTTTTTTGGTTTTTTTTTTTGTTTTTTTTTTTGTTTTTTTTTTTGTTTTTTTGGGCAGAGAGCAGGGACAGCCATGCGTGTTTTTTCTGAAGGATGCAAAAGTGATAGAGCGTAGTGGCAAAGCTGTAACGTGTTCTGTCCATAGCAATTTGTTAAGAGATGGTGAATGTGTTTAACGTCATGTTCTTAGAAAGAACTGTTCCAGGAATGATTTGTCCAGTCAGCTTATGCTGTGGTTTGCACTGCGCTGTACTACAATACCCAGGATCCTTCTTTCAATTCATATAGCAAAGTGTCATATGACAATCTATGCAAACATGGGGCCATATACACAGCTCACACATTCTGACAAATAACCACATTGCATATTTCCCCGACTTGAGAACCATTTCTGACCTAAATTAAATTTATTTCACTGATGTGTCATGCACCCAGAATACTCAATATCCAGATCGCTGCTCCAGCCTCTCTCTCCCCTTCTCTGCGTGGTCCGTTCCACCCTGTCAACTGTACACAGAGAAGGGGAGAGAGGCCGGAGAAGCGCAGATGATATTGAGCATTGTGGTTGCATGATACATCAGTGAAATAATTGTAATTTAGGTGAGGAAGGGTTCTCAAGTGGGGAGGTGTCCCCAAGGCTTGCTTGTTCCCCGTTACTGTACACAGTAATTTTGTTCCCACACAGAGTGAGAGCATAACAGGAGGCTATATACAGTGTGGTTGTCAACTACCCTGAGCGTTCACAACCAGTTGTAATATGTTCATGTGTTTTGAAAAATATAAAGAGATTTAATGAGTCCCAAGCAGTCCCACTTTCACTCAGTTTATGGTGTACCCCTGGGCGTGAGGACACAGTCCCAGTGAGCTTTTGCATACCCTTGCAAGCTAATGAGACTAGTTTAGCATCTCTGACTTCTTCTACCTATATGCAAATTGCTCTTAGGGTTAGTCACCCTAAGGGTAATGGGGGAATCCAGACGTGGACCACTTGCACACAAGTGCCTAGAGGGATCAGCTGCACCTCACGGATGAGGCTCAACAAGGCCGAAACGTACGCCTGCGGTTAGCTGCTTCCATTGATCAGAGAAGAATTGTCTGGCATTTTGTGGCTGGACCGTCATTTTGGCAGGACCTGTATGATATATTTTAGAATATTTCTTCTCTGTGTACAGCATTTGTGAGCTAAAAGAAATTGCACCCTGGGCGTGAGTACACAGTCCCAGTAAGCTTTTGCATACCCTTGCAAGCTCATGAGTCTAGTTGAGCATCTCTTACTTCTTCTACCTATATGGTGTATCTGCGCAATGATGTCCAATATGTGACCCCAACAAATAGCCCTGTTGCAAGCACTCCCAGTTTCTGAGTTCAATGGTGTAGCCCTGGGGCTGAGAATCCGCAGAACGTAACACTGAGGTACGAAGCATTGCCCGATTAGCCTAGCCATGTGACCCAGCTCGGGCTGGATTGAGTCACGTAATGATCGGGACCAGAGTGTGAGAAGGAGAGCACGGGTTTAAGGATAAGTACAGTAGGGCGGTGGGTTGTAGTTGAGGAAAGGAAAAGTCGAGGGAAGAGGAAAAGTGGAAGAAAGACCTAAGTTGGATGTGTGTGTCACCCTGCAGAGATTTTCACAGGAGTGCTCATGAGGCCAAAGCTGCAATGTGAATGCTGAAGAGGGGCTTAACTCCTCTTCAGCAGCTAGGGGTGTTTGTGGCACGTATGCAGAATTGCTGGTCACCTGACCAGCTTCCCCTTTATAGTATAGATAAATATATATAATTTTTTTTTTTGTTAATAAACCCCAGAACAGAATTTTGTACTTTATAACAGCCGATGTATATTTGTCTAAAAAAACAGAAGCGCAAAAAGATCTGAGAAAAGCATCTGTATGTATACAATGATTATCTAGTGTGCTTGTGCTCACAGGAAAATATGGTAAAAAAGTGCCCAGAGAATCCTTAATCAAAATCTGCGATACCATGATAAATCCCAGAGATGCTTGTCAGCAGTATGTTTAGAAGAGATGGTTCTATGTGCTCTTCATAAGATGTTCAGAGTACTGTATAGAGGATACAGAAAACAAGGACAAAGGCAGAGTAGCTAGCTGCCGGTGGAGGTGGCCGCTGAGTTGCTGAGCCATTTCCAAAGACTACTTCTTTACAGTTAATATTACATCTCTGAGGGATTTTCCCATGTGCATGGATATTTTACTGCTTCCTAATGCCCTCGTCTAAGAAAGCCGGGAGGGCCAGAGCGGCTCAGATCACAGCCTATATGCCTGCAAAATGGAGGGATGACGTGACCGCTACCTCCCAGCCTTGTCACCTTTCCCTCTGATCCCAGGTGATTCTCATGTCGCTACACCCGAGCACCCCTCCAGCCCGGGAACCTCTCCTGGCCAGGTGATGATGGGAGACCAGCTGTCACCAGTCGACAGCTCTCCAGCATGGCCTATTACAAGGGACAACCTCATTCACTTCTCTACTAAAGATGACATGTAAGCCTTTGTCTTTGAAATAAAGACTAACATTAAATCGGAGATAAAGTCAGAGCTCTCAGACCTACGTAGAGACCTGGGCCACCTGGATCATCAAATTTACACATTGGAGAATACAGGGGACACAATGGCACAGAATGTGCAGAATTTGGAACATTTCTCACTGAGCAGGTTGAGACTATCAACATCTTGCAAGCACGAGTTGACGACAACAGTGGCCGATGCTGCAGCAAAAGCAAAGATCTATCAGAGATGGCCCCACAGTCTGACCTACTGCCATTGCTGCAGCACCTTTTTGCAGACATATTGGGTGAAGAGCTGGACCAACTGGTAGAGACTGAAGGCGCCCACAGGGCACTGAGACCTAGTGGGCCCACCTGGATCTCTGATCTACTGCATGCATTTCTACAACGACGAGGTCATTTGAAGGAGCAGAGTCTTGAGTGAGATTGTTTGCAGGAGTGCCTATTCAGCTGTATAATGATCTCTCACCCCACTCCATCCAGCAATGATAGGCATTAAAACCCCATATGGATCACCTGCGCAGTCTGGGTGAGAAGTACAGGTGGGGGTTTCCTTTTAGAGTGACCACTAGAAGTATCTGCCGTTTAAAAAAAATAAATGTAGAGGACTTTCCTTAGTTCTGTGCCTTAATTGGCATTGATCTCCCAGCCTCGATGGGCATGACTTCTTTGCTACCGCTTCCTCCTAACTGCCTTGTTAAAGAGAGGAGAGATGGAAGGCAGGTAGTTGGAGAAGTGAAGCGACAGAGAATTCAGTTTCTGGCTGGTCCTGCATTCCATTCCCTGCAGAGATCCCCTACTTCGCCGAGACTGGACTGGGGTTCTTCCTGAGCATTTCTTGGAGCTCTTCATAGGGCTACATTTGGACCTGTGACCAAGAGCCATGGCTGAGTCTTGCAGGAACTATTTGAAAACCACTGAGATGTCTTGAAGACTGGAGTGGAAGGACAGTCAGGCAGACTATATTACAGTACTGCGGTGGGAGGTACATTCCCTAAGTCACATTACACTTATCCCAAAGCCTGGGAAAGATGCTTTTGTTGCACAGTAATTCTAGACCAATCTATCTGCTCAATGTGGATATCAAATTATATGCCAAGTTTGTAGTGAGCCACCTTTTATCACACCTTTTACCTCCCTGCTCCATCCCAATCAGTTTGGTTTTGTCCTGAAGAGAGAAACGAAAGACAACATTGCAAAAGCCACCAGGCTATTGCATACGGCACACCAGATACAAATTCCGGCCCTTTTGGCGACAATAGAAGAGGCCATTGATAGGGTCAGTTGGGTATATATGCTAGCGGTGTGCTACTTGGGGCTTGTCCTAAGGGAGTGCATGCAGTTGCAAGTATATACATCAACCGTTTGGCGAGGATCAATATTAATGGATATCTATCAGAGTCTTTTTACATCTCTATCGGGACGAGACAGGGCTGCCCCTTATCACCAATTGTGTTTATCCTCACCTTGGAGCCCCTTCTTAGCATGATCTGCCATTCCAGTTCTCTCAAAGGTCTCTCTATGTCCACAGGTGATATGCGATTGGCAGGTTTCGCCGATGACATATTCATCTTTCTCTCCCGCCCGCATCTCTCAGTTCCAGGTCTGCTAGCGATTCTTGAATGATTCTGCTCCTTCTCTGGTTTAAAGGTTAACCTGGCCAAGTCAGAAATACTGAACTTGACAGTGCCTTCCTCTCTTGCTGCTAGTTTGGCAATGAGGTACCCCTTTCAATGGCAATCCATCTCTATTAAATACCTTGGAATTTACATGTCCACACATCCATCCAATGTAGTCTGTACCAACTTAGACCCCCTCATATCTACTATGACTACAGAGCTTGTACATTGGTATACCTTATTCATATCCTGGTTCAGGAGAGTTAACATTGTGTAAATGGAGGTTCTACCAAAAATTCTGTATAGTCTGAAAACTGTCCCCCTATCGATCCCAAAAGCTTATTTACAGAAGCTTCACTCCATTATGGCCTTTATTTGGAAATACAAACAACCCCACCCCCTGCCAAACTACCACTTTCCTCCGGTCTGCCTCGGTGAAGTTGGCTGCGTCCGATTGATGAAACTGCCTCCAAGGAGTGGGTCCGTTGTGTCCAGACCTTCGGTGAAGGTGCAGACCTGACATGTTTTCTCTGGTTGGACCCAAGAACTCTTCCCTCCTCTTTACTGCACCACCCTGTGCTTTCATATTTACTTACAGCGTGGCATCTGGTAAATAACAGACTGCACCTATAATCTAATCCCTCATCTAGAACCTATATATTGTATGGTAGATCAAGGACCAGGAATCATAGTATACTAAATAAATATAGTTATAAGTTGCCCAACGTGTTTCCTAAGCAGAGAAATAACTGAAGATCCGAATGGGTAACTTAAGAACATTTTTTGTCAGTTAGAGGATTCCTTATGTATGGAACGGAGACTGTGGTGGGAGGTACTGTCATTATAACAGTATAGAGAGAAACAAATTATCCCTAGAGGACTTAGGATCTTTAAGAAATGTAGTTTTAATTATGTCAATTTTTTATCTGAATTGGACAAGACAACTCCTCTTATGGTCTTAGGAGACATACCTTTTATAGAGAATCTGTCACCCAGAGAAGTTCAGGAGTCAGTATGGTTTAGTTAATGCAGTTTATTAACAAATGACATAAAGAGGAGATATATACAATAGGAATGAGCACAGGGTAATAGCCAGCAAGCCTGTTATCAGAAATAA
The DNA here is from genome assembly GCA_037306005.1 of Rhinophrynus dorsalis. Lineage (NCBI taxonomy): Eukaryota > Metazoa > Chordata > Amphibia > Anura > Rhinophrynidae > Rhinophrynus > Rhinophrynus dorsalis. The sequence continues at coordinate 258,498,119 of CM074719.1, forward strand.
TAGGTTGCACTGCTAAACCACTGGAGACTAGTTGGAAGTCTCAGCTGGAACCAGGAACTGGAACAGGAACCCAGGATCTTGATCCGATGAGGAATGAGGTCTGACTTAGCCTGCAGTCAGAAGGAAATATCACTGACTCACACCTGGAGCCAGTAAAGGTGAATACTGACTCACGCCTGCAGTCAGTAGGAGCGAATACTGACTCACGCCTGTAGTCAGTAGAAATAATGTGAAAACTGACTCACGCCTGCAGTCAGCTATGCAAGTCTACCAGAGCCCCAGGCCCGCACTATATTGGGTTTCTGATCACCAGGGGAAAAGACGAAAGAATAGTCAGACAGAGCCACAAGTCAGCACCATTGGGGGTAGTCAGACAAGCCGGGTCATACACAGTTCCGGTAGTCAGCCAGAGCCACAAGTCTGCACCAGATTGGATGTCCACTATTAGGGGTTAGGCAAAAGAATAGTCAGACAGAGCCACAGTTCAGCACTCGAATGGATGGAAGACTAGCCACGTCATACACGGAGCCCAAAGTAACAGAACTGCTATGAACAACAACGCAAGGGCAACTGAGTCAGGCCTCAGTCTGCCCTTTAACCCCCTCCACAGGAAGTAGGAGGAGCAGCTCAGAGGGAGGAAGTAGGAAGTTGGTAGGAGGAGACTACAGGAAGCAAACAGATAAAACAGAGGCCTGCAGCATGCTTGAAGCCTCGCGCCTGCAGATGATGCTGAAGTCAAGGTAAGCTGTGACAGAATCCAGGTTAATTTAAATAGAAAAAAAATATAACATATTAATTCAACCCAGGAGAAGTATCGGGAGACTCCTGACTTTGGAGATCTCGATACAGCGGTCCAGAATATGGTGGACAGGTTGGAGCGAGAACTAAGAAACAGGAAATCTCACAATTTACTAGAGATATCCAGGATTATGCTAACAATCACAAAAAAAAGAAATGGTCTAGGTTTGAGAAATCTAAACAAGCTAAACCTGTGAATCTGGCAACAAATGCAAATCAGGTGATATCTGTAACACAAAGGCTGTCACAGGTCTCTACTTCGACTATTAGTGTCAGACCATCTATAGGCACTTCTACACATATGAATTAAAACTTTGCTTTGCTACTCAAAAATTATTTTGAAGTCCTCAGACCCCATATATAGAGGATTCTGAAAACATTCCCCTCAAATATCCATCTACATCAGGTCAGTCCCATTTTTTTGGAGAAAGGTTTGTGAGCAAAGTAAAGGAATAAAAGAACACAATCAAAGAAGTGAGCAAAATAAAGTCAATCAAGGATGTAGATGGGGAGGAGGAGGAGAGCAAGTGGTCCAAACAGTAAACATCCCTCCTAAATGTAACATAGCTACTATTTTTTAATCTTTCCAATAGAACTATCAACCAAGAGGAAGTCATGATCCTTTGCTCCTTCCAAATTAGATGATTTTGAGTTCTTCTAAGATATGAAAAGATTTGTTCGGGAACTCTCTCTCCAGAGATGTTTTTAAAAACAAAGAAAGATCTATGGAGATGGTACAATCTGACAGTTCCAATGGATCCAAAATGATTACTCTTGAGGAAACAAAAGATGTGGAAAGTTTACAGATTTTGGAGTCTCTATTTCAGGAAGGTAATTTAAAAGAGGGAAGCCCATTAGAAGTGATGGATGATGGTGAGAGCATTGTCCATATTCCTTTTTAAAAGCCATCCCAATTTGATCCCACTCAATATAAGGGTCCTTTTGTCAATACTTTTTTTTCCCAAGATGGGTATAAAAAGAGTACCAAGAAAAAGATTCAACACAAAAAAACTTAATAAATGAAAAGATAACCTGACTATAAAAGAAGGACACGCTTTATCTTTCCTGTCTAAAGATTCTTCAGTTACTATCAGGGAAGCAGACAAGGGAGGCTCTATAATTATTCAGGACACAATTATCTATATACAGGAGGCATAAAGATTACTGGCAGATGTGATTCCATTCCAAAGTCTTACCTATAACCTTTCAACTGTATTTAACAATATCCAGGATATATTATCAAAAAAAGGAATTTGGTTTGCTATATTTGCAGTTCACAGAGGTGGCCTTTTTACCATATTCCCAAAATACATAAGTACAAGACTAATCCACAGGGAAAGCCTATAATAGCTGGCATTAATTATATTACATCAAATTTTTCAGCCTTCATAGATTTCTTTCTCCAGAAGTACGTTATGGAGCTACCTTCCTACATCCGGAATTCACAGGATGTGTTATCAAAGTTGTCTTCAATCACTTGGACGGAGGAATATAGATGGGCGACATTGGATTGGATATTTCATCCTTATATATGTATATTTTACAATTACAGGCAGTCAGGTATTTTTTGGAGTTAGATCCCCAAATAGGTTCCGACCAAACAGAGTTTTTGCTGGAGTGTGTGTCTTTCATTTTGTATCACAACTTTTTTACCTTCCAGGATGCATTTTACCTTCAGATCAAGGCACCAGATTTGGCCCTTCATATGCCAATCTTTTTATGGGCCTTTGGGAGACCTTTTTGTATGGCCAGCTGGTTTACTGTGGCCGCTACATTAATGACATCCTGATCATATGGAAGGGGTCAGAGGAAGATCTTTAGAAACTTATCCTACATTTCAACTGCAACAATATGGGCTTGCATACATAAAGAATGTGTATAATTTTTAGATTTATACCTTTATTGATGGAGAATAACAGATTGCAAGCTCTTTCTATAGAAGATAAGTCAGCCATAATCAGTATTTGAGGGCTAACAGTTTTTATCATCCAAATTGGATAAAAAATATCCCTTTTGGCCAAAACCATCACTTTTGGAAAAAGTTTCGAACCAAATAGCTCTCCTCTAGTGTAGCAAATATCAACAAAAAGAAAAACATTGTAGAAAAAGACAACCAGCAATAATTACTCAATATAATGCTTTTGCATTCCTCAATATAATGCCTTTGCAATACTGGAATATTCTATTGGAAGACCCATTGTCGGATGGGATCTAAGCAGATCAAGTAGAGTGATATATTGAAAAGCGAAAACAATACCTGCATATGTGGCTCCTAGTCATCCCAAGAATATGAAAAATACGGAAAACTTAGGCATCTTTGGTTCAACCCCACCAGTAGATAATTATAAATGTTTGCACCAAATATGTATGAACTGCAACTATATTTGCAATAAGAAAAATACCATTAAGAGCCACATCAACCGCAAAGATTTCAAAATCAATCATCTGATTGCCTGCAAAACCTCCTTTGTGGTTGTGGGATACATTGGATGAACCAAGAGAAGCCTGAGTGAGAGAACAGGAGAACGCAAACGCCCGATACAAAAAGTGCCTTCTGACCACTCGACCAAGGCATTTTAATGTTTGCACACAAGGTAGTATGAAAAACATTAGGGTCTGTGGCATAGAGCATATCCTTCTATCAACCCCAATAGACATGTCAGATTATGTAGAATGTGAGGCGTATTGGATCTACCAATTAGAAACTTTGGCCCCATCTGGACTTAATGAGTAATTGGAGTTCAGTAATTTTTTATGACCTCCAATTCCTTATTGGACTGTCCGGATTAGATTATGGCTGGATGTTTTTCTGTTTTCACTTTTCTTTTCCCTGTTTTTGACTGATTATTTATACATCTCTAAGTGTTCAAATGTGTATATATTCTTTGTTTGTTTTATGTTTGCAGGCTGACAGTTGAATTTCCATGCACATATTTTGATCTGTGCTGTTTGAGTATAGTAGATTGGGGTATTGTGTTACTTGGTGCGATAGCCAAAAGAAGTTACACTTGTGTAAACATGCTGGTTGCTTAGCAATCCCAATAGAGTTTGCGTGAAGAAAATGCAGGATGCACCTTGAGCTTGAAACTGGATTTGCATCTGGATTACTTTTACAAATAGTATGTTCCATTATTATAAGTTTTACATGTATACCATATTTATTTATCCCCCGACGAAGTACATCGATCTTTACGAAATGTATTGGACAACTTATAACTATATTTAATCAATTTTATATTTGACATTTATTATACTAAGATTCCTGGCCCTTGATCTACTATACATATCAGGTTGTACCCATCTGTTTCATCTGGTGAGTGACTTTCATATTATACTAGAGGGGCTATAGTTACAGCGGTGTTAATGTTAGAGGGCAGTTCTTTGCTTTTGTTTTCTGTGTCCTCTATACAGTACTTTGAACATCTTATGAGAAGCACATAGGACCATCTCATCTCAGCATACTGCTGACAAGCGTCTCTGGGATTTATTATAGGATCGCAAGTTTTGCTTTATGATTCTCTGGGCACTTTTGTACCATATTTTCCTGTGAGTACAAGCACACTGGATAATCATTGTATACTTAAAGGGTTAGTAATGTCTGAGTATAATGTCATGTTATATTGTAGCTATTAAAAAAAATACATTATCTGGAGCAAGTCCCGTCTCTCAGACCTTTATGGTTTAAGAGATATAACAGTTTAAATTTCCCCCCTTCCCCCCCTTCCACTGATGTCAGCTGTAAAGCTCACAGATGGAGATTTGAGTTGTGTGACTCAAGGCGGCTCTTCAGCAGAGCCGAAATACCACAATCTAAAAAGAAATACTTCATTGGAACGATCTATAAAGTGTGCCTCGTTTGCATGCATACTTTGTAGACTGTTCCAATGAAGTATTTATTTTTAGTTTGCGGTATTTTGGCTCTGCTGAAGAGCCGCTGGCTGGATCCAGGACCAGGATCACCTTCTGTTAGCTATATAGATGACGTCTGTGCAAGGGGAGGGAGGACGGATCTTTAAAATGTTATCTTTCAAACCAAAAGTATGTCATGGAATTCGGGGAGTCCTGAATCCGATGGCGGAAAAGAAAAAAAAAATAGTCCGTGGCCCTTAAGTGCCGGACGTATGCACACGGCCAATCCTTAAGGGGTTAAAGATGCTTCTCTCAGATCTTTTTGCACTTCATTTTCTTTTGTTATTTATCACTGTAGTGGGTTCCTAAAGGTTTATGCTGGACACCATAAGAAGAATCTGCACAGCTGAGGAGCAAAGATTTGAGGTTATGTAATAACTCTTAGTAAATCTAAGTGAAAATAAGTGAGAATTTTGTCCCACAAATTGGCCAGTCCGGTGTAAGCTTACCACCACGCCAAGGTATCTCACTTTGCAGTAAGTCCTACTCTAATACACCTATAGAAGCCCTATCTAAATTAAAAACAAACATTCTCTGAGGAAAGATGTTATAATAAACGCATCAGTGGGGGGACCCTTTAAATTACATTTTGAAGTTTTTATTTCTTGTGGGTCCCAGTGTAGTGCAATTAAAAACAACAGACATACAACAAAACAAAAAAAGTGTAGAGGAAGGACTTACCTGATACAGGGCCAATGAGGGCCTGCATTGATAAAATACTTTAATAGGAAGCTATGTTCCATTTATGTCCTTCCCCACAAGTCATGTGAGGAATGGATGATACCAAACAGGCAAGGGAGATTGCATACTGAAACAGGCCAAAAAACCCTTGTTCTTAAAGGCCAAGTGAAAAAGAAAAGAAAACAGGTGAAATGAAATAAAATAATTACGTGTTTTGTATCTTTGTGAGTAAATAGGATAAAATGAGATCTGCTTGTTTGAGCCAAAGGAGATATGTGTAAAACAAAAGCAGACAAAAGAAGAAAGCTCACAGCGCTTACTCACCATAAAATATCCACATCATATTATAAATTAAATATAAGAATAAAAGATTAGATACGGCTTCTATAGGTGTATTAGAGTAGGACTTACCGCAAAGTGAGCCACCTTGGCGTGGTGGTAAGCTTACACACGGATTGGCCAATTTGTGGGACAAAATTCTTACTTATTTTCACTTAGATTTACTAAGAGTTATTACATATGCGAAATACAGGGCACATTTGTTCACAGTATATATAGGAGCTCAGGAATGTCTTTTTTGTATATAATTTATGCAGTAACCTGTTAAAAGGCACAGTTCTCAAAGATTTTTGCGTTGTGATTAATTTCTTTTACCTTTATTTATTTGATTATACTTATGTTAATAAATGTCTATTTCATTTATTTATTTATTTATTTATTTATTTTATAAATTCTGTAGTGCTGTAGTTTTATATATTATTTTTCTTTCCCTTTTTAGGAAAAGGTGTGTTTTTTCTTCAGCAGCTGTAATTTTATTTCTGGAGTATTTTTTTGCCATTTAGCACATAGTTACTATGTGTTTCTTTTATGGCCAATATGGAACACAAGTACCATGGGATTGAGCCCCATCTCCTAGAGGGCATGACACATCTCAAAAGACAGAGTTTAATAGGTGGAGACTCCCAGCCACTCCTCCATCTCACACTCGCCCCTCCTTACTATAGCCAGTATGAATGTGCTCTCTGAAGAATATAGATGGAGCAGAGATACTCTTAGTTTTTAGCTTATCTTTTATTGTTTCTTTCTGATAGATATGGGGCTGTCAAAATTCCCCATTAGGTGAGCTACCATTACTGGGGTGGATTGACCAAAGTACATGTGTTGTGTGGACCCTTACAGCCATGTGGAGGGTATCTTGCTACCAAGTTTTCCCTCCCAACAGTGTCTCTTGGGGTTCTGTTTCTCTCTTACAAAGGTAACCAGAAGACTGGTAAGTAACCCTTTGAGTGTTTTGGTCCACATTCTCCTAATCTGTACCTCTCTTTACAGAGGTGATCTCTGAGTCCTAGTTGACTCCTGCAGTCATGTTTTGTAACTTTATTACTACTATTCTAAACTTTCCCAGTGCTTTTGGGCTAAGATGTTTGCAGCTTTTCCAGAGTTAACCATTTCCCTGCTGGCTTTCATTAGTTTGGGGATATTGTGGTCTACCTTTCCACTTTTTTTCTTCTCTAGGGACTAATTTTAGGTTGCCCTCATTTTCCCTGGGTTTTCTTTTTGTCTTTGCGTACCTCAGTTGGTACTGACCGAAATTGTACTGAGGCCCCTTTAAGAACGGGTGCCCGCGGTGCCGCCATCTTTGCTCCATTGACTTCTATGGGTGAACTTCTCTGGGACATAACTCTGCACCTGATTGACACTCAGAAGTCAGGGCTCTTTCTTCTTGTCTTCTCATGCCCTTTCATCTGTTTCATGTCCTGAGTGCCTTGAGGGCCTGTGGCAATCCACGTCCAAAATTGTAGGTGTTTCTAGGCAACAGCAGCTGCGAATACTATGTTTCCTGGAATGCCCATTTTGTGCTCTTTCTTCCGACTTGCTGCATGTTTTGTAGTTGCCATTTTATTTCTCTCTTGTTTAATCTTTGCACAGGCTGATTCTCCTTGCTCTGAGTGTCTTGAGGGCCTGTGGTGATCCACGTCCAACATTGTAGGTGTTTCTAGGCAACAGCAACTGAGAATGCTGTTTCCCAGAATGCCCATTTTGTGCACTTTCTCTCTTGTTTATCCTTTGTACAGGCTGACTCTCCTTGCTCTTTTTTTTCCAGTTTAACCCCTCACCTGCCAGATAAGTGCTTTTTCTGGGCTTTCTAGGGTGAATTATTAATTTGGTGGGTACTATTACTGTTCTTGTACTAGTGTGAGGTATTTTTACTGTCAGGATGTCAGAATCTTAGGGGAGTAAATTGAAGACTAAGGACTTCCCCCTTGCTTACTGTTCCTCATGTCAAACTGGGTTCCTAGAGAGAATTCCGTATATCTCTTCCCCTCATACACTGTGTTCCCTACTACTACAATGGGGGCCCTCCAGCACTGAACGAAAGCCAGCTTGGGTTAAAACACTTCTGTCTTAAGTGGCCCAAATCTTTTTCTCCCTTCAGGGGTTCTCCAATCCTGGAAGCCCCTACTACCCCCTGTTTCTCAGTGTTCCTCAGATTCCAGGGTCCTCCTATGAGAAATAATTATCTGAAGTGGAGGGTGGTGAAGGGGAATACGAGGATATGGACTCTTCCTATGGGGACTCATGAGAATGGAGAATGACACCCTTCCCTCAGATGAGTGTCTCATTAGAGCTGTTTTGGAGACTCTTCGAGTCTCTGACCTCTCCGATGAGGGGTCTTCTTCTACAGTTGTCTTCCAGAGGTGTCTTTCCCCCAATACCACTTTTGACCAGATCCTTCTTGATGAGTGGAAGACCCCAGACAAACGGCTGTCTATCCCCAAGAGGTTCTTTAAACTGAACTCCTTTTCAGAGGCAGCTTTGGTGTAGTGGGCTTCTCACCCCCATCTGCAGGTTGGCTAAAACTACTGCCTTGCCTTTTGCAGTTGCAGCTGGACTCAAGGACCTGGATGACAAGAAACTAGATTTTATCCTTAGGGCCAACCTTGCGGCCACTGGTGCAGCACTTAGGCAAATATTGCCTCGCCATTTGGGGTGACCAGCTTATGGAGGCTGTACTTGCCGAGGTTTCAAGGGAGGATCTGTTGGTTCTTTTGGCTAACATTAAAGAGGCCAACTGAGGCTTTTTTTTTATGTGTTCCTCTAGGGCCTCAGCCTTTTTCTGTTGCTGCGTGAAACACTTTGTGGCTTAAGATTTGGTTGGTGGATTAATCTTCTAAAAAGTTACTGGTTTCCTTGACTTTTAGGACAAGTCCCTGTTTGCACCAGAATTAAAACAGATAATTAGTGATGCTACACCCTGTTGCATCAGAAGTCCTCCAAATGTTCTGGTCCCAGTACCTCTCCCAGAAGTCCTCCAAACATCCAACTATGGCAACTCCAAGGGGTAAGTCTGTCAAGCAATCTACTACATGTCTTGCGGAATCCTGTCCACCGGTACCTGTAAAGGAGTGTCTTCGCTTTTCCCGAGATGCCTGGGAGTCTGGGAATCAACATAGTGTCCATAGCAAAAGCCAAAGGATCTCCCCTCCGGGAGCAGAAGGTTGGTACCGTCCTGTTTTCCCTGGTGGCCATGAGATCTATTGTGGGCACACCCCACAGAAGCACAATCAAGTAGTGCAACTCCAGATTGAGTTCCCGTTCTCCGGGATCCACGTCTTGGAGACTTAGGACGTCCACCAACACATTTTCAAGTTGATGTTTGTAACGACTGTGGCATTGTCTAACTGAACCCTCACTGTCTTCCCATTCAAGTGTGAGGTCAAGTACACAAGGGCCAGACAAATTGCCCTGAGTTCCAAAATGATGGACTGAAGAGATTCCTCCTTATTCAACCTGAACCAGAACCACACCCCAGTTGCTCAGGCTGGTGTCGGGCTTGGCCAGAGTACATTCTGGTATTATAAAGGGTTTCTCCTGTTCCAGGTTGCAACGGCGCAGCCACCACTGCAGGCTTCCAGGGAGAGGGAAATCTGGTGATCCAGGTGGATTTTGTTGGTAATCTCAAAAGGGTACAGCTTATATTTCAGTTCCTTCCACCATTTTGTTTCTTTTTGTCCAGGGTCCCAAAAGAGCTGGGCAAAGTATGGCTGTTTCAAGTGGCAGTGGACTTGGTGCTGGCCAAGAAAGTTCTGGTCCCAGTACCTCTCCCACAGCATGATTCAGGTTTTTATTCCAACCTGTTTGTGGTTCCAAAGAAGCACGACGGCTGTCGTCACATCTCGGATCTGAAATGTCTCAATAAATATGTGGTACTACTAGCTTCAAGATGGAATCTTGCATTCTGTCAAAGCAGTGATGTGCCCTGGGGAGTATCTGGCATCTGTAGACCTTCAGGATGAGTGCCTATACATCCCCATCCACTAGGACAGCCAATGTTGTCTGCATTTTGCCTACAGCTTGGATGACTACCAGTTCACAGCCTTTTGGCCTGGCTGGGAGTGTTTGCCAGAGTCATGGGGGCTATAGCAACCTTCATTCACACCTGGGGCATCTCCATGGCACCATATCTGGGTGATCCTTTGCTCAAAGCGCCCTCAGAGGAACTCCTGTCCCAGCACATCCAAAACTGTTCCCAGCTTCTGGGCTATCACTGGTGGATTCTGATCATTCTGTGTCAAAGTTTGGCTGAGTTGCTCTAACTCTGCTGTTGATTACTATTGCCTGAGCTAACCTAGAGCTCTGCTGTTGATTGCTGCTGCCTTCCCTTTCCTGGGTCAGGCTGACTCTGCTGACCTCTCTGTGATTATTCACCTGACTATTATCAGCCAACCCCTTCTAGGGTATTTAAAGCAGCTTGAGTCACTTCCTCCTTGTCCTTGTGATGTTGTTGCTGCCTGCTGTGCGTTCTCCTGTATACCTGTTATCCTCACCGCCCATATGATTGCACCATTGAACTACAGCTGGGCGCCATACCTCCTCGAGGTCGACTCTACCCTCTTTCTGTGTTGGAGAAATCACTGTTAAAAACACCTACCCTATTCCACTTATTACAGAGCTAGTCGATCAATTGAATGGGTCCAAGGTATTTCCAAAGCTTGACCTGCAAGGGGTGTATAATTTGGTATGGATAAAGGAGGGCCACAACTGGAAAACCGCATTTAACAACAGGAACATGCATTACGAATACATCATAATGCCTTTCAGTCTCTGCAATGCCCCCACGGTTTTCAAGGAATTCCTAAATTATGTCCTCTGGGACATGCTCCAACAATGCGTGGTGGTATACTTAGACAACATTCTGATCCATTCCTCCTCCATGGAAAAGCCACCACACAGATGTAAACAGAGTTCTGCAAAGATAAGAGAAAATAACCTATTTTGCAAATTAGAGAAGTGTGAGTTCCTCTGCAAACAGGTCACTTTCTTGGGGTACGTAATTTCAGAGGTCGTTCCTGTCACAGATACCCAGAAAAGTTCAGGAGTCAGTACGGTATAGTAAATGCGACTTTATTGACAAAATGAACAAAGAAAATATATACAAATATACATACAAAGGAGCAGGCAAGGGGTTAACCCCTTAAGGACCAGGAAAATCTGAGTTAGATTTGACTTAAGGACCGGAGCAATTTTGACTTTTTTGACTATGTCTTTGTTCAACCATATTTTCTCTTTAATTCCTTTTGTGCACCCACATAAATTATATACTGTTTTTTTAAGCACAAGTAGGGCTTTCTTTTGATACCACAATTATATGAATACCTCATCATTTAATTTGATTAAAATAGAAAAAAAGAGCAAAAAAAAACAAAAAAAAACACATTTTGCTTATATTTTCGCGTCAGGATTTGCATACAATTAGTTTGACAAAAAAATACCCCTAAATATATTCATTTGCTTCTCCTGAATATAAGAATACCCCATATGCCTAGTATTTCAATCACTTCCTCACATTTACAAGGTAAATATTACAAGATGGATGCCATTATTTCCAACTTGTAATTTCTCAACAATTGGCATGTGAGCATCATAGCTTAGCTGACGGTGCCAGAACCAAAAATGTCCCACAAAGGTATATGTTTCTGAAAACTACACAACATAAAGTAAATAATCAGGAGAATTTTGGAGTTTTTCATGCAGCTATTTTTCCAGAAAAAAATTTCAAAATTGTGGTAATATTTTGTTTTTTTGCAGTTTTCACACTTACATTTCAATACTACTGTTGATATCAAGCACATGATAGGTGAAGATTTTTAAAAATGCATTGTTTAGTGTTCAGCTCCTTCTTCTGAGTACGGCAATACCCCATATGCATAGGTTTCTCAAGGTTTGGGAGAGCTACGGGGCCCAAATTGGAACATGCGCGTTTCCAGTTTCACACTTTGAATTTTCACAGCTTGCATCACTGGTTACATGTCTCATTTGGGGCTGTGTAACAGTGCTCCACTCTAAGATTTCCCCCCAAATGTATATATTTTCGGAAAATAGACACCCCAGGCTTTCATTTTATGTATGTTTTCAATTTTTTTACGCAGCCATTTTACCACCAATCGCTCGTAAATCTTGACGTAAGTTAAAAAAACAGCGTTTTTCACACTTGCATTTCAATGTTGATGTGAATTTCAAGCACAGGATAGGTGAAGATATTTAAAAATGCATTGTTTAGTGTTCAGCTCCTTCTTCTGAGTATGGCAATACCCCATATGCATAGCTTTCTCATGGTTTGGGGGAGCTACGGGGGCCAAATTGGAACATACGCGTTTCCAGGTTCACACTTTGAATCTTCACAGCTTGCGTTACTGGTGCCATGTCTCATTTGGGGCTGTGTAACAGTGCTCTTTTTTAAGATTTCCCCCCAAAAGTGTATATTTTTGGAAAGTAGACACCCCAGGCTCTCGTTTTAGGTGTGTTTTCCAATTTTCTACACAGCCATTTTACCACCAATCCTGTGAAAATTTGAAGCAAGTAAAAAAAATTCAGCATTTTTCACACTTTGCCTTCAATGTTGATGTGAATTTCAAGCACAGAATAGGTGAACATTTTATAAACTGAATTGATTAGTGTTCAGCTCCTTCTTCTGAGTACGGCAATACCCCATATGCATAGCTTTCTCATGGTTTGGGGGAGCTACGGGGGCCAAATTGGAACATGCGCGTTTCCAGGTTCACACTTTGAATCTTCACAGCTTGCGTTACTGGTGCCATGTCTCATTTGGGGCTGTGTAACAGTGCTCTTTTTTAAGATTTCCCCCCAAAAGTGTATATTTTTGGAAAGTAGACACCCCAGGCTCTCGGTTTAGGTGTGTTTTCCAATTTTATACACAGCCATTTTACCACCAATCCCTCGTAAACCATGACGTAAGTAAAAAAAAAAAAAAACAGCGTTTTTCACACTTAGGGTTGGCGGCAGTATACTGGGCTGCATACAAATTGGTTTGGGACACAATTTCACCTAAAATGTCTTCCCCCAAAAACAAATCAAAAAAATGATCATGGGTAAATCCTTCCACATCAATTTGAATCCCTGGGTTGCCTGTGAATTTGAGATTTGTGGGCATAAATTGATACCCATTCATTAGGATCCGGAGTGGCAGGTGTTGGGGCATTTCTTTGGGCAGATCTTTTGGCAGGTGCTGGGGCAGTTGCCAGGGCAGCTCTTAGGGCAGCACTTGGGGCATTTCTTTGGTAGGTCTTTGGGCAGATCTTTTGGCAGGTGCTGGGGCAGTTGCCAGGGCAGCACTTGGGGCATTTCTTTGGGCAGGTATTTTGGTAGGTCTTTGGGCAGTTCTTTTGGCAGGTGCTGGGGCAGTTGCCAGGGCAGCACTTGGGGCATTTCTTTGGGCAGGTATTTTGGTAGGTCTTTGGGCAGTTCTTTTGGCAGGTGCTGGGGCAGTTGCCAGGGCAGCACTTGGGGCATTTCTTTGGGCAGGTATTTTGGTAGGTCTTTGGGCAGTTCTTTTGGCAGGTGCTGGGGCAGTTGCCAGAGCAGCTCTTGGGGCAGTGCGTCTTTTCTTGACAAAAGGCCCATCGTCATCACTAGAGCTGCTCTCACTTTCTGAAAACTGCGCTATGTCAAAATCTGACGCAGTGTCTGTTGCCTCAGAGTCAGACGCCAAAAAGGCATATGCCTCTTCAACGCTGTACCTGCGCTGCATTTTGCCCACTAAAAAAACTTTTTTTTTTTTCTTACGCTATCCCTAAACCTAAATCTAACCCTAAAACTTACCCTAGCCTACGTATATCCTGAACCTACCTAACCCAAGTGAACTACCTATCTAAACTGCACTTATTATGTATATTTTTTTGGGGAGGGGGGGGTTGGGTTTTTTTTTTTTCTTACGCTATCCCTAAACCTAAATCTAACCCTAAAACTTACCCTAACCTATGTATATCCTGAACCTACCTAACCCAAGTGAACTACCTATCTAAACTGCACTTATTATGTATATTTTTTTGGGGAGGGGGGGGTTGGGTTTTTTTTTTTTTCTTACGCTATCCCTAAACCTAAATCTAACCCTAAAACTTACCCTAACCTATGTATATCCTGAACCTACCTAACCCAAGTGAACTACCTAGCTAAACTGCGCTTATTATATATATATATATATATATATATATATATAATTTTTTTTTTTTTTTTTTTTTTTTTTGGGGGGGGGTGTTGGGTTTTTTTTTTCCCCTAAACCTAAATCTATCCCTAAAACTTTCCCTAACACACGTCTACACTAAACCTACCCAACTACCTACCTAAACTATATTTACTATTTAAAAAAAAAAAAAAAAAAAAATTAAAAAAAATTTAAAAACATGTAAAAAAAATCTAAAAAAATTCAAGGGGGATGGGGGGTGTCCCACAGATCAGAAAACACTGATCTGCAGCAAATTGATCACTCCAAGAGTGATCAGATGGGGGGAACTTATTGATCACTGCAGAACAGTGATCAAAGGGTTCTTTATTTAAACTTTTTTTTTTACTTTTTTTTTTTACAGGAACACTGTAACACTATGTCTCTATGTCTGTCTCCACCTCAGCAGTATGCAAGGTGGAGGGAGGCATAGTGATCTGACAGGGACAGTATTTATAGATACTGTCCCTGTCATTCAGGTTTTGCAACATGTGATTCGCTTTTGAAGCGAATCGCATGTTGCAACAATGTTTCTACCGCTTGTTACTAAGTGTCCCGATACCGGGACACTTAGTAACAAGTGGCTTGAACTCTTCCATCGCTCCGTGCAGCCGCGATGGAAGAGTTTAACCCTTGACGTACCGGGACCGTCAAGGGTCGTTGGAGCACATTTACCCTTGACGGTCCTGGTACGTCAAGGGTCCTTAAGGGGTTAAAGCCAGCAACCCTGCTATCAGGAATATTAGGATGCAAGGCTGAACCACAGTGCTAGAGACTAGGCCTTAGCCACTGGTAGTCTCATCAAGAACCAGGAACAGGAGCATGAACACAGGATCTTGATCCAGCGTAGCAGACGTACCGACTCAAGCCTGCAGTCAGTAGGGAACAATATCTGAATCACGCCTGCAGTCAGAATGGAGCGAACTCTGGCTCACGCCTTTAGTCAGAATGGAATTCAATAGCTGACTCACCTACAGTCAGTATCAGAACTAGTCTACCAGAACCCAAGTCCGACTAGGTTGGGTATCTGCTAGGTACAAGGAATGAATGTAAGAGTAGTCAGACAGAGCCACAGGTCTGCACCAGGTTGGGTGTCCACTATAGGGATAAGCAAAAGAATAGCCTGACAGAGCCACAGTCAGCACCAGGTTGGATGGAAGATTAGCCAGGTCATACACAGAGCTCAAGGTAATAGAACCACTATGGACAACAACGCGAGGGCGACTGATGAATCTGCAGTCTGCCCATTTAAACCCTATAACAGGAAGTAGTAAAGTGGAGCCACAGGGAAAAGGCATAAAGACAGGTCTGCAACATTTTGGCGCCAAGCGCCAGTGATTTGACGCATCAATGCGCCCTGCATCAATCTGAGCGACAAGACCAAGCAAATGTCACATCTTGGCGATGCGCCCAAATCTTGCGTCAAGAAGTGCGATACAGTCGTACTACAGCCCGGCCCGTGGACACAGGTGACATTGCGAACCACAACCAGCGGTCAGACCAGGACCACAGCGGAATGTCAGGAACGCTACACCCACTGTAGCCTGGCGAGTCTGGATCCAGGGGCAACAGGAGCGCCCCACTGGTAACTAAGTACAGTAACAGTTCCGCTATGGACCCTGAGAAACTCTTGGCAGTTCGAGTGGCCGCGACCCATAGGTCTCTGCTCTCTTCAACGTTTCCTCAGGTTCTCTAACTACTATAGGAAATGTATCCACAATTTTACCTCTATTGTAAAACCCCTTACCGACATGACCAAAAAAGACGGTAACTGCACTCACTGGTCCCCAGAAGCCATCAAAGCATTTGAGTCACTAAAAGCTGCTTTTGCCGCAGCACCCATTTTGGCACACCCGAAAACCGAGCTTCCATTCATACTTGAGGTCGATGCTCCTGAGTAAGCGCCCTCCTGTCTCAATGTCCTACTCTTGAGAGCCAGTTGCACTTGTGTGGCTATTTCTCCAAAAAGTTGTCCTGCGGAGTGCAACTATGAAATTGTCGACTGTGAGCTGCTGGCGATCATAATCCCTCTCAAAGAATGGAGGCACTTGCTTGAGGGAACTTCCATACCAGTCCTAATCCTCACCTACCTGTTTGAGGCTAAGCGCTTGTTTCCTAGGCAAGCCAGATGGGCCTTGTTTTTGTCTCATTTTAATTATGTGGTCTCGCACCTCCCGGGTACAAAAAATATCCAGGCTGATTCCCTATCGAGGCAGTTCTCTGGCGTCAAAGAGGAGAATCCTCCTAGTCCTATGATTCCTCAGGACCGAGTACTGGCTACCATACATACTAGCATAACATCTCCCCCTCAGGGAGAAAATACGGGCCGCCCAAGTAGATGCACCTGCTGAGACTCCCTCTGGGTGTTGATTGTACCTGTTAACCTCCGTACCAAGGTACTTTCAACCTACCATAATACGAAGTCAGCAAGGCATCCCGGAAAACACAACTTCTCTGGTTGGTTTCCCATCTCTTCTGGTGGCTAGAACTTAACAGAGATATTGCTGCCTTTGTCGCTGTCTGCCCAATCTGTGCACAGACCAAATCACCCAGTCTCATCTCAGACTAGAATAACTGGTCAGACCTACTACCTTGGGCAGAGTTTGCTCATAACAGTGCTGTCTCGGCTTCTACCCGGGTCTCCCCCTTCATGGTGAATTACGGGTATCAACCATCTGTGATTCCAGATTGCAGATCCCCTAGGGGATTTCAGCACTTGAGGATCATCTCCAGCAGATCCATTCCACATGGGTGCAAGTCACTGCGATGTTCACAACAATCCCAGGAGCTCCAGGCCAAACGTAAACGCCTACCCGCACCCTCCTACCAGGACATGCAAAGGGTCTGGTTGTCCTCCAGAAATCTCCAACTCCGAGTGCCCTCTCAGAAAGTGGCTCACCGGTTTGTTGGACCTTTCCGTATCCTACGACTGGTGAACCCTGTGGCCTATGCCCTAGACCTCCATCTGAATATGCGGATACACAATGTGTTCCATGTCTTGCTACTGAAACCCCTGGTGTATAATTGTTTTACTACGGTCACTCCTCGACCCCATTCGATGCCCGTTGACGGCCATGAGGAGTTTGAGGTCAGCTCTATAGTCGACTCTAATAGGTTCAATATTTGGTCCATTGGAAGGTGTACGGCCCAGAGGAGCGCTCATGGGTTCCAGCAGTGGAAGTGCATGCCCCCAACCTCCTCCGTGCTTTCCATGCACGCTTTCCCCTCAAACCTGGTCCTGCCCCATGGGGGAAGGGGTCGTTGATGGGAGGTATTGTCAAGGTTTAGCTGAGCTGCTCTAACTCTGCTGTTGATTACTGTTGTCTGAGCTAATCTAGAGCTCTGCTTTTGATTGCTGCTGCCTTCCTTTTCCTGGGTAAGGCTGACTCTGCTGACCTCTCTGTGATTACTCACCTGACTGTTATCAGCCAAACCCTTCTAGGGTATTTAAAGCAGCTTGGCTCACTTCCTCATTGTCCATGTGTTGTTGTTGTTGTTGGCTGCTGTGCATTCTCCTGTGCTCCTGTTTATCCATGTATGACCTGGCTTCCTCTGATGACCCTTTTGGCTCCTGATTCCTGGCTTGTTCCTCACATCTCTGACTCCTGTGTTCCTGACTCCGGCTTAGCAGAGTACCTGCCTTGGTTCCTGACCCCCTGCTTGTCCCTCACATCTCTGACTCCTGTGTTCCTGACTCCGGCTTAGCAGAGTACCTGCCTTGGTTCCTGACCCCCTGCTTGTCTTTTGGTTTATGCTCCTGAATCACCATTCTGTTTTGTTTGTTTTTTGTTACTTTAATAAAGGAGTTTTGCATTTTATATTTTTGTGTCTGTCTGGTTCCTGGTCCCTAACATTCTGAAGTCTCCTCAGGTGCCTTATCAGAAACTTGAGATCTGACATCCGTCAGGGGAAAGCTTTCCTGGAAGAGGAGAAGATCTCTCTGGTGTAATGCAGGAGGTATCTCAGCCCTGGACTGGCCTTCAGCCACGATCAGGCAGTATATAAGTGTGTTAGGCAGGTTAGTGTCAACACTAAAGGCTGTGCCTTACTCTCAGGTGCACACATGGGAGCTTCAGAGATGTGTTCTTCAAAGTTAGTAAGGGATTGCCAGATTTTCCTCTCCCGGAAACCTGCAGACCTTCATTGGTGGCTACGCTGGCTCAACCTGGAACAGGGTAAACCCTTTGTGATACCAGAATGGTCATGCCAGACACCACCCTGAGTATCTGGGGTGCAGTTTGATACAGTGCCACACAGAAGGCTGGTGTATAAAATAAGGAAATTGGGGCTAGGAGATAACCTTTGCAATTGGATACAAAACTGGCTGAAGGATAGGCAACAGTGTGTGGTTGTAAATGGAAAATTCTCCAGTACAGTTAAAGTGGAGAGTGGAGTACCTCAGGGTTCAGTATTGGGTCCGCTGCTTTTTAACATGTTTATAAATGACCTGGAAATAGATATAGAAAGCAAAATATCAATATTTGCAGATGATACTAAATTATGCAAAGTCATTAATTCAGAACAGGATATTTTCTCTCTACAGAGGGACTTACATACAATGTCAGATTGGGCAAACGTGGAATATCAAGTTTAATGTGGGGAAGTGTAAAGTCATGCATTTGGGAGGAAACAATCCCAAGGCTACTTATAAACTTAATGGAATAATTTTAGGTGACTCGTTGCTAGAAAAAGACCTGGGTATCCTTGTCAACTACAAACTTGGAAACAGTGACCAGTGTCAAACAGCAGTAGCAAAGGCAAACAAAGTCCTGTCTTGCATAAAAAGAAGTATTGAAGCAAGAGTGGATAACATTATTTTGCCATTATACAAATCATTGGTAAGACTTCACCTTGAGTATGCAGTGCAATTTTGGTCACTGGTTCTGAAAAAGGATATACTAGAGAGGGTACAGCGGAGAGCAACAAAATTAATTAAGGGAATGGAGGACTTGACATATGAGGAAAGACTAAACAAACTTGGTTTATTTACTCTAGAGGAAACACGACTAAGAGGAGACCTTATCACATTGTACAAGTATATGAGAGGTCAATACAAGGATCTCTGCAGTGAGCTATTTATTCCAAGGCCTGATCAGGTGACCAGGGGACACCTCTTGAGATTAGAGGAAAGGAGGTTTAAACTTCAGCAGAGGAAGGGTTTTTTTACGGTAAGGTCTGTCAAATTGTGGAATTCATTGCCCAGGGAGGTAGTTATGGCAGATACAATGGATACATTTAAGAGAAGATTAGATACATTTCTTTCAAAAGGGAACATACAGAGTTATACTGTTTATCAGTAGGCTGATCAGGAAGGTCTGATAAAGACTAATTTAATTGGTAGCAGGAAAGCTATAACATTCTCAGTTACTGAGGTATGAGGCGAAGGTTGAACTTGATGGACTTGTGTCTTTTTTCAACCTGATTTACTATGTTACTATGTTACTAGTTCTGGGTCAGATGGACTGTGGAGAAGTCTCTTCAGTCCATCAATGTTCTGGAACTCAGGGCAATTCATTTGGCCCTTGTGTCCTTGACCTCATACTTGAATGGGAAGACAGTGAGAGTTCAGTCAGACAATGCCACAGTTGTGACATACATCAACCATCAAGGGGGCACTCAATATGCCGCAACCTGGTTCAAATTAAGGTACATTCTCAGTTGGGCAGAAGCCCATGTTCCAGTCATCTCTGCCATGCACATTCCAGGGGTTGAAAACGAGCTGGCAGACTTTTTAAGTCACCAAGGCGTGGATCCTGGAGAATGGGAAATCAATCTGGAGTTGCTGTACTTGATTGTGCTTCGGTGGGGTGTGCCCACAATACATCTCATGGCCACCATGGAAAACAGGTACCAACCTTCTGCTCCCGTAGGGAAGATCCTCTGGTCTTCTCCACCGACACTATGTTGATTCTGAGGAACTTCCACCTAGTTTACATCTTTCAACCAATTCCGCTCATACCCAGGGCACTCTGGAAGATCAGGATGGATGGCGTGACTGTAGTTCTGGTTGCAGTGTGGGATGGCATCGCCCTTTTTTTTTTTTTTCCCCTTTTATCTAGGTATGTAAAGTGTAATTTTACTGTGGTGTTAGACTGTAAGCTGAAGAGGTTCAGTTGTGGAGAAAATCATCTGCGTCATAGAGGACATTTAAAAAAGTCCACAAATTCCTATTCCGTGAAACTGCTCTCTAAACACCTTGAATGATAGAGACGTGTCCAACACATACTGTCAGCGACAGAGGTATCAAATGCAATATGCACCTGGCACTGAAAGTGTTAACCCTGGAAGTGTGAAAGAGTTATGTCTTGCATCACAATGTGTTAAAGAGCTTTTTGGCAAAGAGGTATGCAGTGCAATATCTCTGTGGCACAGAAATGGTTAACCCTTTCAGTGTCAAAGATATATCCATTATGTTTGATAGCTCTGTGGCTGCACTCAAACACATACATATACATACAGACACACACATATAGCTAACTACTTCTGTCACCTGGGGGAGGTTGAAGGAGACAAATAGGACATGTATTGGACAGGGAGGGTAAAGAGCACATGCCTGTTGGTTGGGGAGGGGAGAAAGAGAAAATATCAGATAAATGGGAAGGGTGGTAGGTGACAAAAGGGAGATGGAAAACAGTGAGCACTTGCTTTAACCCTTTCAGTGGCAGAGGGTTATGCAACACATTGCAATGTGTTGCTTATACCTCTGCCACTAAAAGGGGTTAACCAGCCCTGTTATAACCTGTGTGTGGCCCATTGTGTACCGCCACTCTTCCCAAGTGAGCTCCCCCATCCTCTGCCCTGAGTCCCCCCTCCATATCTATCACAATGGCCCACCCTCCCAATCTCTCAGGTCTTCCATCCTCTGTCGCTGAGCCCCCACTGTATGTCACAGCCCCTCTCTATGTGTTGAGTGTTTGGTCAGCATGATAGAAGATAAAGAGGATAAATGGGGATAACCAGATTCTTAGTGAGGAGGATAAAGGGGGGTAATCAGCTCTGGTCAGAAGGGGTTAATCAAGAGGATAATGAATATACAGGAAAATAATCAGCTCAACTCTGGGCAGAGGGGGTTATATAGGCAGATAATGAACTCTGGGCAGAGGTTAAATTGTGATAGACACTGCTCTGATTAGCACATAGTAACATAGTTGAGGAGGCTGAAAAAAGACATGCATCTATCAAGTCCAGCCCATGCCAAACCCCCCCCCCCAAGTGGGCAAAAAAAATTCCTTCCTGACTCCAAATGGCAGTCTGATAGTTCCCTGGATCAACAACTTATCTGCATTGAATCCATGTGTCATAATTTTCAATATTGTTCTGTGCTATATAGACATCCATTGCTTTTTTGAAAGCAGTTGCATTACTTGCAAGTACAACATCCTGAGGCAAAGAATTCCATAGCTTTACCGCACTTACTGATGTCTGGGTCTATGTGACTGAAGCTCTGTGTGTCTTTGCGGAAGTTATTGGCCATGTTTGTTAATGGCATTTAAAAAAAAAAAAAAAAAGTGTAATTGTTTGATTTTTAACCCTTTCATTGCCAGATGGGTACGCAACGCATTGCATACCCCTATAGCAGTTAAAGGGTTAATTGCTATGTGCATCTCCTGTTTTGAAAATAAATTGGTTATATTTATCTTGGACTGCTACTTAGAGACCAGAGGTATGCAGAACTGTACTGCTCAACCCTTTGAGTAGCAGAATGGTACTCAACACATTACTCTGCAACGCTTTGTGTACCCCTATGGCACTCAGGGGGTTAACAGCTGTGAGACATTGCATTTTCAAACAGATGTCGTCATAACGTATGCAACCATCCAGTATATTGTATATGTTCATAGGAATGTGGAGTGTTCTGTTTACCTTCTCCATGTCTGTGTGGCTGCAGGTGTCCCCTGGTCAGTGGTTGTTTCATGAGCCAATGCGTGTCAGTGTATCCTTGGGGAGGAGGTTGAGGCAGAGGCTGGCACCTGGAGTGTAGTCTCCATGAGGGTAGTCTACATGGCAGGCTGTGCTGGCTACGGGTGTGCAGGAGAGAGGCTTCCTTGGTGAGGGTGTGAGGCATTAGCTGGTGCAGGAGGTAGGGTCCAGGAATGAATATATCCTCCTTACTATTAAGCACGGCCGGATAATATGTGGTCAAGTGACCACATTCTCTTTTATAGTATAGATTAAAAGAGAAAAATCTTAGTAAAAGAGTTGAAGTGTGCTTAGAGTTTTTGAATATTCATTGTAAGCATGGTTAACATGGCCAAGATAACAGAGAATAAAAGGTAACTGAACATTCAGTGCTTTATGAATGATAAGTATGTTTGTCAAATATATTATATGCTTAGTAATTCAGTTTTTGGGGGGTTTTTTTAGTCTACATGTGGAAATATTTCATATTCAGGCTGTGATTCATATTTTCATCCATGTTCTGTTTTGTTTTCCTAGGAATTTAATTCAGAAAGTGATCATTTCAAACTATCGTTTGGTGGCCATCAGTATCATGCTACCTGTGCTAATTTTTGGATCAACTGTGTAGAGCCCAAACCACCTGGTCTTTTCTTGCCGGACTTATTGTAGAAATCCACTAATGCTTCACGAATGGGGGATTCTAGCACAGTCAACTGTCCATAGATATGATCCTAATACATGTAACATTCTTCAAACTACCAGAATAAAAGCGCTTACCCCAAAAAATATCTAACATTTTTCACATTCTTTATAAACGTTTTGTTTTTCATAGTTATGTTGTAGATTGATAATTTTGTAGATTTATTGTATATTACCTAGTAGCCCATTAGCATCAAAATACATTTAATATCCAGATAAAACAATCTAATCTAGACTTATAAATTCTTTCTTTACATTAAGTCTTTATGCATAAAAGTTCCAGTGTGTGCACAAATGTCTTCTTTACCCCAAATACTCTCTGTAACAAGATGGAGCTTATTTAATTTTAAAAAAACAAACTGTCATTTAATGCTTTGGGTGAATACAAATGCTCAAATATATTTACAGAAACTGTATCAAATGTATTCTTCTCAGTTACAAATATTGTTAATAATTCTAAAATGATCCCACACTGTAGAAAGATTTTTTTCATTAAAAACCAAGTATACAAGTAAATTGGTTTAAATCTGTATTATTCAGTGCTTTAAAAAGCTATAACCTACAGTGGTTTCATTGCAGGCTGGTAATTTGTTTAGAAAGTATCACTGTTTTCCAATATGTTTTCTGTTTCAATACTTGCGTTTGGTGCTGCATACTATGAAAATGTATGTGTATTTATATATATATATTTTGTATATAATGTTTGTTCTTTGTATATCAGGAATTTCAAAATCTACCTTAGTTCCAGGCATATCAATCTGAGAGTCATAAGAGGTTATTGCAGTACAATTGTTTAAACCATAAATATAGGCAAATATTGCATTATAAAAAAATAAATAACTTTATTTAACAACATTTTTGAACAGTTGAGAGGTCAGAAAATTGGATGAAGGAAAGAAATATCAGTGATCATTTGTAAGGGAAAGAAAACCATAAAGAGGTGCTCAGGTTCGGCATATAGTGGACAGGGCTGACATTATAAGGAGGGGCTGGAAGCAATCCAGCTGTCTTGATACATATTGGTTCCAATCACAAAGTAGAAGGAAGATGGAGGTCCCTAAAGAATGATTTCAGGGATTTAGGTTGCAAGCTCAAGGCAAGGATCTCTAAGGTAGTGTTTTCTGAAATACTACCTGTGCCATGCTCATTGGTGTAGGAAGAAGGGTTTTGTGTTTTTAGAGCACTGTGCTGACTTTGCTCTTGGGTACAATCTATATGAAAGTGATGGATTGCACCTAACAGCGGCAAAGAAGAAAGACATGTGCTTACTAGATTAATGCCACAAGTAGATGAAAAAAAAGAAAGAAACACTTTCCACAGTGTATCATAATAGCATACAAATACATCATGTGAGGTAGCTGAGAATACATGGAACATGTAAGTCACTGAAAACATAATATGGGTGGGAGGAGGATGCGAAAAGAACAGTGGCACTGAAGCAGTGGCTATGATGTAGGGAAACAAAGAAGAAAAAGAGAGAACAAAAGGTGAGAATAGAAGAAAAAGAAAGCAGAGAAGAAAGACAGTAACAGAGAGGGGTAAGAAAGTGACAGCAAAATAGATGAGGAAGACCGGGGAGGATAGGGAGGGGGGGGAGAAGAGGGATGAGCAAGACATAAATCTAGGATTAAGTCTCAATCAGATAGTGTCGGAATCGCTGCAATAACAGGTTGAGATTCAAGCCAGGGTCCCCATATGTGAAGGTAAGCAGCCGACCCTCCGGAGCGGTAAAAAGAGAGCTTCTCATAAAGTGCAACATCATACACCTTAGCAAGCCACACCTGAAGGGTAGGTGAGCCGAGCTTCTCCAGCAAACTACTAAAACTCTTATACATGCCCTCATTCTGTCCCGCTTAGACTATTGCAATATCCTACTAACTGGCCTCCCTGCTACTCATCTTTCACCTATGCAATCTGTTTTAAACTCAGCTGCACGAATCATCACACTCTCCCCAAAAACTGAACCTGCCCACATAATTCTCAGACATCTGTCATGGCTCCCAGTTCAGCAGCGCATCAATTACAAAGTCCTTCTTCTCACCTTTAACGCTCTCCACACTGCTACCCCTCCTTACATCTCTTCCCTCATCTCCTATTATGTTCCTGGCCGCCTCCTTCGCTCAGCACACAATGCACTTCTTGTTGCACCATCCACACCCTCTGCCCTCTCCCGTCTCAAACCTTTCTCGCTTTCTGCTCCATACCTATGGAACTCCATACCCCTCTCCTTACGCCTAGAAAAATCCCCCTCTGTCTTTAAGTCTACCCTGAAGTCTTATCTTCTGGAGCACTAGGACCATGCACTGCCTTTGGCCAAACTCAGCACTTGTAATCTCAGCACTTAACACCCTCTTACCCCATTGTATGTCTCCCTTTATCCATTTAGACTGTAAGCTCCTTGGGGCAGGGAACTCTCTCCCATTGTTTCTATGAATGTCGCACTTATTTCATCCCCTCTTATTTATTGTAACATATGTCTATTGTAAGGCGCTGCGTACACTGTGTGGCGCCATATAAATAAAGATACATACATACATACATACAAGTGGTATGCACATCCTAGCTGCAGTAAGAAGATGCGTAAGTAGTATCCTACACGCCTTAGTTTCAGCAAGCAAACGGAGGCCATTTGAGAAGAGGAGTAGGACTGGGTCCAAAGGCAGGCTGAAAGAAAGGATTTCCCTGATTTTAGAAAGTATTGTAGTCCAGTAGGGCTGGAGTGACGAACAGGACCACCAAATATGGGACATATGACCCGTCGCCAATCCACATCTCCAGCACAGAGACAAAGCTTCTGAGTAGTAGTTGTGCAACAGTGCAGGAGTACGGTACCAGCGAAGGAGTAATTTATAGTTTGTCTCCACCGCCATCAGGTTGCACGAGGAGGATAGCGCGTTCCTGATCGCAGCCAGCCAATCCAGCTCACTAATAGAAACACCAAGCTCCCTCTCCCAGGAGAGGCAATAATGTGTAAAAGGATGTTCCCTGTCCGCCAGAATGGAGTAGAGTTTGGAAATAGCATGAGATGCAGGGCGAAGATGGGCTATTTTGGGTCTGCATAGTGATTCGAATGGAGTAAGTGCCCGCATCAGACAGTCCTTGTCGGGTGCGTCCTAATGTAATGGGAAATTTGCTGAAAGCCCCAATAATCATGAGACTGGAGATGAAGCTTAGATTGGAGAGAGGAGAAAGCAGACAAGGAACTATCATCAAGTAAATCTGCAACCAACAGTCGACCCTCGGTTCACCAATGTGCGAATGCTAGTGAAGGTAGACCAGGAGCAAAGCTAGGGTTGGAAAGGAGCGAAAGTAGGGGAGATAGAACACTGGAAATAGAAGAAGAGACAACATCCCAAGTAGCAAAAATGGGATGTAAAAGCGGAGAAGAACATAGAGAAATCGGTCTACTCTGCGCAGGCAAAGAGAGCAGATTAGTCAAAGAAACAGCAGGGGAGAGGGATTGCATCAGAGAGATCCAAGGCTTATCCGCAGAGGAGTGGAACCAATGCAGTAGAGAGGATAAGTGTATAGCCTGATAGTATCCGAAAAGATCCGGAGCGCCCAGGCCACCCTCCACGCGAGATCTAGTCAGCATTGCGAGGAGAATCCTAGCCGGCTTCTAGTTCCAGGAAAACGAAGTAAAGACATGCTGGAGGGATTTTAGGTAGGTTCTAGAGAGTGAAATGGGGACAGATTGCATAAGATACAAGACTTTTGGCAAAAAGATAGACTTCAAAGCATTGATATATCCAAACGACGACAGGTAGGAATGTTGCAAAGCCTTCATCTCCCTATCCAGTCGAGATAGAAGGGGCAAATAATTGGCCATAAAAAGCGAAGAAACCGATGAGGTAAGGCGAATCCCCAGATACAGAATTGAGGGAGACAGCCCAGTCCACCAGAGAGATTAGTCGGATAGTATTATCCCTGGCCTCTCTCCCAGGGACAAATCCAGCTTGGTCAGTATGAATCAGAGCAGGGAGAAAGGGCTTCAGTCGGTTAGAGAGAATCTTGGCATATATCTTAGCGTCCACGTTAAGAAGGGAGATGGGGCGATAGCTAGAACACAGGGACAAGTCTTTACCCAGTTTTGGAATGACAGAAATGTGGGCCTCAGTGAAGAGCGGGTGAGAAGAAACAGAGTCAGGTAGAAAATTTAAAGCACTCAAGAGAGGGGGAACAAGAAGGTCAACGAATACGCGGTAAAAGGGCGCTGGAAGGCCATCCAGACCCGGGCACTTCCCAGGAGGCAGCTGTTTGAAAGCGGAAGAGATTTGCAGTTTCGAAATGTCCTCTTCCAATCGAAGGGCCTGGGTTGAGGTCACAGCAGGAAGATGAGACTCCTCAATGTACTGCTGTTGCGAAGCAAGAAAATGGGGATCGACAGAAGACTGCAGATTGTAGAGGTACGAGTAATAGGCCTGAAATGCATCCCCAATGGCCGGTAGATCATAGACCTTAGTCCCTATAGGCATCTGAATACATTTCACAACCGTGGGAGGAGACACCGGCGCCAGTTGACGAGAGAGCCACCTCCCTGCTCATAAGTAAAGTGTCTCGTCCTAACATAAAATTTGTTAATCATGGACAAAAGAAGCGATTTAGCTAGTTTACGCTGCGCTAGAAGATCTCGCAATACAACATCAGTACCAAGGGACTGATGGGTGCGTTCCAAGTCAGCTATTCGTGAAAGCAATAGGTCCAGGTCCCATCTAGCCTTTTTCTTTCGATCAGAGCAAATTCGAATGCACGTTCCACATATCACACACTTTAAGGCTTCCCAGTAAGTCATGGGAGACACTGAGAGTGGGTCATTGTTATGGAAATAATCCTCCAAAGCAGAGCGAAGACTAGCTACAGCGTTCGGATCAGATAAGAGGGGCTCATCCAGTCTCCAAGATCCAGGAGATGATAGACGTAGGGGTAGAGATATTTCGACCTCCACAGACGCGTGATCCGACCAAGTAATAGAGTGCAAGGAAGCTGGGGAGACATAGTGAATGAAAGACTGCTGTACCAGAAAAAAATGTATGCGGGAATACCTAGAATGCGGAGATGAGAAGAAAGAATAGGAACGGTCAGCTTCATGTAAAAGGTGCCAGGGGTCAAGGAGGGAGTAACGGGCCAGCAATCCCTGAAGTTTAGCATAGTGCGAAGATGGTAGAGAGGAGGAGCCCTGAGAGCAGTCTAAGACAGGGTTCAGGACCGTATTAAAACCCCCCCCCAAGAATAAGAAGGCCTTCAGCAAAAGAAAGAAGAGTGGACAGAGTAGAGGTAAGAAACAGGATCTGAAGGGAGTTTGGTGCTTAAAGAGTGGCAAATGTGCAAAGCTGGGAGCCAAGTTCCCCTTAAGAAAGATGTACCTGCCCTCGGAATCAGACATGGAATCCTCCACTGAAAAATTAAAGGATTTGTGTAGAAGAATAGCTACTCCACAACGCTTAGAAGAAGCAGAGCTACAGTATCGGTGCGGGTACAAATGACTGGTTGTCCTAGGCATATGGGGAGAAGCATAATGGGTCTCCTGGACAAAACAAACTTTGCCCCCTAAACAAGAACACTCCCGATAAAGGAGAGATCTCTTCTGCGGTGTACTAAGACCTTTTGCATTAGTTGAAATAACCTTGAACCTATAAGCCATGTCGGGCCTGGGTGTCGCACCAAGGTCTCACCAAAATCCACGGAGAAACAGAGATCAAGGACTTGCTCATCCAGGGGAGGGAGAGGGGACTAGAGAAGGTAGGAGAGTGGGAAGGGGAAGAAAGGAAGAGGGAAAGAAAGCAGGAAAAAGAAAAAGAAGAACTCAGGCTAGACAGACCATAGCCTGGGCAGGAGAAATGCCCTGCGACCAAAGATACAAAATCGCTCACAAAAAACGTAGGTGCACATCAAACAAGAGCACAGGCAGTCAGTGGAGGTCCACAGGATGTGAAGGGAAAATGTGGAGCCCATAACAAAAGTATGTGTATACTGTGGCCCTGCTGGTGGTTAACTAATGCAGAGAAAAGGCATAGAAATAGAGAAATAAGGGGAAAATGAACGATACAGGGTTGGGCCAAGAGCAGCGACCGTAAAAGTGCCACCTCCTGCAGGTCCTAAAGACAGGGAGAGAGTATCCAGCAAGGGAGGTTATGAGAGAAGGTCAAGGGGAAGACTGAGAGAGAGTGGGGGTGTAAACGCTACAGTGTAAAAGCATTTTACAGATATGGGAGAACATCAGGATCAAATGTGTACATATGAGATATTAACCATAAAATTAACATAGGTAAACTTATGGAGCTGACCACCGAAGAGGTCCGAACCACAATAGTCAACCTGCCGACCCCAGAACAGCGAACATCAAGACAGTAAAACAAAAAACATACCACGGAGGAGAAGACTTGTGAGTCTGAGCAAGTCACCAAGTGAGAGCATCCCAATGTCCACCAACAGGGCATCATAGGGGCCTAGTAGAGTTTCTGAAAATAAGACCAAATAATGTAGGATGCTCTCGTCCAGCAAAACAGGATGTCCGTAATAAACATGTATAACTAACAGGTAAGAAGGTAAAAACAAGCTCAAAACATAAACAGCAGTATACAAGGGGTCTATGGAAACTGAAAAGTCCATCAGGGTGCCACAACCGCAGCAGACAGTTCCGGAGACACTCCGGCTCTCTTCTGAGCAACCGGTTGCCATCCATCTCTCCTGGGGAGGAGTGAAGCTCGAAGAGGGCCTGGGCGAAGCGAGTCAGCCAGCACTGGGACCGGGGAGAAGTCCAAGAGCTTGCAGAATTCTTGTACATCCTCGGCCTTATGGATAGTGTAAGTACGACCCTCCAATGTCACTATCATGGCAAAGGGGAAACCCCAATTTATGACGATGGACAGGTGCACCAAAACGTAAAATGGATTCAAGCCATGCAGCGGATAAAAACAACTGTATGTTTATTAATGCATCACTAAAAAAGTGAAGTACAACAAGTAACGATACCTTGTTTCATAACTGAACAGCGGGAGAAATTATATAGTGGGCACCTTTCGGATGCAGACGTGTGAGTTCTTAGATCGACATGTTTCGCGCACCACTGCGCTTAATCATGATCAAAAAAATGATTTTTTTTTTTTTTTTGATCATGATTAAGCGCAGTGGTGCGCGAAACATGTCGATCTAAGAACTCACACGTCTGCATCCGAAAGGTGCCCACTATATCATTTCTCCCGCTGTTCAGTTATGAAACAAGGTATCGTTACTTGTTGTACTTCACTTTTTTATTGATGCATTAATAAACATACAGTTGTTTTTATCCGCTGCATGGCTTGAATCCATTTTAAGTTTTGGTGCACCTGTCCATCGTCATAAATTGTGTTCTGTTGAAGGGAGTTTGGAGAAACCCTAAGGTAGCACATACGTGGGATATATATATATTAAAGTCATTGCAGCTTATGGAGAAATTAAAGGGGGTTCTTGAAGACCTGAAGCACACACATTGAAGATATATGTTTGAAATATCCGGAATATGAGGTTGGAGCTACTT
Source organism: Rhinophrynus dorsalis (assembly GCA_037306005.1). Classification (NCBI taxonomy): domain Eukaryota; kingdom Metazoa; phylum Chordata; class Amphibia; order Anura; family Rhinophrynidae; genus Rhinophrynus; species Rhinophrynus dorsalis. The sequence continues at coordinate 258,528,142 of CM074719.1, forward strand.
GCTTGCTTGTTTGAAAAAGGGGAAACCCCACCTTTAAGGAACGCGCCAGTTGCTCAATTTGTCCGCAAGTTGTTTAAGCTGGCGTCTCTGTTGCAATGTGCGAGGGGACAGATCTTGGAAAAGGGAAACCTGCGAGTCCCCAAACTGGAGGTGCCCAGATTCTCTGGCCCACGCCATAATAAGTTCCTTCTGAGGGAAAGATTGCAGGCAGCACACCACGTCACGGGGCCGATCGCCCAGTTGGCTCCAGGCTCGCAAAGCCCTGTGGGCCCGATCAAAGTGAATTGTATCACTAGGGACACTGATGAGTTTCCCAAAAAGGTCTTGCAGACTATGTTCAATTTGGGAAGCAGTCACAGATTCAGGTAGGCCTCTCACTCTAATGTTCAATCGCCTAGTGCGATTCTCTAGGTCGTCCAGCTGCGTACGAAGGAGGTCAGTGGTATCCTCCTGGTAGACGAGCCGCTGCTGTAGGCAATCTTGAGCCATAGACAGGGAGTCTTGTGCTGTTTCAAGATCCTGTACGCGGGATCCAAGACTGCATCAGTGCACAGATCTGCAATGTCCGTCTTAATGGAGTCCCTGATAGAGAACAACAAGCGCTCTATGTCAGCCAGAGTCGGGAGATCACCCCACGGGACATCAGGAGAGGAGCGAGAGTGGGTATCAGTGTCCTCAATCGCAGCTATGGGTGAGTCAGGCGAAGAGGCCATAGGTGGTTTTGCGCCTTTTTTCTGCCGCGAGGGAGTAGCTCCAAAGTATGTTCCGATCGGCAGAGTTTTCTTCTTTTTCCCCGTCATATATGATCCAGGGCAGGAGAAGGAAGAAAGAGATGATAGAGTGCAGTCTTCTGCTGTGAGAGAGCTATAGAAGCAGGATCAAGATATAGAAGGGCTCCAGAGCTCGACACTCACACGTCCACCATGTTGGACGTCTGGACACACCCCCCTTGGAGGAGCTTTTAAACTAGGAAAGTGGGGGGAGGGTGTACATATCAAAAATTTGGTAGATAAAGCAGATAGGAACCGGGTCCAAGTAAATAATCAGGGGGTGGAGGAAAGGGTGGGGATAAATGTAGTAAATAGGGAAGATGTAGAAAAAAGGCATGTAGGGAGTAACATATGTAAAGACTTGAGAATTAATTGTATGCTTGCAAATGCAAGAAGTATGGTAGATAAAATAGGATGCTGGCGGATAGTGAGCAATTGGATATAATTGGTATAACAGAAACATGGTGGAATGATGCACAAGACTGGACTGTAAATAAAGAGGGCTATTCCTTGTTTAGGAGAGACAGGATTAATAGAAAAGGGGGAAGTCTGTGCTTATTAGTGATATTATTGATGAAACTGGCCAAAATGTGGAGTCCTTGTGGGTAGAAATGGTATCCAATATTAAGGTAAGTGAACATTTAGGAAGCGGTGATCACAACATGGTTACATTTGAGATTAGTCTGGCAAAACAAAACTGTATAGGTTCGACCAAAACGCTTAATTTTAAAAAGCGAACTTCAAATTGTTAAGGGCTTCAATGCAACACATAGACTGGAATACATTATTTAAAGGCAAAAATACAGAGAAAAATGGTCAGAATTCAGATTTAGGTTGCAGAAATGTACCCAACAGTATATACCAATGGGGAACAAATGCAAAAGAAGTAAGTCACAGCCAATTTGGTTAACTGCACATGTAAAGAAAGAAATGGCAAGGAAAAAAAAGCATTCATACTATTTAAGTCTGAAGGAACTGTACAATCTTTCTTAAACTACAGGGAGTGCAACAAAGATTGCAGAAAGGCAATTGGGTGGCAAAAATAGATAATGAAAAACTTGAATTGCAAGGGAAAGCAAGACTAATCCAAAAACGTTTTTCAAATATATAAATAGCAAAAAACTTAAGAGGGAGTGCATTGGACCATTCAAAAATGAGATGGGTGAGTTGATTAGTGAGGAGAGGGAAAAGGCTGATGTTTTAAACACTTTCTTTGCATCAGTAAATTCAAGGGAGCAAGGAATGGTAGAAGAGCCTCAACAAATAACAAATAAAACAATACAATTATCAGATATTGGGTTAACGCAAGAATATGTCATGGGAAGACTGAACAAAATTAAGACTGACATTCAAGGGTTAGCAAACCCCTATATTTACTTTTTAAAGATTCTATCACCACAGGCTCAGTGCCGTAAGATTGGCAAAGAGCCAACGTAGTGCCTCTATTTAAGAAGGGAACAAATTTACTATGTTACGATGTAGAACCTGGGAATTATAGACCTGTGAGTTTGACCTCTGTAGTGGGAAAACTGCTAAAAGGGATAATAAGAGACTATATTCAGGATTACAACACAAAAAACAAGATCATTAGCACGAATCAACATGGTTTTATGAAGAATAGATCATGCCAAACTAATCTTTTCAGCTTCTATGAGGAAGTAAGCAGCATCCTTGATAATGGCAAGGCATTTGATGTAACATATCTAGATTTTGCAAAGGCATTTGATACAGTGCCACACAGAAGGCTGGGGTATAAAATAAGGAAATTGGGGCTAGGAGATAACCTTTACAATTGAATACAAGACTGGCTGAAGGATAGGGAACAGTATGTGATTGTAAATGGAAAATTCTCCAGTACAGTTAAAGTGGAGAGTGGAGTACTTCAGGGTTCAGTATTAGGTTTGCTGCTTTTTTAACATGTTTAGAAATGACCTGGAAATAGATATAGAAAGAAAAAATATCAATATTTGTATATGACACTAAATTACACAGGGTAATTCATTCAGAACAGTATATGTGCTCTCTACAGATGCATTTACATAAAATGGCAGATTGGGCAAACAAATGGAATATGAAATTTAATGTGGGGAAGTGTAAAGTCATTGTCACAGTACCTCTGCAGCAGCTGCTCGAGCCGACCGCAGCTTTCACCTGGCGGCTCCGGCCGCATCATCTGTCTAGCGACTCCATCCGCATCATTCCTCTGGCTGTACAATTTTGGGTTCTACTCACGGCCGGCCGCATTCCGCTTGTAGCGGCTCAGCCGCTTCCTGTTCTGGGTTCTGGCCTCTTCCTCCCCTGCCTGCGGCGGCTGGATGATGTCATTGTGGGTGCACGTCCAAGGGCATTTATGTGCGCTCCATTTAAAGGGACAGTTGCTCAAATGATGGCTCCTCCTCTTCCTGGGCCAAAGGTTCTTATATTGCCTGGACACAAGGCTCAGTTGCCCTTTCGTGGTGTCCTGTGCAGTTGGGCTTTAGCGTTGTGTATTACCTGGCTCTGTCTGACTACCCGTTCTTGTGCCGACCTCTGGCTCTGTCTGACTATCCGCTCTGTGTATGTCTCCGGCTTAATCTGATATCCATTCTGGTGTAGACCTGCAGCACTGGTAGACTACCTTCTCTGTGTATGACCTCTGGCCTGGCTGACTATCCGTTCTGGTGCTGTCCTGTGGCTCTGTCTGACTACCCGCTCTGTGTATGACCCTGGCTAGTCCGATAACCAATCTGGTGCAGATCTGTGGCTCTGGTTGACTACCTGCTCTGTGTATGACCCAGCTTGTCTGACTACCCACTCTTGTGTTACCTGGGACTCTGTCCATTGTGTACCCAGCATACCAAAGCTTCAGTGGATATTCTTTCTGGTACAGACCAGTGGCTCTGGCAGACTTCTCCTTTGCTACCGTCCAATAACTGGTGCCCTCAGGTGCGGACCTGTGGCACAGTTTATTTCCATTTCTGGGAGCTTTGACTGTGCAGGTGAGGACCTGTGTCATAGTTTATTTCCGTTTCTGGGAGCATAGACTGTGCAGGTGCGGACCTGTGGTTGCCTATAGGGGTCCTGTACTATACCACAAGGAAGTAGCTTCGTACTTCCTGACGTTGCTGAGATTATTATATGTACTTACTGTTTGCTGAGAATTTCATTACGTTGTGTATCTTAATAAAACTGTGTTACCTAAAGTGCTGATCCAGTTCTTGTTCTTACAAAGTGTGACAGTCATGCATTTGGGAGAAAATAATCCCAAGGCTACTTATGAACTTAATGGAATCATTTTAGGGGACTCATTGCTAGAAAAAGACCTGGGTATCCTTGTCAACTACAAACTTGGAAACAGTGACCAGTGTCAAATAGCAGTAGCAAAGGCAAACAAAATCCTGTCTTGCGTAAAAAGAGGTATTGAAGCAAGAGTGGATAACATTATTTTGCCATTATACAAATCATTGGTAAGACCTCACCTTGAGTAAGCAGTGCAGTTTGGGGCACCAGTTCTGAAAAAGGATATACTAGAACTAAAGAGGGTACAGCGAAGAGCAAGAAAATGAATCAAGGGAATGGAGGACTTGACGTATGAGGAATGACTAGACAAACTTGGTTTATTTACACTAGAGACAAGACGACTAAGAGGAGACCTTATCACATTGTACAAGTATATGAGAGGTCAATACAAGGATCTCTGCGGTGAGCTAGTCATTCCAAGGTGACCAGGGAACACCCCTTTAGATTAGAGGAAAGGAGGTTTAGACTTCAGCAGAGGTCTGTTAAATTGTGGAATTCCTTGCCCAAGGAGGTGGTTATGGCAGATACAAAGGATACATTTAAGAGAAGATTAGATACATTTCTTTCAAAAGGGAACATACAGTGGGGCAAAAAAGTATTTAGTCAGCCACCAAGTGTGCAAGTTCTCCCACTTAAAAAGATGAGAGAGGCCTGTAATTTTCATCATAGGTACACTTCAACTATGAGAGACAGAATGAGACAAAAAAAATCCATAAAATCGCATTGTCTGATTTTTAAAGAATTTATTTGCAAATTATGGTGGAAAATAAGTATTTGGTCAATAACAAAAGTTCATACACAATACTTTCTTATATACCCTTTGTTGGCAATGATAGAGGTCAAATGTTTTCTGTAAGTCTTCACAAGGTTTTCACACACTGTTGCTGGTATTTTGGACCATTCCTCTATGCAGATCTCCTCTAGAGCAGTGATGTTTTGGGGCTGTCGCTGGGCAACACGGACTTTCAACTCCCTCCAAAGGTTTTCTATGGGGTTGAGATCTGGAGACTGGCTAGGCCACTCCAGGACCTTGAAATGCTTCTTACGAAGCCACTCCTTCGTTGCCCGGGCAGTGTGTTTGGGATCATTGTCATGCTGAAAGACCCAACCACGTTTCATCTTCAATGCCCTTTCTGATGGAAGGAGGTTTTTCACTGAAAATCTCACGATACATGGCCCCATTCATTCTTTCCTTTACATGGATCAGTCGTCCTGGTCCCTTTGCAGAAAAACAGCCCCAAAGCATGATGTTTCCACTCCCATGCTTCACCGTAGGTATGGTGTTCTTTGGATGCAACTCAGCATTCTTTCTCCTCCAAACACGACGAGTTGAGTTGTTACCAAAAAGTTCTACTTTGGTTTCATCTGACCATATCACATTCGCCCAATCCTCTTCTGGATCATCCAAATGCTCTCTAGCAAACTTCAGACGGGCCTGGACATGTACTGGCTTAAGCAGGGGGACACGTCTGGCACTGCATGATTTGAGTCCCTGGCTGCGTAGTGTGTTACTGATGGTAGCCTTTGTTACTTTGGTCCCAGCTCTCTGCAGGTCATTCACTAGGTCCCCCCGTGTGGTTCTGGGATTTTTGCTCACCGTTCTTGTGATCATTTTGACACCACGGGGTGAGATCTTGCGTGGAGCCCTAGATCGAGGGAGATTATCAGTGGTCTTGTATGTCTTCCATTTTCGAATAATTGCTCCCACAGTTGATTTCTTCACACCAAGCTGGTTGCCTATTGCAGATTCAGTCTTCCTAGCCTGGTGCAGGTCTACAATTTTGTTTCTGGTGTCCTTCGACAGCTCTTTGGTCTTGGCCATAGTGGAGTTTGGAGTGTGACTGTTTGAGGTTGTGGACAGGTGTCTTTTATACTGATAACAAGTTCAAACAGGTGCCGTTAATACAGGTAACGAGTGGAGGACAGAGGAGACTCTTAAAGAAGAAGTTACAGGTCTGTGAGAGCCAGAAATCTTGCATGTTTGTAGGTGACCAAATACTTATTTTACCGAGGAATTTACCAATGAATTCATTAGAAATCCTACAATGTGATTTCCTGTATTCTTTCCCCCCATTCTGTCTCTCATAGTTGAAGTGTACCTATGATGAAAATTACAGGCCTCTCTCATCTTTTTAAGTGGGAGAACTTGCACAATTGGTGGCTGAATAAATACTTTTTTGCCCCACTGTACATAGTTATATTGTTTATTAGTAGGCAAATCAGGAAAGTCTGATGAAGACTAACTTATATGGTAGCAGGAAAGCTGTAAAATTCTCAGTCACTGGGGTATGAGGCAAAGGTTGAACTTGATGGACCTTTGTCTTTATTCAACCTAATTTACTATGTTACTATGTTAGGAGAATGAAAATGCAGAGAGGATATTGAAGGGAAAGGTAAAGAGAATTGAGAAAAGTATGGAAGATAAAAAGTGCAGATTAGATTTAAGCAAGAGTTCACAGGAAACATTGATGATAAAGATGAATACAGGTAACACACATGTTGTAAGGGATGGTGAAAAAGCAGGAAGAACTGAAGGAGAAAGATCAAGAGGAAATAATTATAGAAATATATGGATAAGTTAAACTATGGAGAGAGGGAATAAGAGGCATATAAAGGACTGATGTCTTGGAGTTAAGCCATCTTGATCTGATAAGCAAGCCTTGCATGAAGAGAGGAAAATCATGGACTACTCTGGCAGGGTGAAAATATGAAGGTGGGAAGTATGAAGAAGGATAGAGAGAAGGGAATATAATCTAGTTACCAGTATAAATGGTTTTATACAAACAAAATATAAAATCTAAAACTATCATAGATAGAAAGCAGCAAACATAAGGAATATAGATACTATTCAGATGAAAAAATACACACATCTATGATAAAATATGTACCCTTACAAGAAATAACAATGTATTGGGCCTAGTGATCACTAATAACACAGAAATGGTATCCAATATTAAGGTAAGAGAACATTTGGGAAACAGTGATCACAACATGGTTACATTTGAGATAGTCTGGCAAAGCAATAATGTATAGGTTCAACCAAAACTCTTAATTTTAAAAAAGCTAACTTCAAATTGTTTAGGGCTTCAATGCAACACATAGACTGGGATATTTTATTTAAAGGCAAAAATACTGAGGAAAAATGGTCAGAATTCAAATTTAGGTTGCAAAAATGTACCCAACAGTATATACCAATGGGGAACAAATGCAAAAGAAGTAAGTCACAGCCAATGTGGTTAACTGCACATGTAAAGAAGGAAATGGCAAGGAAAAAAAAATGCATTCAAATTATTTAAGTCTGAAGGAACTGAACAATCTTTCTTAAAATACAGGGAGTGCAACAAAGCTTGCAAAAAGGCAATTAGGGTAGCAAAAATAGATAATGAAACTCGAATTGCAAGGGAAAGCAAGACTAATCCAAAAAAGTTTTTCAAATATATAAATGGCAAAAAACTTAAGAGGGAGTGCATTAGACCATTCAAAAATGAGATGGGTGAGTTGGTTAGTGAGGATAAGGAAAAGGTCGATGTTTTAAACACTTTCTTTGCATCATTATATACAAGGAAGCAAGGAATGGTAGAAGAGCCTCCGCAAGTAACAAATAAAACAATACAATTAATAGATATTGGGTTAACTCAAGGAGATGTCATGGGAAGAGTGAACAAAATTAAGACCGACAAAGCACCGGGTCCTGATGGTATACATCCAAGGGTTCTTCAGGAACTTAGTGCAGTGTTAGCAAAACCCCTACATTTACTCTTTAAAGATTCTATTACCACAGGCTCAGTGCCACAGGACTGGCAAAGAGCTAACATAGTGCCTCTATTTAAGAAGGGAACTAAAACAGAACCTGGTCATTATAGACCGGTGAGTTTGACCTCTGTAGTGGGAAAACTGTTAGAAGGGATAATAAGGGACTATATTCAGGATTACAACACAAACAATAAAATCATTAGCACGAATCAACATGGTTTTATGAAGAATATATCATGCCAAACTAATCTTTTCAGCTTCTATGAGGAGGTAAGCAGCAACCTTCACAATGGCAAGGCAGTATATGTAGTATATCTAGACTTTGCAAAGGCATTTGATACAGTGCCACACAGAAGGCTGGTGTATAAAATAAGGAAATTGGGGCTAGGAGATAACCTTTGCAATTGGATACAAAACTGGTTGAAGGATAGGGAACAGTGTGTGGTTGTAAATGGAAAATTCTCCAGTACAGTTAAAGTGGAGAGTGGAGTACCTCAGGGTTCAGTATTGGGTCTGCTGCTTTTTAACATGTTTATAAATGACCTGGAAATCGATATAGAAAGCAAAATATCAATATTTGCAGATGATACTAAATTATGCAAAGTCATTAATTCAGAACAGGATACTTTCTCTCTACAGAGGGACTTACATACAATGTCAGATTGGGCAAACATGTGGAATATGAAGTTTAATGTGGGGAAGTGTAAAGTCATGCATTTGGGAGGAAACAATCCCAAGGCTACTTATAAACTTAATGGAATAATTTTAGGTGACTCATTGCTAGAAACTACAAACTTGGAAACAGTGACCAGTGTCAAACAGCAGTAGCAAAGGCAAACAAAGTCCTGTCTTGCATAAAAAGAGGTATCGAAGCAAGAGTGGATAACATTATTTTGCCATTATACAAATCATTGGTAAGACCTCACCTTGAGTATGCAGTGCAAGTTTGGGCACCGGTTCTGAAAAAGCATATACTCGAACTAGAGAGGGTACAGCGGAGAGCAACAAAATTAATTAAGGGATTGGAGGACTTGACATATGAGGAACGACTAAACAAACTTGGTTTATTTACTCTAGAGAAAAGACGACTAAGAGGAGACTTTATCACATTGTACAAGTATATGAGAGGTCAATACAAGGATCTCTGCGGTGAGCTATTTATTCCAAGGCCTGATCAGGTGACCAGGGGACACCCCTTGAGATTAGAGGAAGGGAGGTTTAAACTTCAGCAGAGGAAGGGTTTTTTTTACGGTAAGGTCTGTCAAATTGTGGAATTCATTGCCCAGGGAGGTAGTTATGGCAGATACAATAGATACATTTAAGAGAAGATTAGATAAATTTCTTTCAAAAGGGAACATACAGAGTTATACTGTTTATCAGTAGCTGATCAGGAAGGTCTGATAAAGACTAATTTAATTGGTAGCAGGAAAGCTATAAAATTCTCAGTTACTGAGGTATGAGGCGAAGGTTGAACTTGATGGACTTGTGTCTTTTTTCAACCTAATTTACTATGTTACTAACACCTATACTCATTCAAACACATTCAAACTTTCATTCTGACTTTTTCCTGTCATCTGACACACCTTATCTTCTGCTTGGGGATTCAGCTGCCATGTGGATGATCCCTCAGTCTCCTGGGCATCCCCCTTCCTTTCTCTAACATCTGTGTGTGGACTACAACAGTGGACAGATGCTAGTAGGTCTAGGAAGTGTCCTTCCTTGTGAATTTTGTTCACTCCAATCACAATCTCACTGCTCTGCAATCCTCCCTGGCTACTGGTCTTTCATCCATTCCCACTAATCCTGCTACTAACATCCTTGTCAAAACCTACATTTCAGTTTTGTCCTCCTGTTTGAACCCGCATGCTCCTCTCTCTCTCTGACGCACCCGTAAAACCATTCCACAGCCATGGCTTAATAAGGACAACTTCTTCCAGCTTAACGACAATGGAGAAAGTCAAGCTCTCTCTATTACAGATTGCTCCTTTCTTGCTTTAACTCTGCTCATTCCTTGGTGAAAAAAACACTACTTTTCACAACTAATTAACAACAATAAATCCAACCCCCGCTGCCTTTTGTCTACGTTTAACTCCCATCTCCATCCTCCATCTGCCTCCCTATCAAACTCTATACAACCACAAGATTTTGCTGATTTCTTCAAAGCCACTGTACACTCCATCCGGGATAATATCCCTCCATGTAAATATCCTCCTAGCCTCCCTCGTTTCCCTCATGACACAGAAGAAGAATTGATTAACATCCTATCTGCCTCTCCCTCCACTACAGATGCACTTGATCAGCTTCTCTCTCAGTTCATCCAGTCCCACTCCCCCACAATAATCCCTATCTTACTACAGATTTTTAACTCCTCTCTTTTCCACTGCTACATTTCCTGATGACCTCAAACATGCCATAGTAACAACTATCCTCAAGAACAACTCCTCTGACAGTACCACTCCCTCTAGCTATCGACCGGTTTCTCTACTGTCTTTTGCTTCTAAACTCTTGAAACTCCTAACCTACTCCTGCCTCCTTGACTTCCTTAACAAGCACAACTTGCTTGGCCTGTTACAGTCTGGCTTTCGCACTGCTCACTCCACTGAAACTGTTCTCACAAGAGTGGTCTACATATTGCCAAATCACAAAGTCACTATTCTATACTTATCCTTCTTGATCTCTCTGCTGCTTTTGACACTGTCGATCATGCACTTCTCCTCCAAATTCTTCACTCCTTAGGAATCTGTAAATTAGCACTGGACTGGCTAGCCTCTTATCTAACTAAAAAATGCTTAGTGTCTCCTCTGCCACCTCTTCATCCTCACCTGTTCCTCTCTCTGTTGGTGTTCTTCAAGGGTCTGTTCTAGGGTCACTTCTGTTCTCGCTTTACACAATAACACTTGGTGATCTTATTAACTCATTCAGACTCAAATATCACCTCTATGCAGGTGACACCCAGCTTTATTTATCTGCAACTCGGCTGACTTCTGATATTCAATCTAAAGTCACAGATTGCCTCTCAGCTATCTCAGACTGGATGGCTCATAGACACCTTAAGCTCAATATGTCTAAAACGGAGCTAATACTCATCCCACCTAAGTCTGGCCCAGTACTGCCCTTCCAGGTGACTGTGAATGGCACTACCCTATAGCCAGTATCAGAAGCACGTTGCCTAGGGGAGATAATTGACACTTCTCTCTCATTCTCTCCACATATTAACAGCATCACTAAATCCTGTAACATAGCTAAAATCTGTCTCTTTCTTTGTTCCTCCACAGCCAATAACAATATTCACTCAGCTCCTTTTGTATTTACAGCCGTCTCTAATATCAAACCTTTTTCTCTCATTGCTCTTTATATATGGAATGCTCTTCCTCCCTCCCTGAACCACTGCACCTCTCTCATGGTCTTCAAGTCATCATTGAAAGTACACTTCCTTAACAAAACTTAAACGTACCAGAAGTCACTGACATTGTACAATTAACGCTCTTTATAAATGGTTTACTTTTTTGTCCCTTATCCTAACCAGAACTCTGGCACAGTATTCAGCACTTATGTACTCTGTATGTCTCCCATTACCACTAAAATCAAGGATGCCAAAGAACAAGAACAAAGCAAAACTTTTCAAGATGGAAGTTCAGTAGTTAATCAGGAAAGGGGTGGTAGAAACAGCTTCCCAGGGGCAGAGATATTTTGGAATTTATTCCATTTTGTTTGCAGTTCCAAAACCATCAGGGACATACAGGATAATTCTGAATCTAAAGTGGCTCAACTCTCACATGCTACAGAAACACTCCAAAATGGAAACAATGAATTCTGTAATTCATTGTGGATCTTCAAGATGCCTATTATCATATCACAGTCAGATTGGAAGATTTCAGGTACCTCAGGTTTGCACTGGAGAAGAGTCATCTTCAGTTCAAATCCCTTCCATTCGGATTATCCACTGCTCTAAGATTATTTACCAAGGTATTAGCTGCAGCCCTAGAACCACTCAGGGAAAAAGGAATTTTCCAAAGAATCAGTCAGAATACACACAAATATCGTGGTTCAACACCTGTCATACTTGGGAAAAAAAGTTTTTCTAGGAATTAGGATAAGCACGAAGGAAGCTATGGTGACACAATAAGAAGAAAGAATACAAAACATAGTAGAGTAGTGAAATTCAAGAAAAACATTTTTCACACAGCCCATTCATTTAAGGAATGTCTGGGAACAAGAAGGAAGCGGCCATAATATTCCCGTGGGCGGAAAGAAATCTGTTGGCTTTACCAGCCTCCCACATTTCCGGGACACTTAAGTCAGGAAGACTATCTAAGCAGAACCAGAATGGATAAAGGAGAATAGTCTTTAAATCAGGAGGTCTATCAACAGATGGGGACTCCAGTCATAGATCTGATTGCAACCCCTCAGAACACGAAATGCAAGGAGTTCTTCTGCAGATGGATGAACAAAAAAGCATTAGGACATGATGCCCTAAAGCAATCCTGGACCTTCTCTCTGGCATATGCTTTCCCTCCTGTTCCCTTGCTTCGGGAAGTACTCAGGAAAATAGAACTGGAGAAGGAAGTCATTCTAATTGCCCCAAATTAGCCAAGAAGGAGTTGGTATTCAGAGATGGTGAACTTATCAAGTCGCAAACCTTGGCCGCTTCCAGACAGGAAGGACCTTCTCAAGCAGGGACCATTGTTTCATCAAAACAATCTTTTCCAATTAACTGCATGGAGGCTGAGAGGGAACATTTAAAAGCTAAAGGTTGCTCAGTCAAAGTAGCAAGTACCATCATTTCAGGAAGAAAACCTTCTACTATTAGGGTTTATGACAGGATATAGAAAACATTTAGGGGTTGGTGTATACAGAACAATATAGCCAAAAAAGATCACTAAGGTCACTATGGTCTCTGTCCTACAATTCCTTCAGAGGGGTTTTGATATGGGACTCAGTCCAGCATCCCTTAAGGTACAGATATCAGACCTATCAGAAGTGTTTGTCAAACACTGGGCAGAAAAGTATTTAGTTAAATGCTTCATTAGGGCAGTGTTAGGGACCGGGAACCCGACAGACACAAAAATCTAAAGTGCAAAAACCTTTATTAAAATAACAAAAGTAAACAAAACAAAATCATGATCCAGAAGTGGTCAGGAACCAAGATAGGTACTCAGCTAAGCTGGGGTCAGAATTAAGGAGATTAGCTAAGTCAGGAACAATCCAGGAGCCAGAAGGGGAGTCAGAGGAAGTCAGGTAATCAGCAATGTAGTAGAACACTTTTGCAGCCAGAAGCAAACACAAGGGCAATCAGGTAGTGAGCCAAGATGCTTTATATACCGTAGGAAGGTTGGCTGTTGGCTGATAGCAGTCAAGTGAGCAAACACAGAGAGTTCAGCTGATTCAGCCTGATCCAGCAAAGGGAAGGCAGCAGTAATGGATAGCAGAGCACTGGATTAGCTCAGACAGCAGAGACGAGCAGCAGAGTGGAGCAGCTCAGCCAAACCTTGACAGTACCCCACGCGCTGCAGGACAAGGTTTATGGGGAAAAGCACGTCTGTGGCAGGAACCCATGAGCACTCTTCAGGACCGTACCCCTTCCAATGGACCAAATATTGGAGCCTCCCCGGAACCTATGAGAGTCGACTATGGAATGGACCTCGAACTTCTCATGGCCGTCAATGGGCACAGAATGGGGTCGAGGTGTGACCGTAGTGAAACGATTGCATACCAGGGGTTTCAGTAGTGAGACATGGAACACATTCTGTATCCGCATATTCGGAGGGAGGTCTAGGGCATAGGCCACAGGGTTCACCCATAGTAGGATACAGAAAGGCCCCACAAACCGGGGAGCCAGTTTCTGAGAGGGAACTAGGAGGTGGATATTTCTGGAGGACAACCAGACCCTCTCCCCGACCTGGTAGGAGGGTGCGGGTAGGCATTTACGATTAGCCTTTAGCTCCTGGGATTTTTGCGAGTGTTGCAGTGACTCTTGGACCCTTTTAATCGATCGAATAGTTCTGTAGTAGGTGGAATTGGGTAAGCGCTTCGACCGTGATAAGGTTGAGCCCCCTGTAATCAATACAGGGTCTAAGTTCTCCACTCTTTTTCTTCACGAAGAAGAATCTGGCCCCAGAAGGAGAGGAGGACTTGCGGATGAACTCCCGGGACAGAGCATCAGCAACATACTCCTCCATAGCTTTATTATCCGCACTAGAAAGAGGGTAGACTTGACCTCAAGGTGGTATGGCCCCAAGTTGCAATTCAGTGGTACAATCAAATGGGTGTTGAGGTGGGAACTCACCAGCCGGCCCTTATCGAATATGTCTCAGAACTCTTGGTACTCTTCATGCAACAAAGGTACCGGGGATGTGGTTAGCACCTTCACCACTTTCACTAGGCATGTCTTGGAACAGCTGAGTGACCATGCCATGACTTCGGCCCTTGCTCAATTGAATGTGGGATTGTGTTTTCGCAACCATGGATAACCCAGGAATTGTAAACTTTCGTGATGGAGAGCCCCTACAGCCATAGACAAAGGAGTGGTTTCATGAGTGACCTGCGGCGGCTGTAGGGGTCTACCATCAATTGCCTCAATGACAAGTGGAGTGGTACAGAGCTGAAATGGAATGGAGTGCTTCTGGGTGAAGGCACTGTCAATAAAGAGGCCCTCTGCACCGGAGTCAATAAGTGCCTCTGTAGCAATGGAAAACTTGCCCCAGGAGAGCCCAACGGAGACAAGAGGTTCTGGATAGTCAGGGACGCTGAGACGCCACCTAAGGTCTGTCCCCTATAGGACCTTATGTGCGGGCTTTTCCCGGAAGTGTGGGTAAAGCTCACAGCATATGCCCTGCCTTACTGCAGTAAAGCACAGGCCCTCCCTCCTCCTAAAGGCGAGTGAACCCAAACTGCATGGGCTCCACATCGCCTGAGGTCTAAAGACTAGGCGGCATGGGAGGAGAGGGAGGCATGGGTGGGGATGAAAAGCTGGGGGCTAAACGGATGGGATGCCTCTGCAGGTGCTCCCTAAAGGAAGGTCTCTCACAGATATGGGAGTCAATCAATATGCAATATGAAACCAACTCCTCTAAATCTCTGGAGAGGTCCCGGGCTGCAATCTCATCTTTAACCGTATCCGAAAGCCCATTAGAGAAAGCAGCCACGACAGCCTCATTATTCCAGCCAACCTCTGCTTCAAGGGTGCGAAACTCTACGGCATAATCCGAAACCGTCCTTGTATCCTGCTGGATGGACATAAGTTGCTTGGCAGCCGAGGTGGAGTGGCCCAGTACATCAAATACCCTTTTAAAGGATGCCACAAACTCAGGGTAATTGTACACAATAGGTTTCTGCTTCTCCCAAAGGGGATTAGCTCATGCCAAGGCCCTGTCGGAGAGTAAGGAAATCACAAGACCCACCATACTCCTATCAGATGGAAAGGACTGTGGTACCATCTGCAGATAGATACCGACCTGGTTCAGTATCAGGCTGGCATCCAGGCACCAGTGTCCATTGACACTTCTTTTGTTATGTTGGGCTATCTCTGATCTGATGGTTCATATATGCCCTGATGACTTTGGGGGCAATGTACCTGGTCCTTGCCTTATTTCCCGCCTCTAGTAAACTCAATGGTTGGACCAAAGTTACCAGATGACAGAGAAAAGATGATTTTAGTCTTACCTGTTAAATCCTTTTCTCTTAGTAGATATAGGTTACTGGTCTCCCACCCTGTTAGGGGACCATGCTTGGCTTTCCTGGGGCAGAACGTGGGGGTCCTTCGGTTTCATGCTCACAGGAGTCTTCTTTCCCTTCTTATTGACTAATAGTGTCTCAAATCTTACTGGAGCTGACTGGCTAGCTGCAGCCATGGAGGGAAGGTAGGTTCCACCCCTGCATTCACTTCTAGAATTGTTCCTGCCTACTTAAAGGGATGGATTGCCTACCCAATGTTACCAGTAACCTATACGGACTAAGAGAAGAGGATTTAACAAGTAAGACTAAAATCCTCTTTAGAGGTAAAGTGGTCTCAGATTTTCATTTAAATCAAGAGATAAATTTACCTTCCTTACGTCATAACCCTATTTGTGAAAAAGAGATAAGATTACACTCTTTAGATTTGGTCAGGTGCATTTCCATGTACCTACAAAGGACCAACTACTCAGATAATCAGATTCCCTATTTGTACAATTCCAGGGCAAAAGAAAAGGTTCATCGGCATCAAAACCATACATAGCCAGATGGATTAAATGGTGCATCACTACTGCAAAGCTAAGCCTACCTCTTAAACGTAAAGCCCACTCAAACTAGAGCAGTAGCCACATCCTGGGCACTCAAAGAGTGCCTCTCCAGCAGAAATCTGCAAGGCAGCAATATGGACTTCTTTCTCAACATGTATAAAGCATTATAAATTGGATGTCAGCTCCTCAGCAGATCCTAAGTTTGGATTTCAGGTGCTACAAGCAGTAATTCCTTCATAACGTGGTAGGAAGTATTTTTCTATTTTTTCACTTTATGTGTGATAGTATACTGATATAATCACTTTTGTACTTATGACTAGAATTAATGTATAAACCCTGCCTAGACTAATGTCATTATTTCTTGTGACGTGGAGTACACAGCAGGATGACATTTTCTTACCGATATTTCCTTTTCTTCTGTGTATCTCCATGGCACACCCACACTTAACTCTCTCTTTTGAATCCTAATCTGTACAGCTCGGCTAAAGAAGATAACTGAGTAGGAGGGTTGGAGCTTACTTAAATACAAATTTGATCGGTCTTACCAGCTGTAGGAAGGAGATAAAACCCATTGTTTCTTGTGCCGGTTTTATACACAGAAGAAAAGGAAATATCAGTAAGAATGTCATCCTCTATCGTCCAATATGGAACACAGGTATCATTCATACTTTTGCTAAGCACTATCATGTGGATGTTCTGGACGAGGCCTGATACTTGTAGGCCCAGGAGGCCACAACACATCTAGTGGAATTTGCTGTAACTCTGCAGGGAACAAGTTTCTTCCTGAGTTCGTACACCTGAAGAATGGTAGCCTTGATCCAAGAGGCTATAGTGACCTTGGAAGCAACCTGACCCACCCTGGGACCCTCAGGAATGACAAACAGGGAATCCATCTCATGAAAAAATGGAGTACATAAAACCTAAGGCACTGAACCACATCCAACAATTGGAGATCCCTCTCCTTGTTAGACTGTGGGTCAGGACAAAATGAAGGCACAACAATATCCTA
Organism: Rhinophrynus dorsalis; assembly: GCA_037306005.1. Taxonomy (NCBI): domain Eukaryota; kingdom Metazoa; phylum Chordata; class Amphibia; order Anura; family Rhinophrynidae; genus Rhinophrynus; species Rhinophrynus dorsalis. The sequence continues at coordinate 258,545,172 of CM074719.1, forward strand.
ATTCATGTGGAACTCAGAGACCACCATAGGAAGAAATTCCTAAGAGGTTCGAAGAACAGCCTTGTCCTTGTGAAAAAACAGGAAAGGCAGTTCGCAAGAAAGAGCCTGCGAACTGGCAACCCTGTGAAAAATGAAAGCCATCTTACAAGTCTCTAACACATAGGAATGGTAGAAAGGAACTCAAAGGGAAGCCTCTGAAGAACCCCCTAAAACCAAATTAAGGTCCCATGGAGGAGTGGGAGCCTTGAAGGCAGGGAAAGCATGAGTGACCCTCTGAAGGAATACCTTAACAGGAATAAGAAAAGGGCTGAACTTGATGGACGCAAGTCTTTTTTCAACCTAAACTACTATGTAACTATGACATCAGGAAGAGTTGCAAAATCTCTGGAAAACCACAGAAAGAGAAGATATCTGAAAGCTCAAAAAACCACAGAAAGAGAAGAAATCTGAATGCTCAAGGGACTCACGCTGACTCCTTTGTTCACACAATCCTGGAAAAAAGAGAGCACTACAAGTCAAAGTCCTGTGAAGACAGGTCCTTATCCAAACACCAGGAATGAAAAATAGACCAAACCCTGTGGTAGGCCTTAGAGGAAATAGGTTTCCTACCCTGAATCATAGTAGAAATAACCTCAAGATGTGGGCTTTAATAGCTATGCAGTCAAAGCCAGTTTTTCTGCATCCAAAGGTAACCCCGAAGAAGGAGGTCCGGCCTGGGCGGTAGATGAAGTTCAGGAGACCACGTCCTCTTGGTCCAATAAGGAGCGACCAGAATCACAGTTGCACCGTCTATCCTGATCTTCCGTAGCATCCTGGGAATTAGAGGAATCGACGGAAAGTGAGGTGCAAATTCCACAGAATCGACATTGCATCCATGGCAAAGGTCAGAGGATCTCTTCTCCGGGAGCAGAATCTTCCTGTTGTTCCTAGTGGCCATCAGGTGGATTGTTGACAGTCCCCACAGTAGCACAATCAGGTGGAACACTTCAGAAATGAATTCTCACTCTCCCTAATCCATGTGTTGGTGACTAAGAAAGTCTGCCAGAACATTTTCTATCCACGGACTGTGAAAGGTGGAGATGGCTGGAATGTGGGTTTCTTCTCAACTCAAAATGTAACTCACCTCAGATGGGCACTGAAAGCGCCACCACCTGGTAGACTAGGCGATGGCACTTTTAGTGCCCCTCTGACAGTTGATGTAAGCCACGGCTGTAGTGTTGTCTGACTGGACTCTTACTGTATGACCTTTCAACTGAGAGGTCCAGTACAACAGAGCAAGATGGATCACCCAGAGATGGACTGAAGAGATTCTTCATCATTCAACATGCCCTGAATCCTCAGGTGATCCAGAACTGCACTCCAACCTCTGAGGCTGGCATGCATGGTGACCAGAGTCCAATCCAGGATTACCAAGGGATTCCCTTGTTCCAGGTTGTGCTGTTGCAACCACCACTGTAGGTCCTGTCTGGCTTATGGAGATAGGGAGATCTGCTGATCCAGAAGCGCTGATTTCCTATTACACTTCTGGATGACATGCCTCTGAAGCTCCTTGGTGTGTAATTGAGAGTACGGTATCGCCTATAGGGTAGACATTAGTCAGTCCAGAACTCTCATGTACACTCTGAACGTGGCCGATGGGCACTCCAGGGCCTGAGCACATCCTGCAGAATCTTGTACACCAGCAAAGAGACCTCCCCTTGGCGGGTGTCAAACCTCATGTGTAGGAACAGCAGTTCATGGGACGGCATAGGAAAAGACTTCGACTTGTTCAGAATCCATCCATGGTGGACCAGGAGATGAGCACAGTCTTAGATGTGTTGAGCCAAGAGGTCCTCCAAAGGAGTCTTGATCAATAGGTCGTTCAGATAAGGAGTAAAGGGAATGCCCTTGGAGTGAATGAAGGCTGCTAAGGCCCCCCTGGCCCTGGAAAACACAGGAGGAGCCACGGCCACCTCCCAAGCTAAGGCAAAATGCAGATAGTGTTGGCTGACCAGATGGATCAGAATGTATACATATACATCCTGAAGAACCAGAGATGCTAGACACTCCCCTGGGCACACTGCTGCTATCCTGAAATGTGCAGTCTCCACATACAAGTTGAGACACCTGAGGTCCAAAATGAGATGGCAGCCGCCATCCTTCTTTGAACTCACAAAAAGGATGTAATAGAAATCTGAACCTTGCTCTTGGGGAGGTACTGGACCCAAAACCTTCTTTAGTAGCAGTGAATTCACTTCCTCCCAGAACAGTTTTAATTTGGAAGGAACTGTAGGCACTCTAGATGGATAGAAAAGAAAAGGAGGAAGGGATCCAAAAAATATTCTGTAACCTTTTGAAATTACTCTGCTGTAGAGGATTCCCAGGTATCCCAAAACAGGCGAAGACGCCCGCCTACAGATACCTGCGGAACACGATTCCATGAGTCATTTGGAAGCTCCCTTGACAGACATGTAACCCTTGAAACTGTTCACTTGGGCTGCCACTGCTGTCTGTGCTTTAGCAGACAATCTGACTGCCTGAAATAAGGCCTGTTTCTAAAATGTGTTTGCTAATAAAGACCAACAAATCCTCCTTGGAAGCATCTGCATGGGCAGCTTCCATCATCTGTTCACCCCACACTGCAACAGCCCTGGTAACCCAGGCAAAAATAGGTCTCAAAGCAACCCCAGTGTTCACAAAATTAGCCCTGAGGATAGAATCAAGTTTAGTATCTGCCACATGTTTGAGTACTGCTGCATACACCAAACGGTTTAGCAGTGGACTTGACTAGCCTGGATACTGGGGGGTCCACAGAAGGGGAGAAGCCCACTGTGCCAAAGCTGCCCCTGAAAAGGGGTACAGTCTAGAAAACCTCTTGGTGATAGACAACCTATTATCAGGGGTCTTCCACTCATCCAGAAGTATCTGATTCAGAGTGGCATTGGGGGAAATACAGTAGAACATTTTCTACGTCTACAGAGGAAAGCCCCTCATCCGGACTGTCAGGGACCTGAAGGGGCTCCAAAACAGCCACAATAGGAGTAGGGAGAATAAATATTTTCATATTCCCCTTCCACACATTCACCCTCTGAAAATTCTGCCTCAGATGAGGCCACTATGAGCACAGGTATACTCAGAGATCTAGGGGTCATATACCTGAAAGTAGTGGGGGTTTTCCAAGACTGAAGAACTCCCTGAAGGAAAAGAAGAAGTTTGGTCACGGTAGACAACAGTGATTTCACCCAAGCTGGCTCTTGTTCTTTGCTGGAGGGGCAGGTGGAGTAGTAGGGGCTACAGCACAGGAGGGGCAGAGAGATCCAGAATACTCTGTAGGGAGGAGGCCCATTTGACATGAGGAACAATAAAGCAAGGGGGGTCTTAGGTCTAGTCCCATGTCCCTTAGAATCAGACATCCTGACAGGAGTAGTGTTTAAACAAGTATACATCATTTAGTAACAGTTCCCCAGACTAATAGTTCATCCAAGAAAAGCCCAGAAAGTACTTATGTGGCAGGAGATGGGACTGCTTGTGCATAGGTTAAGCAGGAGAGAAGGAAAATTGCGACTGCAAAATGGGCAGCCAATTGGAAGAAGGCCCACAAAATGGGCATTCTGGGTAATGTAGTCTTCTCTGTTGCCATTGCCTAGATAAAGACTAACTTATTTGGCAGCAGGAATGCTATATAATTCTCATATCTCTGGGTTATGAGGCAAAGGTTGAACTTGATGGACTTGTGTCTTTTTTTTAACCTAATTTACTGTTACTTACTATGTTACCAATGTCTATAATTCCATCTGTGGACCACCGCAGACCCCCAAGACTCTCAGGACATGAATCAGATGAAAGGGCATGAGGAAACAAGAAGAAAGTGCTCACTCTGACTGCTGTAGTAAAACAGTGGCAGAGATATGTCCCAATGGAGTTCTCCCATAGAAGTCAATGGAGCAAAGATGGCGGAGGTACGAGAAGTGTTCTTAAAGGAGCCACACACTCAAAAAACTGAAAATATGAGGTACCCCAAAAGACCCAATGACCCCAGGTAACATATAGGGGGCACCTAAGAGACAGGCCCCTAAAGGGAAAAGCCCAGGAAAAGCTCACAAACTGGATAAAACAGTAGGGAAGATGTTAACTAGTCCTAATGCAGCCATCTTGCTTCATCATTCAGGGAAAGAACAGAATACCGTAATAAAATACACAACATAAGTGCAAGAGCCCAAGTGCTCAGAGAAAACCTCTGTATGATGAAGTACAAGTAGGGACTAGGTGGACCAAGGCACACAAATGGTGACTCAACAATCTTCAGTTTTTTCAGGTTACAATTTTAAAGGAAGCAGAGAACTCTGCTGGGAGGGAAAACTTGGGTTGCAAGATTCTCTCCACAGGGCTGCAAGGGACCACACATCAGCTATGCACTGGTCAAGTCCGCTCCAGGGGAAGCCCAATAATGGTAACCCAACTAATGGCGGAATTATAACAGGCCCATATTGAACAGAAAATCAATAAGAAGAGTAAGAGACATGTTCTGGCCAAGATTTCACCTCAGAGAACACCCCCAAGAATGTATTTTTTGACAATGTGTTCTGCTCTCCAAAGTAGGATCTCAACCCCATGGTACCCATGTTCCATATTGGACGATAGAGAAAATGTGATTTCTTCACTTTGCTTTTGCAAGTGAAAATGTTTAAGAAGTCCCCACTCTAAAAAAAAAAAAGTGGCAACTAGATACTCATGTTTTTGCAGTAATGCTACAAGGCCCAATTCTCCCTTTGTGGCTGTTATGTGTTATATGCTTTTACAGTTGATGACTGTCACCTTCTGGATATCCACCACATTCTTTTCCTAACTAGCCACACATTTTTGCTATGTGAATTGGCTTAAGTAGCACTATCACACCAAACATAATATGAATGTTCCCAGGGGTAACTCTCACAGCAGATATGCCACTCATATGAAAAATGTTCTGTAACATAGTAAATTAGGTTGAAAAAAGACACAAGTCCATCAAGTTCAACCTTCGCCTCATACCTCAGTAACTGAGAATTTTATAGCTTTCCTGCTACCAATTAAATTAGTCTTTATCAGACCTTCCTGATCAGCCTACTGATAAACAGTATAACTCTATATGTTCCCTTTTGAAAGAAATGTATCTAATCTTCTCTTAAATGTATTCATTGTATCTGCCATAACTACCTCCCCGGGCAATGAATTCCACAATTTGACAGACCTTACTGTAAAAAACCCCTTCCTCTGCTGAAGTTTAAACCTCCTTTCCTCTAATCTCAAGGGGTGTCCCCTGGTCACCTGATCAGGCCTTGGAATAAATAGCTCACCGCAGAGATCCTTGTATTGACCTCTCATATACTTGTACAATGTGATAAGGTCTCCTCTTAGTCGTCTTTTCTCTAGAGTAAATAAACCAAGTTTGTTTAGTCGTTCCTCTTATGTCAAGTCCTCCATTCCCTTAATTAATTTTGTTGCTCTCCGCTGTACCCGCTCTAGTTCTAGTATATCCTTTTTCAGAACTGGTGCCCAAAATTGCACTGCATACTCAAGGTGAGGTCTTACCAATGATTTGTATAATGGCAAAATAATGTTATCCACTCTTGCTTCGATACCTCTTTTTATGCAAGACATGGCATGATCTATATTGATTCGTGCTAATGATTTTATTTTTTGTGTTGTAATCCTGAATATAGTCCCTTATTATCCCTTCTAACAGTTTTCCCACTACAGAGGTCAAACTCACTGGTCTATAATTCCCAGGTTCTGTTTTAGTTCCCTTCTTAAATTTAGGCACTATGATAGCACTTTGCCAATCCTGTGGCACTGAGCCTGTGGTAATAGAATCTTTAAAGAGTAAATATAGGGGTTTTGCTAACACTGCACTAATTTCCTGAAGAACCCTTGGATGTATGCCATCAGGACCCGGTGCTTTGTCGGTTTTAATTTTGTTCAGTCTTCCCATGTTATCTTCTTGAGTTAACCCAATATCTATTAATTGTATTGTTTTATTTGTTAATTGCAGAGGCTCTTCTACCTTTCCTTGCTCCCTTGTATATACTGATGCAAAGAAAGTGTTTAAAACATCGGCCTTTTCCTTATCCTCACTAACCAACTCACCCATCTCATTTTTGAATGGTCCAATGCACTCCCTCTTAAGTTTTTTGCTATTTATATATTTGAAAAGCTTTTTTGGATTAGTCTTGCTTTCCCTTGCAATTCGAGTTTCATTATCTATTTTTGCTACCCTAATTGCCTTTTTGCAAGCTTTGTTGCACTCCCTGTATTTTAAGAAAGATTGTTCAGTTCCTTCAGACTTAAATAATTTGAATGTGTTTTTTTTTTCCTTGCCATTTCCTTCTTTACATGTGCAGTTAACCACATTGGCTGTGACTTACTTCTTTTGCATTTGTTCCCCATTGGTATATACTGTTGGGTACATTTCTGCAACCTAAATTTGAATTCTGACCATTTTTCCTCAGTATTTTTGCCTTTAAAGGGATAGTAATACTTCGTTTTAACTTTATTTTATTTTGTAGGCATTAAAAAAAACATGAAGAATGATATAAGTCTTATCTCTGAAACCTTTATGGTTTATGAGATATTCACAAGCAAAGTTCCCCTCCCTGCCCCTTTTTCCTAGTGTAAGCCATCTCTTCTCAAATGTGAGTCTGGTTGTATGACAGGACAGATAACAGAAGGGGACAATTTTCTTTGTATGAAAACAATGAAAGCCCTTCCCCCCTTGACAAGTTTTTCAGCTTTTTCCATTATCTTAATTGAAGATTGTCCCTCTCTGCAGTCTACCTGGGCATCTCCTTTCTGATCTGGTTGAACAGGGAAGGGATATTTTGTTTGTGAATATCTCTTAAACCATAAAGGTTTCAGAGATAAGACTTATATCATTCTTCATGTTTTTTTAATGCCTACAAAATAAAATAAAGTTAAAACGAAGTATTACTATCCCTTTAAATAAAATATCCCAGTCTATGTGTTGCATTGAAGCCCTTAACAATTTGAAGTTAGCTTTTTTAAAATTAAGAGTTTGGTTGAACCTATACATTTTTGCTTTGCCAGACTGATCTCAAATGTAACCATGTTGTGATCACTGTTTCCCAAATGTTCTCTTACCTTAATATTGGATACAATTTCTGTGTTATTAGTGATCACTAGGTCCAGTAGGTGGGCCATAGATAACCGCAACCTGTAGAGAGAGAGGAGCAATGATGTGGATTTATTCAGTACTTGCAATAAGGGGAGTTCTTGAATTCTAGCAGGTATCCTTCCTCCAGAATTATGCAAAACCATCTGTCTGATGTCCCCTGGTTCAGAAAAAATTGCAGGCGACCCCCTATCTGCTGTGGAAACAAGATCCGCTGATCTTCAGAATTATTTTTTGAACTTAGGTCTTTAGGGAAAATCCTTCCTGAATGTTCCCCTGGAAGCTTGGCCAGAAGCCTGTTTCCTATTATTAAAATGTCTTCCATGGTATCTTCCTTGGTTCCGAAAGGAATAGTTCCTGGATTTATAGGTAGTTGATCAAACTGGAGATGTCCTTGTTATTCTTCCTAGAGGAAAGAAAGCACTGCAACCTCTTGATATTTTCTTAATTATTTCCTCTAATTGGTCTCCGAACAACGTGTCCCCTTTGAAAGGCAATGTAATTCATTTACTCTTTGAGGAGACATCAGCTGTCCATGATTTTAACCAAAGAGCCCTTCTAGAGGACACCAATAATGCTGATGTTTTAGCGGCCATTCTCACTGAGTCTAGGGATGCATCATATATTTGCTTCCTTTATGATAGCCATTTCTTTTAACAGTCTTGGCCTTGAGACTGATGATTACATTTTCTCTTCTAATGAATTTAACCTTTTAATTGCCTTTTTAAAACTGACTCCATCCTTTACACCATAGGATCTTCTAAAGGAATGGTAGCATGCTTTGCTAGACAGGAAACTGTTGTATCTACCTTTGGTGGTATAGTCCAGGAACTGACGTCACCACCTTCAAATGGGTACATTCTTGAAAATCGCTTTGTTACCAGTGATCTTCTGTCTGTTCTTTTCCACTCTTCTTGTACCATGCTAGCAATGGAATGGTGTACAGGAAAACTAGGGGGCTTTCTTATTCCCAAAAATGCTGTGTCCATTATATTTAGTTTTTTGTTCTTCTGTCAAGCCTAAGGACTTTCTAATGTACTTGACAAACCCATGTATTATATCTACACTGACGGACCCTGATCCCTCTATAATGTCCCCTTCTTCTTCCTCTGAGGAATATTCAAAAGGATCTTGGAGGCTGGCTACCTCGTCTATATCTATTCCCCTGAAGGATGATGTTACTTCACCAGGATCATCAATCCTCTGCCTTTTCCTAAGAGAGGTTTCTTTCATAGAGGTCTGTATTGAGGATAAGTCCTGAAATTGATGAGGCAACTCTTGACCGGCTGCTTTCTTTAAACAATCTTGGCAGAGCTTGGCAGATGTTGTGAAAGACCTGATATTCAATTTCAATAAACTTAGATATGTGTTTTTATACTCCTGAAGCCCTCTACTGTAGTGACCTTTTTGTCACAACCCATATAAGTTTTAGACTTTGAAGGTTTGCTTTCTGGTGCTGTGCTCTCTTTAGGAACCCCACTATCAGATTTCTCCTTAGAGAAGCTCCCTTTAGCTGAGGAAGACATACTGCCTAACAGTATTAAAGAAAAGTCTTAAAATATTCCAAACTTTATTGCACCTATAATTCTAAAAAATAAATATCTATATATCTATCTATAGCGTGCATTCCATCCTTGGAATACACACCATCAGACGCCAGATTTCAGCCAGAGGAGATAAATGGGGTAAAAGACTATGCCGCTATTCTTCCTTAGTCCATCTTCTGATGCGTTGAGTTGTTCAGCCTCATGATGCCATAATAACATAGTAAATTAGGTTAAAAAAAGACACAAGTCCATCAAGTTCAACCTTCGCCTCATACCTCAGTAACTGAGAATTTTATAGCTTTCCTGCTACCAATTAAATTAGTCTTTATCAGACCTTCCTGATGAGCCTACTGATAAACAGTATAACTCTGTATGTTCCCTTTTGAAAGAAATGTATCTAATCTTCTCTTAAATGTATCCATTGTATCTGCCATAACTACCTCCCTGGGCAATGAATTCTACAATTTGACAGACCTTACCGTAAAAAAACCCTTCCTCTGCTGAAGTTTAAACCTCCTTTCCTCTAATCTCAAGGGGTGTCCCCTGGTCCACTCTTGACTCGATACCTCTTTTTATGCAAGACAGGACTTTGTTTGCCTTTGCTACTGCTGTTTGACACTGGTCACTGTTTCCAAGTTTGTAGTTGACAAGGATACCCAGGTCTTTTTCTAGCAATGAGTCACCTAAAATTATTCCATTAAGTTTATAAGTAGCCTTGGGATTGTTTCCTCCCAAATGCATGACTTTACACTTCCCCACATTAAACTTCATATTCCACATGTTTGCCCAATCTGATATTGTATGTAAGTCCCGCTGTAGAGAGAAAATATCCTGTTCTGAATTAATGACTTTGCATAATTTAGTATCATCTGCAAATATTGATATTTTGCTTTCTATATCTATTTCCAGGTCATTTATAAACATGTTAAAAAGCAGTGGACCTAATACTGAACCCTGAGGTACTCCACTCTCCACTTTAACTGTACTGGAGAATTTTCCATTTACAACCACACATTGTTCCCTATCCTTCAGACAGTTTTGTATCCAATTGCAAAGGTTATCTCCTAGCCCCAATTTCCTTATTTTATACACCAGCCTTCTGTGTGGCATTGTATCAAATGCCTTTGCAAAGTCCAGATATACTACATCTACTGCCTTGCCATTGTCAAGGTTGCTGCTTACCTCCTCATAGAAGCTGAAAAGATTAGTTTGGCATGATCTATTCTTCATAAAACCATGTTGATTCGTGCTAATGATTTTATTTTTTGTGTTGTAATCCTGAATATAGTCCCTTATTATCCCTTCTAACAGTTTTCCCACTACAGAGGTCAAACTTACTGGTCTATAATTCCCGGGTTCTGTTTTAGTTCCCTTCTTAAATAGAGGCACTATGTTAGCTCTTCGCCAATCCTGTGGCACTGAGCCTGTGGTAATAGAATCTTTAAAGAGTAAATATAGGGGTTTTGCTAACACTGCACTAAGTTCCTGAAGAACCCTTGGATGTATACCATCAGGACCCGGTGCTTTGTCGGTCTTAATTTTGTTCAGTCTTCCCATGACATATCCTTGAGTTAACCCAATATCTATTAATTGTATTGTTTTATTTGTTACTTGCGGAGGCTCTTCTACCATTCCAGTCATCCAAGTGTGCCTAACGGAAGATGTGACAGGAAGCAGATCAGAGCCAAAACGTTATCATACATCTCCCACAAGTAAAATGCTGGGGTAAGAAGTAACATATAATGCATTAAAAGTATATAGGAGCTACTGTGGCTATTTGCCTCATTGTTTCATGGAGTACACAGAAGAAAATGTGATGTCTTCACTTTGGTTTTGCATGTGAAAAAGTTTAAGAAATCCAGCTCCCGTTTTGTTTCTGAAGTGGTATCTAAAAATGTGGAAGCTAGATGTTCATGTTTTCTCAGCAATGGTACAAAGACCATTTCTCCCTTTGTAGCTGTGGCTGGTACCTGTGTTCCATACTGATTAAGAGAAAAGGATTTAAAGGCATAGTAATACTTCATATTTAAAAATCTGCATCTTGAAGCCATTAAAAAACAAAATGCCTTTAAATACAATTATCTCTCAAACCATAAAGGTTTGAGAGATGGCACTGGGGGTATTTCATTTATTTTTTCAATGGCTACAAGATGCAGATTTTTAAATATGAAGTGTTACTATCCCTTTAACAGTTAAGACTAAAATCTTGTTTTCAGGCTGTCTCTTGCCCATCTCCTCCTAGATGATCTGCCATCATCCAAAACCTAACTTCTCATTTCCCCTCCAGCATCCAGCTTCACCATTACAGACATATATCCAGTCAACTCAGCACACTGCCTAGAGACCATACTTGACTGTTCCCTTTCCTTCTCCCTCACATTAACTGCTTGGCTAGAAGCTGCTGTTTCTTCCTCTGCAACATTTCTAAAATCTGCCCTTTCCTGTCCCCAAAAAAAAAAAAGATTAAAACTTTTGTGCATGCCCTCATTCTGTCCTGCTTCGACTTTTGCAATATACTGCTTAATGGAATCCTGGCTTCCCATCTGTCCTCTGTGCAATCTGTCCTAAGCTCAGTTGCACAAATCGCCACACTCACCAAAAACTGAACCTGCTCACATCATCCTAAACATTGGACATGGCTCCCTATTAAGCACCATATCGCTTTCAAAGTCCTCTCTACACTGCCGTCCCTACCCCTTACATCTCTTTCCTCAACTCCACTTATGTACCCGGCCGCCTCCTTCGCTCAGCAAACAGTGCCCTTCTTGTTATACCATCCATGTCCTCCCAGGTGCTAAAGTAGTTAAAGTTTTTTCCCTCTTGTACTTCTGAAGCAATTTTTACTGTCAATCGATTCTATACTTCACAGCGAATTGACATACAGTGGAGGCCTACATCAATTCTATCCATCACAATTTGGTCATCACTGAATATTAGGTGAGCAAAGCTAACACCAGGAAAGAAATGTATTAAGGTGTTCTAAAAAAGAGATAACATCTGGAGGATGATGAACACTCTATTTCTTATGTTATTCTATGGAGCCTAAGCACAAAGATCTCTGAAGTTAGAGATGTTAGTGCATGGCCTCCAAAGAACTGGATATGACTTCGGTAAGATCAATGTGTAACAGAGTATAATAGCTAAATGGGTATGTGGGTACTCCAGACATCAACATGTTTCGTGTGTGGAGCACTTTTTCAGGGGTTAATGCAGTGATCCTTGTAATTTAAATAGACTTCCTAACTGAAACTGAAACTCTAGTTGGCCCTATCAACCACCACAATATCACAGTGGCCTGAAATTGTACAGTGGCGCTGTTGCTACACCATCCTATGGAGATTTATGGTCCCGGGACCAGAGCTGTCCATAGGATCGTGTAGCAACAGCGCCACTGTACAATTTCAGGCCACTGTGATATTGCACCTAAAAAATTCAACTTTGAAAATTAATAACTTTTGAATGAAACACGTTTCAGCAGTGGGAGTACTCTTGTTTTACTCAGGGGGATAAACCCTACAACATATTTTTTTTTACATTTTAAGTATTACTATCCCTTTAAAACAAATTATATTTACATTAATGCTCTAATACCCAGATGAATAGAAATACATTGCTAAGAGAAAATGGAATAATTGCATATTACAGAAAATAAAAATTAGATAAAAATACTACAATATATTCCACAAACAAAATTATACTGGAAATATATATAGTAAAGTAAACCAAACAAATAATTATGGAAACACACAGTGTCAGATTTGAAGTATAAATTTATAATAACCATTCTTTTGATGGATATAGGATTCTAAACAAACAGTCCGACTTATAATTGGCTATTAACCCCTTAACGACAATGGTCCTGGGAACTAACATTACCTTAAGGACCACTTTGATGTCTCCGACGTGCCTGTACACGTGACCTGTGATGCACTCCATGCTGGGGACTGAAAGAGACCGCTCCACTCCTGGATCGGTCAATTTCACTCCCCGCGCTATGACCGTTGTGAAGAAACAGGAGGTTAATATTTCATGTCCCTGTCATATGAGGACTGTGGGATTACATGGACATTACAGCAATACATCTGCTATGGCCTTTTCCTGTCTCAAGTCCTTTGAACTCAACCTCGCCATCTATTGGTTGAACCTTGCATTGCAGCATTGTGCTATGCACTGCCATCTATTGGTTGGTGATAAGCATAGCAGCATTGTTCGGTTCACTGCCATCTATTGGTTGGTGACATACATTGCAGCATTGCTGTGTCCCCTGCACGTATGCATTCTGGTACCTTCAGTTTCTTGTCAATGTTTTAAATTATACTCCCCCATCCTACACCCCAAAATTGTGATACTCTGTTATGTTTGTTGTATGTTTTGTCTTCTGTGTGTTGTGATATTTTGTTAGATTCATGTCGCCCCAAGTTACATGTATGCTGTGACAGACCTGGTATTCAATTTCAATAAACTTAGATGTGTGTTTATACTCCTGAAGCAGAAGTTTAGGCTCTTTTATTGGGGATGGGGATTGTTGACACCAGGCTTGTGTAGCCAAAAGCACCTTGTTAAAGGCAGTGTGGTTTTAACAGTGCAGATGGGCAAGTTCCTGCCTGGAGGAGGTGTCGTTGTCGCAGAGGGGTTAGTGCCTGCCCAGCAGAGACTTTGCAGCAGAAGGGATGATACCTGCTCAGCAGTGACCTGTTCCAGTGGGTTGAAGTGTGAGTCCCTACCCAGGTCACCGCTCTCGATTGGGCTGGCTGTACCTGGTGGTCTTCCAAACCGGTTCACCGCTCCTCCTCTGGGTGGTGCAGCTAGATCCAGTGGCAAACGGCCCAGGTCTATCCGGTGGTCCTCTAAGGCCTGTCCAGTGTAAATGACCTGGTAGGAGCCCCCTAACGCTACAGGGGTGGGCGACTGCTGCTGGGCCGTCACAACCGTCACCGGTCCTTAACGCAAAAACCATGTGATGGTCATAGTACGGCACGCGGACATTAAGGGGTTAAAAGGAAAATGGTTAATAGAATTACATCTCGATATACCATAATACGACAAAGATCAGTCATTAAAATAAGGAACATTTTATCAAATAAAGGGGTATATATTATCTATTCCTCAACCCTGCATATCATAGAGACAAATTTACATATATGCAAATGTTATATGTGTGTTAATGGTTGTGCAGATAAACTTTTACATAAGACATATAAGAAGGGTGTCAAATTTAAATAGTACCAAGAAAATTCCATATGCCGACTCAATCTTTAAAAAAACAACTGAGGTCAAAGGATATATTTAAGCCTCTGAGGGAGAAGGTCTTAATTTTATGGATCCTTTTGGTCTTTCTTCTACAGAAGGCTTCACCCCTCCAGTGGCTCTTCACAGATATTGATATAAACACCACTCTTAAAGAATCTTTATTATGTATTTGTTTATAATGATCAGTGATACAGACTTGTGATACCTTTTTCACTGCTTCTCATATGTTCCCTAATACGTGTATTAATGCATCTTACTGTCCTTCCGATATATTGTTTGCCACAGGGGGACTCTATCAGGTAGACCAAATTTCTACTCTTAAAAGATATAGTAAGCGATTTAATTACCTGTGCTATGAAAAAAATGTCGGCAAAAAAAAAAAACCCTGCTGGCCCCTAAAGTTAGAGGTGTTTTGGCCCATTGAAAAATAAAAGAAACGCCACAAGTTGCAATGCAGTTGACTGCGTTAGCTCTAAAGATCCGATAAGGAACTTGGTTTAGCGCAGGAAATTTTAGACCAAGTTTTTTTTCTGACTAAAGTCACTTATCGGATCTTAAGGTCTCGATACTATTAGCCCCGTTAGTTTTCAAAACAAGTGATGATGGTTTTGACAGTACAGTTTCCAATTCTATAAACTGTGGGGTCAACAACTACCGCTGCACAAAATTTGCACCCATTGGATAGCACGTTAAAAAAAGCAGACTTTGCTATCATATTTGATGCGGTGACTTCACCTCTTGTTCTTTTCATTGCAAAAATCCTGCGCCATTAAAAGGCGGAGCAGAGTCCCTAACGCGCTGTGAAAACCACAGGTATGTGTTGGAAAACTGGTTTCCAAAATATACTTGTGGTTGAAAAAATATTAGAAAATGATTAACCCTATGAGTGCCAGTTGGGTATTTCACGTAAAATAAAATTTTTAAAAATGAAGATACCGTTAACCCTCTGAGTGCCATAGAGGGATAGCCTTCTGGCACTCAAAAGGATTAAAATAGGTGTCATCTACATATCTGCTTTAAAAAAAATCTCCCATAATTATATTATGCCCTAGCTGCGCAGCTTTCCTCATTTGTAATAGCAGTTGGACATTATAGCCAGTTTCCTCACTAATATCGCTCCTTAAAAGTGGATTTATCGCTGGTTTCAAATATAAGCACACACCTCTCCCTTTTCTATTAATCCTGTCTCTCCTAAACAGGGAATAGCCCTCTATATTTACAGCCCAATCATTATGTCCAAATGCTCATTAACCACTAGCAATCCTAGTTCTCCTATTTTATCTACTGTACTTCTTGCATTTTTAAGTTTTTACATATGTTATCCCCTACATGCCCTTTTTTACATCTTTATTTAATAGGAATTCCTCCTATTCTTAGCATTCTCTTCCCTAGCACTGTGAATTCCCTAGATTTAGGTGCAATCCATCATGTCCATATAGTTTGTATCCAAGAGC
Source organism: Rhinophrynus dorsalis (assembly GCA_037306005.1). NCBI lineage: Eukaryota > Metazoa > Chordata > Amphibia > Anura > Rhinophrynidae > Rhinophrynus > Rhinophrynus dorsalis. Next base: position 258,560,567 of record CM074719.1, read on the forward strand.
AGTGTCAGCCCAGTGCTGTAAAACTCAAAACCTTCCTTCCTACACCAATACTTGAGCCATGCATTGAAGTTCCTCTGCCTACCTGCACTGCAGCATGGCACAGGAAGTACTTAAGAAAACACTACCTCTTTTCTTTAGCTTGCACCCTAAGTCCCTGAAATCATTCTTTGGGACCTCCATCTTCCTCCTCCTTTGTCATTGGTACCAATATGTACAAAGACAGCTGGATCACTTCTAGCCCCTCCCAATAATCTGTCTGCCCTGCCCACAATATACCGAACCCAAGCACCCTGGAGGCAACATACTGTTCGGATTTCACATTCCTGGTGGCAGATTACCCTATCTACCCTCCTAATAATAGAGTTCCCTATTACCACCACCTGCCTTGTTTTCTGCCTACTCTGCATTTCATGGAAACTGGAAGGAGGACTGTTCCCCTGGCTGCTAGAGGAATCAGCCCTCTCCAGTATTGCCAATCTGAGCTATCCACATCAAAATCTTCACACAATCTGTTGGACTCTTCCACTGCCCACTTACCTCCCCCACTTACCCATCTGCCTACCTGTCACTTCTCAGCTACAACTCCTCACCACTAACCCCACATACTACCTGCTCTGTAAGTTCTAAACTCCTTTCCAGCTTTGTAATGTCATGCAATGTTTCCATTGGATCCTGACAAAATCACTAATTATAAATTAGTTATTTTATTGGTTCTATAATAAGGACATAAGATTGTTTGTCTTGATTTACCCTATATTTTTTGGGACTGTGTGCTTCTTACCATCATTTTATAGTGCAATTCTTGTTTAACTTTAAAACTGGAATAATGTCCTGTGTCAGGATGGTATAGGATATATTAATGTCGGGATGAGTCGAAGTACATTTTTAACCTGTACTGCATCCAATTACAAAGCAATTAAACAAGTGGTGGATAGGGCTAATTGGAGTTCCGGTTTTAGTTAGGATGTCTATTTAACATTGGCCACTGTTTCCAAGTTTGTAGTTTACATGAATTCCCAGGTCTTTCGCTAGCAACAAGTCCCCTAAAATGATTCCATTAAGTTCATAAGTAGCATTGGGATTTTTTTATTCCCAAATGCATGACTTTATATTTTTCCACGTTAAACTTCATATTCTATTTGGTTGCTCAATCTGCCATTTTATATAAATCCATCTGAAAAGAACAAATATCCTGTTCTAAATGTATTACCCTGCATAATTTAGTGTTATCTGCACATTTTGCTTTCTAATATCTATTTCCAGGTAATTTGTAAACATGTTAAAAAGCAGTGGACCAAGTACTGAACAACCCTGAGGTACTCCACTCTCAACTTTAACTGTATTGGAGAATAATCTCTAATGCCATTACAGAGGGTGATCCAGTTACAAAATGACGGGCAAGTCCGCCCTGCACGGCCTGTTCTAAAGCTAGTCACAGCCCAGAAGAATCACATTTTAGCGCTCTAGTGCCATTACAGAGGAGAAATTTCCACATACATATTAAACTAATCCCGCCCAAAATGACAGGCAAGTGTGAAGAGTAATCCAGACGTGGACCCCTTGCTCTTAGGGCCTAGGGAATCCAGCTGCACCCTCCTGACGAGGCCCAACTACGCCAAAACATATGTCGGGGGTTAGCTGGTGTTCCCGTGCAGGGGGGACTTGCCCATCATTATGGGCGGGATTAGTCTAATATGTGGAAACGTGATGCTTCTGGGTGTTGAGTAGCCGTAGAACAGGCCATTGTGCTGTTGTTCATTCCCAGAAGCCTCTCACATTCTGTATATTTATTTAACCCTTTGAGTGCCAGAGTGGTACGGAATGCATTGCAAAGCAAATGCAAAAGGAAAGTAAAACAGAACCTGGGAATTACAGACCTGTGAGACTGACCTCTGTATTTGGAAAACTGCTAGAAAGGATAATAAAGGACTATATTCAGGATTACAACATGAAAAATAAGCTCATTAGCAGGAATCGACATGGTTTTCTGAGGAATAGATAATGCCAAACTAATCTTTACAGCTTCTCTGAAGATGTATGTAGTATATCTAGATTTTGCAAGGAGGCTGAGGTATAAAATAACTATATTGGGGATAGGGGATAACCTTTGCAATTGGATAGAAAACTGGTTGAAGGATAGGAAACAGTGTGTGGTTGTAAATGGGCAATTCTCCAATACAGTTAAAGTCGAGAGTGGAGTACCTCAGGGTTCAGTACTTGGTCCACTGCTTTTTAACATGTTTACAAATTACCTGGAAATATATATTAGAAAGCAAAATGTGCAGATGACACTAAATTATGCAGGGTAATACATTTAGAACAGGATATTTGTTCTCTTCAGATGGATTTACATAAAATGGCAGATTGAGCAACCAAATGGAATATGAAGTTTAACGTGGAAAAATATATGCATTTGGGAAGGAAAAAAAAATCCCAATGCTACTTATGAACTTAATGGAATCGTTTTAGGGGACTTGTTGCTAGCAAAAGACCTGTGAATTCTTGTAAACTATAAACTTGGAATTAGTGGCCAGTGTTAAATAGACAGCATACTAAAATCAGAACTCCAATTAGCCCTATCCACCACTTGTTTAATTGCTTAGTAATTGGATGCAGTACAGTTTAAAAATGTACTTCTACTCATCCCAACATTAATATATCCTATACCATCCTGACATGGGACATTATTCCAGTTAAAGTTAAACAAGAATTGAGTGCACACCATTAACATATTAGGGTGAGTAATCCTAGAGATATTGTTTTTACTAATAGATAAGTGGGTAACACAATTGAGTGAGGTCTTTTCATCAGATCAGAACACTTCCACTAGTAAAAAAAACTAATATTCAAGATATACTTGCTGATTACAAATGTACCAATATCAAACTGATGAGAAGTTGGTGGAATAAGTCATCGTATGAAAAGTATTTTGCGAATGACATTATTCCTAGAGGGTTGAGAATTAACCTAATGCCTGCTGTTAATTTAGATAACAATGAATTAGAGAAAAGATGGGAGACAGCCCTTAATAAATGCTCTAATGAATTGATCCAAATTCTTTTTGAATATGAACAAGAGAGGAATGATGTATTAACAACTCAGTTGAAGGAAATACAGAATAAAATAAAAGAAACTCAATGTGATAACCTTAAAGAAAAAATACAGAAAATAGATTCAGAGATAGACATTCTGGAAAAACGTATTATTGAAAAGAAGAAGAGTAAGTTTCAAAGAGACCTTAAAGATTTTAAGGAAGGAATGGTATATATATGGAAACATCATACCAAAGAGAATTCAACTTCAGAAGTGGATGAAACTGATAATTCAGAATCTGATATCTCAGATCCAGAATGTGTTATTACAAGTTCTCACTCTCAGGTTCAAAACAGGTCACAAAGGGTTTTTTGGGTCAGAGAATGAGACCAGGCAGGGGGAGAAACAGACGATATTTTGTAAACGAAAGACCAGGAGAGGGGGGGCCAGATTTAAGAGACAGGGAGGTGTGGGGTTACGGTCGCCAACAAACACAGAGAGGGAATCTCTCGTGGAGGAATCGACGGCCTTAAATGTTATTAACCTAAGCACCCATACGTTAATCCCCCTACATCTTGAGGTATTACAGAAAGGACTATCTTTCTCTCCCTGTAACACAATCAATAAATTTGAGATCCATAAAGATTTATTTTTATTCTGTAGGAAAATATTACTGCACAATTTTTTTTCAAAGTCAGAACCTCATGCTATTCCAGAAAGAGGTTTATTTGATATGGAATGTATGTTTGAAACTAACTTCGGCATGAGAGACATCATACCTAAATTTGAAGATGCTAGTGATGGCAATTTACAGGAATTACTTGATTTAATTCAAGAATATGAAATGCGGACATTAAGTGCTCTGAACTCCAAATCTGTTTTTACATCATCTATACATACATGTCTGCAGGTGAAAATATTTGGAGAATTGGTCATGAGGGACATACTTAAATTGCCTCAGAAAAAAGGTCCGTATAACTTGTAGAAACAACATAGTGATGCAATACAGGAAATTCAAAGCTGGGATGATGTAGAAATAAAGCCTTCGGATAAAGGAGGTAATATTATAGTTGTATGGCCCAAGAACTTGTATCTTGCAGAGGTATTGAAACAACTTAATAATAAAGATTGCTACAAGAGACTCTTTTTGGATCCTACACAAGAATATTTAGCAATTTATAATAAGATAATTGAAGAAGCTTATGACATGGCGGTTATAACAAACAAGGAGAAAAAATTCCTTGGAGTGACACATCCAGTTGTACCAACATTGTACTTATTACCTAAAGTACATAAAAATCTTAAATCACCGCCAGGTAGACCAATAGTCTCTAGTATAGGGAGCCTCTGTGAGAAGGCTTCCCAATATCTAGATAATAAGTTGAGAAAATATGTTGTGCAACTTCCCTCGTACATTAGGGATACAACTAATCTTTTGGAAAAACTGATAGATTTACCAGTGGAGCAATCTACGCTGTTAGTTGCTTGTGACGTGGAATCACTATACACGTCCATTCAACATGAGACTGGTATTAGGGCAGTTGAATACTTTTTGGATTTGGATTAGAGTATCAGTGATGATCAAAAATATTTCATACTGAGACTTCTTTGTTTCATACTACTCCACAATTATTTTGTTTTTAATAATAATTATTATCTCCAGATACAAGGGACCGCTATGGGGGCAGCTTGTGCCCCTACATTTGCGAATATCTACTTGGGATGGTGGGAACATATGGTAGTTTTTGATGATGCGCTCCAAGAATGGAATACCCATGTTTTAAGTTGGAACAGATACATTGATGATCTGTTTATTTTGTGGGATCATAATTCTAAAAATCTACAAGAGTTTATAAACAGGTTGAATACCAATCTGATTAATCTCAAACTGACAACGGAATATAGCCTGGAACAGGTCAATTTCCTAGATGTCACTATCAAGAAAGGAGTTGATGGTATGTTGCATACTGATCTCTTTAGGAAAAGTACTGCTACAAATAGCATCTTACATGCTAATAGCTTTCATTCTAAGTCTGTTATAAAGTCTGTACCTACGGGTGAATTTTTAAGAATGAAGCGTAATTGCTCTGATGATGCTACTTTTCAGATTAGAGCTAATGAATTAACATCTATACTTTTAGCTAGAGGGGACAGTAAAACACTTATTAAGAAAGCAAGAAATAGAGCAGCTTACACTCCATGAGAATCACTTCTTAGAAAGAATAATAAAAAAAAAAGGAGATAAGAGTATCAGGTTTGTAGCGACATATAATAATCAATGGCAAGAAGTACGGACAATATTGAGTAAATACTGGGGGATTTTGGTGAATGACCCAGATCTGAGGGAGATTTTAGGCTCTAGACCACAAATGAGTTGTAGAAGATTGCCTAATGTCCATGATAAACTGGTTAAAACTCTTTACATCTCTAAAAAGAGGGTTCCACCCGCAGTGGGTATATTCCCCTGTGGGTCTTGTCAGATATGCCCACTAATTAGGAACTTAACCAAGATAAAGGACAGATTTGGCAAATGGCATATAATAAAAGATTATGCTAATTGTAACACAACCAATGTTATCTATATGATAAAATGTCAATGCAATTTATTATACGTAGGTAAGACCCTTTGGAAATTAAAGGTGCGGATACGAGAACATATGACTGGCATTTCCAATGCCCATAGAGATTTAAGTAAAAATAGAAAACTTAGTAGTTTGGCCAATCACTTTATGAGAGTACATGACTCCAGAATAGAGGGAACTATGGTACATGTTCTACAAAAGATATCTTTAGGCATTAGAGGGGGGGATATAGATAAGAGATTAATTCAAATGGAAAATAAATGGATATTTTTATTAAATACTTTATCTCCCAATGGCTTAAATGAGAACATGCAACTTTCAGCACATATTTAATTATTCACAATTTACAATAGGTATATGGTGAAATTTATCTAGTTTCTATATAGCCCTGTAGTGGTGTAGTATCACCATGTGTAAGAGCTCAGCTTAAAGTACTAGTATGTAATCTTTAGATGGATATTGTGGATAATTGCTTACATACGAGGTCACTATATATATATATCAGGGCATTTATATCTATGGAGTAGTAAGCATATTAGATATCTTATATGTTCTGTTGTCATATGGTAGATAATAAAGTATAAACCTATAATGACTTTAATATCATTTACACTTGGATTGTGCATATCTTTATTTCATTGATCTTTTATGTATTATTCATATTTATCCTATTTTGGCCATTCTATTATTTAATTTTTATACATTTAATTAATGCAAGTATTTACGTCCTTATGAAAGGAATTGGACTAGTGATGTGTTGTGACCAATAAGGGAATGTTACCTCCCCAGGGCTACCTGTAACCACTCCCTCTTTTACAGGTAGCGGATTAGTATAAAACCGGCCATAATGTGCCGGGTTTTACCCTTGATAAAGCCCGTTAGGCGAAACGTACGTCGGGGCTAACATTATGTGACAACAGAGAATCACATTTAGTTATTAGTACTAACAGACCGATGAATTAGGGGAATATAGGTTTCAGAGAGTAGCTGTGTGTGGCAGCCTTGCATGGATGATTTTAGGTAGCCGTACTCTGTACGGATTCTTTATCAGACAGTGTGTATGTATGTGGCACGCATCTGTTATTTGTGTAGGGATATCGGTAGACAACGGGGGTGGGATATTAGCCCTTGTTTCGGTTGTAAGTCGGGTCTAATTGCTATGTGAGTAATAGACCCGATTACGACTATCTACAGAGAGCATTTGCCCTTGTGGTAATGGCGTCCGATTAACGCCGCAAGGGTCATCTGTATAGTGTGTTCACTTACTATGTAGCAGCGCAGCTATTACTGTTGCCACTGAATATTCACCTATATATTCAAGTGGGAACGGGGGTGGGATATCAGCCCTTGATATGGTTGCAAGTCGGGTCTAAGTGCTATGTGAGTAATAGACCCCATTATGATTATCTACAGAGAGCACTTGCCCTCGTGGTAATGGCGTCCGATTAATGCCGCAAGGGTCATCTGTATAGTGTGTTCACTTACCGTGTAGCAGTGTAGCTATTATTGTCGCCACTGAATATTCACCTATATATACAAGTGGCAACACTGTACTGGGTCTACTTTATTAGTTATCCATGCGGACAACACATAGTATAGTTTAGCTATACGATCTGAGGAGTAAGAGGGGATTGTGTCGGAGCAAATACTTTATGCTTTGATACAATGTCTCTCAATCAAATGTCAATGATATACATCAAAGAATACTATCGAATGATAGACTTTGCTGTGTAGACTTTTATATAGATTTTCCCGTGTATTATTTGGCATTGATACGCCAGCTGTATGAGATATACTTATTCAGACTTGATTCAGCTGGCGCTAAGATTAGATGTATATTAGAATCCTATATGGTAGTAATATTATTATATCTTACCCATTTAGGATTATATATACGAATATTGGGATTTCAGAAATATTCTGTTCCCTAGATCTTCCCCTTTTATTACAGAGTGGAGTGGAAGTTTGATTTTCCAGTTGTACAATACAATTACTGGATATATCTCCATTACTGATAAGAATAATAGTCTGCATCTCAAAGCTGGGATGCATACATCTGTTAGCACTTTTAGTGTTTATATAATTTTTAATTTGCCAGGCTTTTTATACAATTAATAAAAGTTATATTTTATGATATATATATATATATATATTTAGGATTTTGTAAGAGGCCTCCCTTATTATATTCCCTCTGTCTATCTTCTTGGGGGTTATGGTCTGGTGCTCTTAATGATAAGCTCTTTTAGGTAAAGTTAAACAAGAATTGCACTATATAATGATGGTAAGAAGCACACAGTCCCAAAAAATATAGGGTAAATAAAGACAAACAATCTTATGTCCTTATTATAGAACCAATAAAATAGCGAATTTAGAATTAGTGATTTTGGCAGGATCAAATGGAATTGCTGCTGTTTTGTGAATTGCATTCAAGTGGACTGCAAACAAATGGAATTGGAAAGAAACTTGTAAAAAGTACATGCAAGTGTGTTTGGGTGTTTATTAAGTGTTAAAAATGTATGTTCTTTGATTACTTTTTTGTGGGTATTTCAAGGGTTAAAAGCTCATTATTGTGTTTACTGTTTTCTTCTTTTCTCTTGTGTGATTAAGGGTTAATTGCAAAGGGGATTGACTTGGCTGCAATCCTACCTAAATACAGGCCCTAGGATCATTCTGAGCTTGTTTTTTTATGGCTTGCATTCAAGTGTACTGCAAACAATTAGAGCTTGAAATAAACGGTAGTTAGAACAGGAGCAGGAGTTGGAAATCAGCAGAGCTCTGTGGTGAAGGTAATTTCAAAAGATTTACTACATTCACATTTACATTTGGTTTACTTTACCACTAGAGGACAGTGTAATACTAGTTGAATCATAAAATTAAGCATGAGTGATAGCAGGTTAGACAATCTCTTGCAGTGCACATCTTGTCACATGTTTGAGCACTTGGAACAATCATTCCAGGGGTCGTATCGCTGTGCAAAGTGTGAGCACATTTTCTTTTTTAGAATCTAAGATATTGGAGCTGGAAAGAAATATTGCAACATTGTGTGACATTACAAACCTGGAAAGGAGTTTAGAACTTACAGAGCAGGTAGTATGTGGTGTTAGTGGTGAGTAGTTGTAGCTGAGAAGTGACAGGTAGGCAGCTGAGTAAGTGGGGGAGGTAGTGGGCAGCGGAAAAGGAAGGCCAGTTCTGAGTTGACTCAGTCCAACACATTGTGTGAAGATTTATGTGGATAGCTCAGATTGGCAATAATGGAGAGGGCTGATTCCTCTAGCAGCCAGAGGAACAGTCCTCCTTCCAGTTTCCATGAGATGCAGAGTAGGCAGAAAACAAGGCAGGTGGTGGTAATAGGGAACTCTATTATTAGGAGGGTAGATGGGGTACTCTGCCGCCAGGAACGTGAAATCCAAACAGTATGTTGCCTCCAGGGTGCTTGGGTTCGGCCTATTGTGGGCAGGGCAAACAGATTATTGGGAGGGGCTAGAAGTGATGCAGCTGTCCTAGTACATATTGGTACCAATGACAAAGAAGGAAGAAGATGGAGGTCCCTAAAGAATGATTTCAGGTTCTTAGGGTGCAAGTTAAAGGCAAGAGGTAGTGTTTTCTTAAGTAATTCCTGTGCCATGCTCCAGTGCAGGTAGGCAGAGGGACCTCAATGCATGGCTCAAGTATTGGTGTAGGAAGGAAGGTTTGGGGTTTTAGAGCACTGGGCTGACACTGCTCTTGGATACAAACTATATGGAAATGATGGATTGCACCTAAATCTAGGGAATTCACAGTGCTAGGGGAGAGAATGCTAAGAATAGGAGGAATTCCTAATAAATAAAGATGTAAAAAAGGGCATGTAGGGGGTAACATATGTAAAGACTTAAAAATGCAAGAAGTACAGTAGATAAAATGGGAGAACTAGGATTGCTGGTGGTTAATGAGCATTTGGACATAATGATTGGGCTGTAAATATAGAGGGCTATTCCCTGTTTAGGAGAGACAGGATTAATAGAAAAGGGGGAGGTGTGTGCTTATATTTGAAACCAAAGCTAAATCCACTTTTAAGGAGCGAAACTGACCATAATGTCCAATTGCTACTACAAATGAGGAAAGCTGAGCAGCTTGGGCATACTATAATTATGGGAGATTTTTTTAAAAGCAGATATGTAGATGACACCTATTTTAATCCTTTGAGTGCCAGAAGGATATCCCTCTATGGCACTCATAGGGTTAACGGTATCTAAAGTTTTTAAAATTATATTTTAACCCTTTCAGTGCCAGAGAGGTTCACAAAGCATTGCTTTGCAATGCGTTGTGTACCCCCTCTGGCACTCAAGGGGTTAAGTGACATACCCCACTGGCACTCATTGGGTTAATCATTTTCTAATTTTTTTCAACCACAAGTATGTGTTGGAAACCAGTTTTCTAACACATACCTGTGGTTTTCACAGCATGTTAGGGACTCTGCTCCTCCTTTTAATGGCACAGGATTTTTGCCATAAAAAGAGTAGTTCTTAACAAGAGGTGAAGCCACCACATCGAATATGATAGCAAAGTCTGCTTTTTTTAACGTGCTGTCCAATGGGTGCAAATTTTGTGCGGCGGTAGTTGTTGACCCCACAGTTTATAGAATTGGAAACTGTACTGTCAAAACCATCATCACTTGTTTTGAAAACTAACGGAGCTAATAGTATCAAGCCCTTAAGATCCGATAAGTGACTTTAGTCAGAAAAAAAACTAGGTCTAAAATTTCCTGCGCTAAACCAAGTCCCTTATCGGATCTTTAGGGCTAACGCAGTCAATTGAATTGCAACTTGTGGTGTTTCTTTTATTTTTCAATGGGCCAAAACACCTCTAAATTTAGGGGCCAGCAGGGTTTTGTTTTTTTTTTGCCGTCATTTTTTTCACAGGTAATTGAATCGCTTACTATATCTTAAGAGTAGAAATTTTGCAAAAGTCGAAGCAGGACAGAATTAGGGCACGCACAAAAGTTTTAATCGTTTTTTTTGGGACAGGAAAGGCCAGATTTTAGAAATGTTGCAGAGGGAGAAACAGCAGCTTCTAGCCAAGCAGTTAATGTGAGGGAAAAGGAAAGGGACTGGATATATGTCTGTAATGGTGAAGCTGGATGCTGGAGGGGAAATGAGAAGTTAGGTTTTGGATGATGGCAGATCATCTAGGAGGAGATGGGCAAGAGGCAGCCTGAAAACAGGATTTTAGCCTTACCTGTTAAAAGCATAGTAACACTTCATATTTAAAAATCTGCATCTTGTAGCCATTGAAAAAAATAAATGAAATACCCCCAGTGCCATCCCTCAAACCTTTATGGTTTGAGAGATAATTGTATTTAAAGGCATTTTGTTTTTTTAATGGCTTCAAGATGAAGATTGTTAAATATGAAGTATTACTATCCCTTTAAATCCTTTTCTCTTAGTCAATATGGAACACGGGTACCAGCCACAGCTACAAAGGGAGAAGTGGTCTTTGTACCATTGCTGCAAAAACATGAACATCTAGCTGCCACTTTTTTAGATACCACTTAAAAACATTTTAAAACAAAATGGGAGCTGGATTTCATAAACATTTTCACTTGCAAAAGCAAAGTGAAGACATCACATTTTCTTCTGTGTACTCCATGAAACAATGGGTTTTATCTCCCTCCAGCTGGTAGGACCGATCAAATTTGTATTTAAGTGAGCTCCACCCCTCCTACTGCAGTTATTTCGGTCCTACCAGCTGGAGGACATGAGGCAAGTAGCCGAAGTAGCTCCTATATACTTTTAATGCACTGTATGTTTTCCCCCTGATACCAGAAGGGCATATAGAGAACCAGGGTAGCCCTCCTTCCTCCACAAATATCTGTGGAAAAGAGGTGTGATAAGAATACAGCTATTGTTACTTCTTGCCTTAGCATTTGTGGGAGATGTATGATACCGCTTTGGCTCTGATCTGCTTCCTGGCACATCTTCCGTCAGGCACACTTGGATGACATCATCAGGCTGAACAATGCAACGCATCAGAAGATGGACTAAGGAAGAATAGTGGCATAGTCTTTTACCCCCATTTATCTCCTTTGGCTTAAATCTGGTGTCTGATGATGTGTATTCCAAGGATGGAACACATGCTGGTTTAAAAGATCAAGGATGCAGCTGGAAGGTAGGATATAGATATTTATTTTTTAAATTATAGCTGCAATAAAGTTTAGAATATTTTAAGACTTTTCTTTAATACTGTTAGGCAGTATGTCTTCTTCAGCTAAAGGGAGCTCCTCTAAGGAGAAATCTGATAGTGGGTTTCCTAAAGAGAGCACAGCACCAGAAAACAAACCTTCAAAGTCCAAAACTTGTATGGGTTGTGACAAAGAGGTCACTACAGTAGAGGGCTCTAAGCTCTGCCAAGAATGTTTAAAGAAAGCAGCGGTCAAGAGTTGCCTCATCAATTTCAGGACTTATCCTGGATGCAGACCTCTATGAAAGAGACCTTCTTGGGTATGCAAGAAGCAGCCACTCTTAGGAATAGGCAGAGGAGGTGAAGGAACATCATCCTTCAGGGGAATAGATATAGACGAGGTAGCCAGCCTCCAAGATCCTTTTGAATATTCCTCAGAGGAAGAAGGGGACATTATAGAGGGATCAGGGTCCTTCAGTCTAGATATAATACATGGGTTTGTCAAGTACATTAGAAAGTCCTTAGTCTTGACAGAAGAACAAAAAACTAAATATAATGGACACAGCATTTTTGGGAATAAGAAAGCCCCCCTAGTTTTCCTGTACACCATTCCATTGCTAGCATGGTACAAGAATAGTGGAAAAGAACAGACAGAAGATCACTGGTAACGAAGCGATTTTCAAGAATGTACCCATTTGAAGACTGTGACGTCAGTTCCTGGACTGTACCACCCAAGGTAGATACGGCAGTTTCCTGTCTAGCAAAGCATACTACCATTCCTTTAGAAGATCCTATGGAGTAAAGGATGGAGTCAGTTTTAAAAAGGCAGTTAAAAGGTTAAATTCATTAGAAGAGAAAATAATCAGTCTCAAGGCCAAGACTGTTAAAAGAAATGGCTATCATAAAGGAATCAAATATGTGAGACTGGCCGCTAAAACATCAACATTATTGGTACCCTCTAGAAGGGCTCTTTGGTTAAAATCAATGAGAGATGATGTCTCCTCAAAGAATAAATGAATTACATTGCCTTTCAAAGGGGACATGTTGTTCGGAGACGAATTAGAGGAAATAATTAAGAAAATATGAAGAGGTTGCAATGCTTTTTTGCCTCTAGGAAGAAGAACAAGGGCATCTCCAGTTTGATCAACTACTTATAAATCTAGGAACTATTCCTTTCGGAACCAAGGAAGATACCATGGAAGACATTTTAATAATAGGAAACAGGTTTCTGGCCAAGCTTCCAGGGGAACATTCAGGAAGGATTTTCCCAAAAGACCTAAGTTCAAAAAATAATTCTGAAGATCAGCGGATCTTGTTTCCACAGCAGATAGGGGGTCGCATGCAATTTTTTCTGAACCAGGGGACATCAGACAGATGGTTTTGCATAATTCTGGAGGCAAGATACCTGCTAGAATTCAAGACCTCCCCTTGTCACAAGTGTTCAATAAATCCACATAGTTGCTCCTCTCTCTCTACAGGTTGCGGTTATCTATGGCCCACCTACTAACACCTATACACATTCAAACTTTCATTCTGACTTTTTCCTGTCAACAGACACACCTTATCTTCTGCTTGGGGACTTCAACCTCCATGTGGATGATCCCTCAGTCTCCTGGGCATCCCCCTTCCTTTCTCTAACATCTGTGTTTGGACTACAACAGTGGACAGATGCTAATATTCACAAGGAAGGACACTTCCTATACCTTTTCGTCACTGGAGATTTTAATATCTCCCCCAACTACCTGACCAACATTTTATAACATTCATCACTGCTTATACACCTTCCTCAATCCCTGCTTCCTCTCCCCGCTTCACGAGTAACTTCAAATCACAATCTCACTGCACTGCAATCCTCCCTGGCTATTGGACTTTCATCCATTCCCACTAATCCTGATACTAACATTACTGTCAAAACCCACAACTCAGTCCTGTCCTCCTGTTTGAACCCACATGCTCATCTCTCACTCACCCGTAAAACCAGTCCATAGCCATGGCTTAATAAGGACAACAACTTCTTCCAGCTGAACGACTCTGGAGAAAGGGTCTCTGGCAGACCTCCTCCATTACAGATTCCTCCTTTCTTGTGTTAACTTTGCTCTTTCCTTGGTGAAAAAAAAACACTCCTTTTCACAACTAATTAACACCAATAAATCCAACCCCCGCTGCCTTTTCTCTACGTTTAACTCCCATCTCCACCCTCCATCTGCCTCCCTATCAAACTCTATACAACCACAAGACTTTGCTGACTTCTTCAAAGCCACTGTACACTCCATCCGGGATAATATCACTCCATGTAAATACCCTCCTAGCCTCCTTCGTTTCCCTCATGCCACAGAAGAAGAATTGATTAACATCCTATCTGCCTCTCCCTTCACTACAGGTGCACTTGATCCGCTTCTCTCAGCTCATCTAGTCCCTCTCCCCCACAATAATCCCTATCGTACTACAGATTTTTAACTCCTCTTTTTTCCACTGCTACATTTCCTGATGACCTCAAACATGCCATAGTAACAACTATCCTCAAGAACAACTCCTCTGACAGTACCACACCTTCTAGCTATTGACCGGTTTCTCTACTGCCTTTTGCCTCTAATCTCTTGAAACGCCTAACCTACTCCTGCCTCCTTGACTTCCTTAACAAGCACAACTTGTTTGACCTGTTACAGTCTGGTTTTTGCACTGCTCACTCCACTGAAACTGTTCTCACTAGAGTGGTCTACATATTGCCAAATCACAAGGTCACTATTCTGTACTTATCCTTCTTGATCTCTCTGCTGCTTTTGACACTGTCGATCATGCACTTCTCCAAATTCTTCACTCCTTAGGAGTCTGTAAATTAGCACTGGACTGGCTAGTCTCTTATCTAACTAAAAGATGCTTCAGTGTCTCCTCTGCCACCTGTTCATTCTCTCCTGTCCCCCTCTCTGTTGGTGTTCCTCAAGGGTCTGTTCTAGGGCCGCTTCTGTTCTCGCTTTACACAATAACACTTTGTGATCTTATTAACTCATTCAGACTCAAATATCACCTCTATACAGATGACACCCAGCTTTATTTATCTGCACCTCGACTGACTTCTGATATTCAATCTAAAGTCACAGATTGCCTCTTGGCTATCTCAGACTGGATGGCTCATAGACACCTTAAGCTCAATATGTCTAAAACGGAGCTAATACTCATCCCACCTAAGTCTGGCATAGTACTGCCCTTCCAGGTGACTGTGAATGGCACTACCATATAGCCAGTATCAGAAGCACGTTGCCTAGGGGTGATAATTGACACTTCTCTCTCATTCTCTCCACATATTAATGGCATCGCTAAATCCTGCCGCTTTCTCTTGTGTAACATAGCTAAAATCCGTCTCTTTCTTTCTTCCTCCACAGCCAATAACAATATTCACTCAGCTCCTTTTGTGTCTCATATCTCTCATATCAAACCTTTTTCTCTCATTGCTCTTTATCTATGGAATGCTCTTCCTCCCTCCCTGCACCACTGCACCTCTCTCATTGTCTTCAAGTCACCATTGAAACTACACTTCCTTAACAAAACTTAAACATACCAGAAAGCACTGACATTGTACAATTAACACTCTTTATAAATGATTTACTTTTTTGTCCCTTATCCTAACCAGAACTCTGGCACAGTATTCAGCACTTATGTACTCTGTATGTCTCCCATTACCACTCTAGATTATAAGCTTTCAAGCAGAGACCTCACTTCTAGTGTTCACTCTGCAATGCACTCGTAATCCCGTATAGCCTAAAGCTTAAATTGTAAAGCATTGGGTACACTTGTGGCACTATATAAATAAACATTCATTCATTCATTCATTCAAATCAAGGATGCCAAAGAACAAGAACAAAGTGTCACGGTTTTTTAAGACACTCAGACCATTGGGTGATTAAGAACACAGTTTTATTAAAATAAGATAAGGCAATAACACGCCCTCTAGTGGTGGTAAATATATACAGATAATATATAGATATAATGGTAAATGCACAAATGACTTATAAGTACAATTACACAGAAATAGAATAGCGTATACCCCTCAGGGGTTAAGTCCTTGATAACAGTCAGTCTCAGATGTGAATGTTTGGAACACCCTGGGTGTTATAAGGCTGATGCTGGAGACCAAGGAGACCGGCTGGATACTGGACTGCCCCGCCACGGTGTTCAGTAAGAAGCACAAGAGTCCCCGTAGCCCCCTCGGGCGTACCTACTGGAACTGCTTCAACTAGTGCAAGTGCATAAGGCCCCCACGGGCGTGATTGGAACCGGCCTTCAATGCGATAGCTGCCAAGCCTCCTCAGACTAAACCGGGTAACGGGATAGCACACGCTAGAGCCGACAGCCCCCACGGGCGTGATTACCGGAATACGAATGCTGATGCCTGTGCCTGCCACCACTCGCTAAAGCGGAATCGCTCACTGAACAAGAGAGAGAGTCTCAGGCGCCCAACCGGCCCAAACGGATGTAAACACTCTGCAAGGATGTGTGGAGCTGCCGACGAAGAGCGGCCAGCTCAGCAGTAGTATTCACTGAGAAAGAGACTCTTACAGGATTAGCGATAGAGTGGAACCCAGCGGCACTGCTAGGGTTAATTAGCACATTTACTCGAGGCTTTTCAGCGGTATAGCAAGGCTCTGCAGTCTGAGGGAGGCGCGTGTACACACAACTCTGCAACGGAAAATGCACTGCACTGATCGGAGTACACCAGGCAAGGCAGTCACACCAAAAGCTGGAACAGCAGATAGAAATGTCGCGGCGGCGACAACTGGAACACAGGTCACTGCAGAAAGCCGGAGTCGTTCTTCGGAGCGGGAAGTCAGCCAGGCCGGGTCGGAGCACGTAGAAGGTAGTCATACAAGCCGGGTCGTACACAAGCAGGAACGTCAGCCAAACCGGGTCAGGATCCAGAGGAGGTAGTCAGACGAGCCGGGTCATACACAAGCAGGAACACAGGAGAATAGTCAAGACAAGCCAAGTCGGTACACAGGAATCCGGAACACAGGAACACAGCACAGTAACTGGCACAGAAACACCACGAAAGGGCGCCTGACAGTTTGCTAGCCAGGTATAAAAAGGTCACCAGGGGGCGGGCCAAACCAACACAGCAAATCAGTATCTGTCATAGCTGAGACTGACAGGAATCACAGGCACTGTGATAGTACCCCCCTCTCAAAGACCCCCTCTCCCTGCTCAAGGTCTGGGTCTAGAAGGGTATTTAGAGTGAAAGCTGTGTAATTATCTGGGTGCGTGGAGGTCCCCTTGATCAACCCAAGAACGTTCCTCAGGACCATAGCCCTTCCAATGAACCAAGTATTGCAGCTTTCCTCTAAATCTCCTAGAATCAATAATGCTCTGCACCTCATATTCTTCTTGGCCCTGGACGTCCACCGGCCCAGGAATCACTGGCGTAGTAGTATAGCGATTACACACCAAGGGTTTCAGGAGTGACACATGGAACACATTGTGAATGTGCATTGAGGGTGGAAGCTCCAAAGCATAAGAAACCGGATTAATCTTGCGGATAATCTTAAATGGACCGATAAACCGGGGAGCCAGTTTGTTAGATGGTACTTGTAAATTCAGGTTTCTGGATGACAGCCATACCCTGTCCCCAACTTGAAAGGAGACCGCTGGCAGACGTCTGCGATTAGCGTGCCTCTGCTGACGCCGAAATGACTGACTGAGGGACCTCTGGACCTGTGACCAAGTGGAACGTAGCTGTGCCAAATGCTCATCCAGAGCAGGGATCTGCTGCGCCTGAAAGGAGTCCGGGAGCAGACAAGGCTGAAACCCATAATTAACGAGAAACGGAGAGCTCCCGGACGATGAATTAACCGCACAGTTTCTGGCAAACTCAGCCCATGGCAACAGGTCAGCCCAATTGTCATGATGATCAGCAACGCAGGAACTGCTCCAGTTCCTGATTGGCACGTTCAGCGGCCCCATTCGTTTGGGGATGGTAAGCGGAGGAAAATGACAACTGAATGCCCATCTGGCCACAGAATGCCCTCCAAAACCTAGAAATGAACTGGCTCCCTTGGTCGGATACAATCACTCTGGGTACTCCGTGCAGGCGGAATACCTCCCTAGAAAAGACTACAGCCAATTCCTGAGCCGATGGAAGGCCAGTCAGAGGCACAAAATGTGCCATTTTAGAGAATCTATCGACCACCATAAGAATGAACGTAAATCCCCTGCAAAGGGAAGGCTCGCCATCATACCTTAACGGTAACGGTGCAGATGCCGTTAGCCCTTTCGAACCGGCTGATGGGACTATGGACTGATTATCCGGTGTCAGGACTGGGGTGACCACTGGATTAGGACTAGGCTTGTCCAAATGTACTGTACGTTCGAGTAACGTCTGCAAAGCCAGTGCCAATTGGTCCATGCGCTGCTCATGGACATCCATTCTCCAATGGATGTTCTGTGTTTGGCTTTCACCCTTACCGTCTGAGGTCATGGCCCTTTCGTACTGTCACGGTTTTTTAAGACACTCAGACCATTGGGTGATTAAGAACACAGTTTTATTAAAATAAGATAAGGCAATAACATGCCCTCTAGTGGTGGTAAATATATACAGCTAATATATAGATATAATGGTAAATGCACAAATGACTTATAAGTACAATTACACAGAAATAGAATAGCGTATACCCCTCAGGGGTTAAGTCCTTGATAACAGTCAGTCTCAGATGTGAATGTTTGGAACGCCCTGGGTGTTATAAGGCTGATGCTGGAGACCAAGACTATCACCGGCTGGATATTGGACTGCCCCGCCACGGTGTTCAGTAAGAAGCACAAGAGTCCCCGTAGCCCCCTCGGGCTTACCTACTGGAACTGCTTCAACTAGTGCAAGTGCATAAGGCCCCCCACGGGCGTGATTGGAACCGGCCTTCAATGCGATAGCTGCCAAGCCTCCTCAGACTAAACCGGGTAACGGGATAGCACACGCTAGAGCCGACAGCCCCCACGGGCGTGATTACCGGAATACGAATGCTGATGCCTGTGCCTGCCACCACTCGCTAAAGCGGAATCGCTCACTGAACAAGAGAGAGAGTCTCAGGCGCCCAACCGGCCCAAACGGGTGTAAACACTCTGCAAGGATGTGTGGAGCTGCCGACGAAGAGCGGCCAGCTCAGCAGTAGTATTCACTGAGAAAGAGACTCTTACAGGATTAGCGATAGAGTGGAACCCAGCGGCACTGCTAGGGTTAATTAGCACATTTACTCGAGGCTTTTCAGCGGTATAGCAAGACTCTGCAGTCTGAGGGAGGCGCGTGTACGCACAACTCTGCAACGGAAAATGCACTGCACTGATCGGAGTACACCAGGCAAGGCAGTCACACCAAAAGCTGGAACAGCAGATAGAAATGTTGCGGCGGCGACAACTGGAACACAGGTCACTGCAGAAAGCCGGAGTCGTTCTTCGGAGCGGGAAGTCAGCCAGGCCGGGTCGGAGCACGTAGAAGGTAGTCATACAAGCCGGGTCGTACACAAGCAGGAACGTCAGCCAAACCGGGTCAGGATCCAAAGGAGGTAGTCAGACGAGCCAGGTCATACACGAGCAGGAACACAGGAGAATAGTCAAGACAAGCCAAGTCGGTACACAGGAATCCGGAACACAGGAACACAGCACAGTAACTGGCACAGAAACACCACGAAAGGGCGCCTGACAGTTTGCTAGCCAGGTATAAAAAGGTCACCAGGGGGCGGGCCAAACCAACACAGCAAATCAGTATCTGTCATAGCTGAGACTGACAGGAATCACAGGCACTGTGATACCTTGCAGCCTACAGAAGCGGAACAGGTGGTGGACCTCCATCCTCCATCACATTCAACTGATGGGAGGAGCTGCTCCTCGGTAGCCTGCCTACCACTGAGGTAGAGGGCATCTCTAGAATGAGACACAGGAGATGACAGTACCCTACAGGATCCTGGTAAGCAACGATCTCTCTTCCCCCTGTCCCCCAACCAACATCCTGTTATAGATGTTGTCCTACCATTAGTTACACATATCTGTTGTATTGTTCCCTGCTTCAGTGTTGTGAAAACTGGGCTCTTTGTGCATAGTTATTAATATTTGGACCCAAGACCCTAACAGTGACATACCACACATCCCACCGCAGTTCACCCTTATGATTGCCAGAGAGATATTCAACCCTGTCATGCGTTGGCTTCCCCTCTGACATTCATTAGAATGTAGCATGTTGTTAACCATTTCATTTCCATGCTATTCACAGTTGGGACAGTCAGACCCATCAGGTAGTGATTGACACAAGAGCAATGTGTGACAGGTTACAATGACTGAACTAGTGCCACAGACAGTTGTGCAAAAGCAAAAACAGTAAACCAATTCTTTTGCAATTTGAGGTCAATTTCATAATGCTGAGTGAAGGTAGTGATGCACCCACAAAATGCACCTCCTGGAGAATCAGTCAGAGTCAAATTACATAAGCAGTAGTGGGAGTACACTTTTTACTCAGCATGATGAAACCCTCAAATGAGTAGATGGAGGTTTAAGGATATTAACCCTTTGAGTGAAAGAGGGGGTGCGCAACACATTGCTTTGCAATGATTTGTGTGCCCCTTTGGCACTCAAAGGGTTAAGCCTGATATAGGCTTTCCATATGTCCAGGCTAGGGTCCAGTTGTATATGCTGTATGTCACAGCAGACCGTGTTGTTATTGCACCTGCAACTAATTACCTTTTTTCAATTGCAGTGTCTGTGGCAGATTGCCAGGGACCAGCACAGGAGCTGCCAGAAGGGGACCAAGACCCTGAAGAGGGACCTGCCCCTGTCCAACAGCCAAAGCAGGTGATCCAGCCCCAGCCACATCAGGAGATCCATCCACAGCCTCAGCAGGTGGGCCTCCAGGAACTGGTCCTATCCATCTGGTTGGCTGCCTCCTACGACATTGGGTGAGCCCCAGCGGCCACAAGATCAATTCAGCCAACAAACACAGGTCGGATCCTCACAAGGGGAATTGATCAATGTGGTGGGTGGGGGATCATCCACTGGTGAGCCAGAGCCACATATGCAGCCTGCTGTGGAAAGACATTCCTCTGGGGCAGAATCATGGGCTGCACCATCACCACCTGCACCATTGCCGCATGCACCGCCTCCTGGTGTGCTACATCTGGATAGGGAATTTTTACAATTGCAGTGACAGATGATGATTGACAACAAACGGCATCAACAGCAGCTAGAGGGCCAGGTGACCCCTCTGACCCAGGAACTGAGAGAATTCAGGAGTGTGGTGACTGACCTCTTGGGCCAGGCGGTCACAGAGATGAGGGAACACTAGAATACAGACACAACTCATTCTTCAGCAATCCTCCTCCACCCCCTCATCCTCCACCACCACACCAGCCCAGGCCCCAACACATGGTGTTCCCCCAAGGAGGTCTGGAAGGCGGGACCATCTGACCCCTCAGCCCCCCACAGCAAAAAGAGAAGGAAGTGAGTTCTCATAATAATAAAACATGCCTTCCTTGGTAAGATGGTGTCTGTGTTTTTCACTGTGGTTGCCTACTGTGTTTGCCAGAGGCGTATCTAATGCATTGCAAAACAATACATTGGTTACACTTCTGGCACTCAGAATGTTAAGATCCTCATTCCTATAGATGGTAGTGATTATTTGTTCCATATGGGGCATTTCGTTTGCACCAGAATTGCTCCATTTTCTTAGTACATCAGTCTCAGGATGCAAGCCATTACACCAGTAAACTTGGTAGGGCCAGTCACACTGACAGATAGCAAGATAGAGAGAAGGAAGAGACTGACAGGGCAAAGGAGAGAAGAGACTTAAAGGAAGGAGACCGCCAGTCTACACCCTCACATTCACTCCTTTACATTTATTTCCTCTGTATGTTTCCTTCTCTGTCTGTCCTTCCATCTCCTTCCTTCTCTGTTCCTCTGTCTGTCTCATTCTCTCTCTCTGCCCCTCTGTCAGCTTCCCTTCCTGCAAATATGTGTCTGTCTCCTTCCCTTTTACACGTGTTGGAGGCACACACAGGAGAGTGGGTCAGCAGTGAGTTTATGCACTAAGGTGTTTTAAAAATGGTGATGAGGTGTAGAGAACCTCTTCAGTGTGCTAAACTCTCCAGTTCCTGGATTATTCCATGGAGCCAATGCACTAAGAACTTATAGGCTGGTTACATCTTGGTTCACTGGCTAGATTAAATAAATAGGAAATGCTGAAAGTGTAGAATTAAAAAAATACTAAAAATATAAATAATAATAAAATAAAAAAAAATCCCCCTCTGCTGGGAACTGAGTCAGTGGGGGGGCTGCCTTCCTTCCCTTGTGTGAGGCTCCAGTCTGGCTAGGTGGCACCTAGCACCAGGTGCAGCAGCAGATAATGCCAGGCTGCTGTCAGATGAGGAGCTGCTGGAGGAGGGGGCTGGCCCTGAACACACGCCATACGCTATCAGGAGGCACAGGATTGACCTATTCTGCTCCACCATTTGTTGGGGCAGAGCCTCCTGACACCACTGTAAGCCCCTGATGGCAGCTGAGACCCCCTGTAGGGTGTCCAGGGTCTCTGCATGCTCCTGGCTGAAAGAGGGCTGCTGCTCTTCATCAGATGCAGCTATGGGGAAAGAAGAAATGCAAAGCAGTGATCACCTCTCTGGCACACACAGATGTTTGATGCATTTAGAGGGGTGATTCTCAGCAATGGTCCTGTTGTCTAGGATGCACAATCATGTCCTGTAACCACCCCAAGACTGCATGTTTTAACTTGAACATAAGTGAATGGCAATCCTGACAACATGCACTGTTGGGGTGGTTAGAGGGCATGATTGTGCATCCTAGACAACAGGACCATTGCTGAGAATCACTCCACAAAATGTGTTCGTTTAAGGAGACGCAGCAAATATGTGGCATTGTAGTGGCCTGAGTACAGGATTGACCTCCCCTGCTATGGACAAACTGACAGGTCAGGTTTGCCCTTTAGCATTATCACTGTCATTTTGATTGATCTACTCATGCTCAATTAGTGCTAGCCTGAAAACGGGAACTGTAGTTGTGTGCCATGGCCTGGAGCCAAGCATATGTGTGTGACAAAATTATGACATGAATTATAATCACATAATGATATTTGTTCATTCCATGATACTGTCACATGCATGTGTGACAAGAACACAGATCACTACAGGGACTTTGGGGTTTTTGTAAGGGAAGACAAGACGGGGGAACACACATGGGAACACCATGTGCTTCCCCTTCCATAGCCTCAGAAGCATAGGCAGACACCCCCAGAGGTGTTTCATCAGCCTCCTCACTGAATACAGCCTGCGATGACCCTGAGAAGGTACAGGACATTTTTACTAGAGTGAGATAATTGTATGGAGCATTAACCTACTTCAGTGCCAGAGGTGTGCGTAATGCATTTTTGGAGAATGAATTGCGTACCCCTCTGTCATTGAAATGGTTACAACCAGCAACACAAAACTCAGAACCCCTCCCACACACACACAAACCACCAACACACAACAAAAGAGGTATAGACATTGAATGGATGTTCATGTTTTGAATGGAAGACATATTCCAAACTATCCTCCCCTGCACTTTCCATGTGGTGGTACCCATGCGCACCAACGGGGGCCTGCCTCCTCCTCAGGTATTTCAACTGGACCTATTTTGGATATTGAAAGGAAGAACATGTGATGAGAAACACTGGCTTCATTAAATGCTCCAGTTTTATGTAACACGTGTAAGCATTCAGGTTCACAACAACTGCACCAAGGTGGAGTAACCTAGTTATCTGGATTTACTCAGCAACAGAGTGGTAAATTTAGCCTATGAAGCATCACTGCAATGCATGGAATGCATGGCAGGGCTTCAACAGCTTGTGTCCATCATGCCCACAATGTCATCATGTCTACAGTGTCACCAGGAAGGAGAATGACAAACATCTCCATATGTGCATTAGTGGGATATGAAACCCTTGGAGTGCCAGAAAGGTGAGCAAAGCATAACTTAGTAAAGCACTACTTCCCCCTGTGGCAATGTAATAGTTATATAAAGATATGGCCAAAGCAAGCTGGGGTTACTTAAAAAAAAAAAAAAAAAAAAAAAAAAAAGTGTGTAAGCGAGGGACATCTTGAAAACAACTTTCCAGCCACCTCTTCCTCCACACTGGCAGGAGCAGTGACAGAGACTGGCTACAGTTCCAGGCTGAAGAACTCTTCCACCTTCCTGCCAGAGCTGGGTACTTCATCAGGGTCATCTGTAATGAGAAGAGTACACAACATTATAATATGCACATGCATGAACATTGCATAACAAAGTATTACATTACAGTGCACACATGCATGCACATTGCATTACAAAGGATCCACTGGTCCTACTACAGGGGTGATAGGAGCTGGTCCAGCATGTGATAGGCCATCAACAGCCTCATCACCACCTGCAGCAGGAGCAGCTTCTGCCTCAGATGCTGCAATGAGGCTATCCAGGACCTGTTCATATTGGTGATATACAACAGGTCTACTGGAGGCCCCAGATGACCGTGCTACCTCCATCCTCGCCCTTTTCCGCAGCACCTGCCATCTCATGTCATAGACCCACTTCCTGCACCTGTTTGATATGTGTGGGGACACTTCCACCTTATTGACAGCTTCCACTACTGTATTCCACATTTCCCTCCTATGCACAGCTGCAGTGGAATCTGCCAATTTGCCAAAGAGCTGAGAGTAACAGCCCTGCAGTGCCCCCACTAGTGCCTCATTCTCCTCCATGCTGAAGGGTACTTTTCTTCTTCTGGCCATTGTTCTGGTGTTGGGGATCTAAGATGGCTGTCTGATGGGGGCTGGTTCTTGTTTGGAGGATTCCTCATCTTTTTTTCAGGTCATAGGGTCATCTTGAACTTGTTTGCATTGTTACTAAGACACCTGGCCAACCAGCAATGGGAATCTGAAGAGTTCTAGATTTTGGCCAATTGTAGTTGAATTCGGGGAACTGGAATGGGCGAAGACATCTCATTAGTCAATACAAGTTGAGGAAGGTACGACGTTGAAAACTAAGCAGGGGCAGGAAGAGACAGACATGGGTTATTGTTTGACAAACTGTGTAGGGTAGGCTGTGCCATAAGTGTTCATGATATTCAACAAACTATTCAGGACATGCTGTGATTTTGCCGGGGAGACTGTAACTGAGAGCTCCATGCCTGGCGCAATCACTTTCAACCTTTACCATGAGACAACACTACCGGCTGAAACAATTACAACGCCAATGTATACTGTACATTACTGTAATTACAGTGATAGTGAGGAAAGCACAAGCTGAAAATGGAGCTAACTGAAAAATAAATGGGCAAAGATGGGTGAAATTTAATTTGAATTAGTGGTGCATGGGGCATGATTAGTCGACCTATTGGATGAACTCCTGACAGCTCTTGGTGTATGTAAACTAATTAATTAACTATTTGAGTGTCAGGTATCCAACGCATTGCTTTGCAATGTGTTGGATACCTATTTGGCAGTCAAAGGGCTAAAGCACGATCAAAGAATAATATTTTCATACACTAATTATAAACTGATATACTGGGGTGCATTGCAATGAGTTGGATACCGCTCTGGCACTCAAAGATCAAACAAACCTTTATGTGAGATTTTTATTATTGCGGATCAATGTAGTACAGCACAAAGTGTGATCTCCAAAAAGTGTAGGACACCAGGGAAGGAAAGAGGGACATGGGGATTTTGGTGTAGGGTGGACAGTACCCCCTACAATGGCATATTTTGGACCTTTTATTAAGCCTTTATTGAAAAAGAGAACAAAAATAAATATGACATCACAAGAATGCCATACTCACCATTTGAAAGTTGATATATAATTGAAGATTATGCTAACTTTAGTGTACTTATAATCTTAATTTTAATAATGACAGGAGGCGAGTATTTTGCATTAAACCTTCTTTACTCTCTAACAGCAGCAAGACCCACAGACCAATTAGAAAAAAGAATACATTCCCTAAAACAGGATTGCTCCCAAACCCTCCCTCTTTCTTTGATGTAAACACTAACAGAAACCAGAAAATAAAACAGAATCCAAAGAAACAGGTCTATCTTCTGAAACCCCTCTCTCATCTAACTTATCCTCGGGAACAATTACACTGAAAGAAAAGAAAACACGTGAAAGATATCTCAAAACAACCAAGGAAACTTCCACAACAAGCAACATCACATCATATATGCATCATATAAACCGTACAAGACAGTATCATGCAACAAATTAAACACAATGTTCCTGTCATACAGCATAAAACAGCATTTGGGAGGGGAAAGAGAAGGGAAATACTTGCCTCCTGTCATTATTAAAATTAAGATTATAAGTACACTAAAGCTTGCATAATCTTCAATTTTACTACATGACAGGAGGCTTCGTATTTTGCTGTTTCAACTCTCAGCCAGCAAAGACGACAAGGCATGATCCACCGGTCTGAAATACATGGTATGAAAAGTAAATTCTCTAGACCAATCCGAGGATCGCAAGATATCTGATAACGAAGCCCCTGCGAGAAAAGCAGAAGATGCCGCCGCGCCTCTAACAGAATGAGCCCCGAACAAATGATCAATTCCAGCCAATGTCAAAATCCAACGGATCCATCTGGCCAGAGTGATAGTCGAAACTGGCTTATGTGGCTTCATGTAAGACACCAAAAGCTGTCCAGAAGAAGACAAGTGAAGAGGATTAGTTCTGTCTACGTAGGCACGAAGAGTAGAGCCCACACAAAGGCGAGGGTGCTCCGAGAAAAAAGGCTAAAGGATCGAAGCCCAATCTGATTTAGTGCACCTGGAAATGGAAAAAGTAACACCCAACAGAGAAAAAGAGAAACCATCAATATCAAACGCCTAATGTCCGATACTCTACGAAAGGACACTAAGCAAAGAAGTAAAGCGAACTTAGCCGATATAAACCCTCATCTCCCCGGCCAATCCTGCAAAAACTGAATAACTCCACGTACATCCCACAGACTGGAATATTTAGGAACCAGAGGACTTCACACCCCTCAACAGACGGCATACCAATTGATCTTGACCCTGTCACGGTTTGTTATAACTCTCAGACACAGAGTTAAGATAAAAATACAACTTTATTGAAAAGTTTAAAGGGGAACCCTTGCGGGTTAGCATACATATGTAACATATATCTTCAATACATAGTCATAGTGAGTAGTGGTATACAGAATGTAAGACAGGCTCTACCGGCCTTGCCAATACCGGGTAAGGCAACCTTAGACTGGCACTACATGGAATAGGTTCTACCGGCCTTACCAATCTACCGGGCAAGGCATCCTGGAAGGCTAGCAACCGAGGAGATGGAGGCTCTACCGGCAAGGTAGCCGTAAGACTGGTAGAACGAGGAATGAGGCTCTACCGGCCCTGCCAATATACCGAGTAAGGCAACCTTGAAACTGGTACAATGAGGAATGAGGCTCTACCGGCCTTGCCAATATACCGGGCAAGGCAGCCGTAGGACTGGTACAATGAGGAATGAGGCTCTACCGGCCTTGCCAATACAGGGTAAGGCAACCTTAGACTGGCACAAGATGGAATAGGTTATACCGGCCTTACCAACATACCGGGCAAGGACAACCGGCAACATACCTGGAGGCTGCAAGTGCTGGAACACAGACAGGGATGGCCTCAGCGACTGGCATAAGGTGTAGCTAGCCAGTCGTTATGATGGACCGACAGAGGCCAGCTGGGTTATAAAGATGTAGAGAACCCAGCGAAATAATGGAGTGAACCAGTAGCCTCATACTGGGGTTACACAATCTCTACCGGTGCTGTAAGGAACGCAGCAAGCAGCCGGTTAACATGGAGCGAACCAGTACCCGCGTACTGGAGTAACACAATCTCTACCGGTGCTGTAAGGAACGCAGCAAGCAGCCGGTTAACATGGAGCGAACCTGTACCCGCGTACTGGAATTACACAATCTCTACAGGTGCTGTAAGGAACGCAGCAAGCAGCCAGTTAACATGGAGCAAACCAGTACCCGCATACTGAAGTACAAAATCTCTACTGGTGCTGTAAGGAACACAGCAAGCAGCCGGATAACATGGAGTGAACCAGTACCCGCGTACTGGAGTACACGATCTCTACCGGTGCTGTAAGGAATGCAGCAAGCAGCCGGTTAAGATGGAGCGAACCAGTACCCACGTACTGGAGTTACACAATCTCTACCGGTGCTGTAAGGAACGCAGCAAGCAGCCGGTTAACATGGAGCGAACCAGTACCCTCGTACTGGAATACACAAACAAAGTGAATGAAAATGTCGCCAAAGGCAACTGGAGGAAGGAGACACTCTGCAGGCATCCAGGAGCAGGAACAGCCAGTACAGGACAGGAAGCAGGACCGGAGCAGGAACGGCAGCAGGAACAGCAACCCCAACCGGATCAGGAACAGAAGCTGGAACTGAGGAAGCTGTCAGACAGGAACTCAGGTGATCACTGGAAAGCAAAGATAGTAGACGGCCTAGGAAGCTCAGGAACACAACGCAGGTGCAGGCGACATAGAGACACCACGAAAGGGCAACCAAGGGGTGCCCAAGCCCAGTCTAAATAGGCAATACTGGGCGGGTTGAAAGCAGACAGCCAATGGAGAGCCATTCAGGTAACTGACAGGAAAGGCAGCAAATCACGGGCACCGTGATAGTACCCCCCTCTCCTAGAAGAGGGACCAAGGGCTCGATTTAAAGGCAGCCGTTAACCAAAAAAATCACTAACGGGTGCGTTAAGTGTCATGTTGCAATTCAAAGACCCGTCTAAACAACAGCTAACGGCAGTTGCAGAATCCTTACGGCCGATACACTTGCGTGCATTCAGACGCATGGAACAACATACCCCAGAGCTATTCAAAGGCTTGCGGTACTGATAACGGCTGAAAAAAAGACACACCTAACGGCTAAAAGTTAAGACCCACTTCTCACACACGTTAGACACTTAACGGCCAAAACTAAACACCCGTTACAGAGGAAAAGACACAAAAGGCTTACCGCACAACCATGTAAATGGGAAAATTAACCCGTGCAATGCCAAAACAACACAAAAACATGCACACACAACACAAATCACTACACACACAACAACAACCAACACCACAGGAACAATAACACACAAAAAAACAACAATACAACATGGCACGGAACAATGGGGGTCATCACACAAAGCGGACCCTGCAAATACAAGCTCACCTGGGCAACATCAACACGCGACCTGCACCCCACAACTGCACGCCCGCAAATGGCACACACAGAACAAGCACAACACACCACATCTTATAACACACACACACCTGCTAACACTTACCTGGACAAAAACAACTCACCATTGGTCAGCACTCACCTCATCACCACACCTACACAACGCCCTAGCAAGTACTTAAAGGGACAACTCAACACACTCACTTGTGGCTTGTTTTCCACTCAGGGAGGGAGAGAGAGAGATAGAGAGAGAGAGAGAGAGAGAGATAGAGACAGATAGAGCAAACAGTATGTTGGGTTACATATTGTTGCGAAGACTGCGGAGAAGGCGTGCAAGGGAGAGAGCTAGGGAACATCAGCAAACTCCAAGCACGCCTCATCAACAGCCTTCACCTGTTGCAAGTGAGGAGGCTCTGGCTCAGCAGCCACAGGAGTCCATCCCCACCTGGAGGGCACAGGATGTATAGACGACCACCAAGGCCCAGGGTATACCGCCCAAGGGTCACACTCTTTGGAATGGGTGATGACGAGGTCATTGATCGCTACAGGTTGAGGCCTGACAGCATCATTGCCTTGTATGAGGTCATCAAGGAGCAGGTGGATCCCATCTACATCCACAACCATGCCCTAACTGGCCTGCAGAAACTACTCTGTGCCATACACTTCATGGCAAGAGTGGCCTTCCAGTCCACTGAGGGTTACGCATCTGGCATGTCACAGGCCACATTCTCCAGAGTGCTGGCCCAGGTCCTGCCAGCCCTCAAAAGCAAGGCCAGTACCTATATACATTTTCCCACCACCGACATGGACTGGATACACGTCAAGCAGACCTTTTACGCAAAGGGAGGCATGCCCAGGGTCATGGGTGCTATAGATTGCACCCATGTCCGGATTAAGGCCCCAGCACGTGACGCACAGATATTCATCAACAGGAAGAACTTCCACTCCATCAACGTGCAGATGGTGTGTGACAGCAACATGAGGATCATGAATGTCTGTGCAAAATATCCTGGCAGCACACATGATGCATACATTCTACAAAACTCCTCAGTCCACAGAGATTTTGAGAATGGAACCTTTACAGGGGGATGGCTACTGGGTGAGTTCACAAAACAAAATCACACCACATACACAGGCGTACACACCACTCAGCTCAGCATGCACCTGACCCACAGCTACTACGTCCACCACACAAAACATCATTCACACAACATGTGCTCCCTGTTTCACCATGTCACTCACATTACACAGGTGATGCTGGCTATGGATGCAAGTCCTGGCTACTGACCCCTCTGGCCAATCCCCAAACACATGCCCAGGAAAGCTACAACCAGGCTCATGCCAGAACCAGGAATGCTATTGAGCGGACATTTGGGCTCCTCAAGTCAAGATTCCGATGTCTGGACCACTCTGGGGGAGCACTGCAGTATGCACCGGCTAAGGTGTGTGACATCATTGTGGCGTGCGCAATACTGCACAACATCGCAGTGGACACCAGGCTGCTGGAGCACATCCCGGACCCCCCCATACAGGAAGTGGCCATGGACATCGGGCATGTGGAGGAGACCATGAGAGGGGCACAGATCAGAGACAGCCTCATCACGGAATACTTCACCTGTGAGTATAACACATGCATGCAAACAATCCATGCAAGTCCCCCAGCAGTCCTGTGACACTAACCACACTGCACATTTTGTTCTGTCTCACCCCACAGGAACAGTGACACAGCACTGCACTGGCAGTGGACGTGGAAAATTGTGTGTGTGGACTCAACAACCATCCTCCATTCCACTCTCCACGTTGACATACAGACCCCAAGGATATCACGCACACCCCCAGAAGAAACAAGGTACAACATATTACCCATGTTCATCACCTTACACGGCTTGATTGACAGCAACTAACTGGATATGCCATGATTATAGCCTGA
Organism: Rhinophrynus dorsalis; assembly: GCA_037306005.1. Lineage (NCBI taxonomy): Eukaryota > Metazoa > Chordata > Amphibia > Anura > Rhinophrynidae > Rhinophrynus > Rhinophrynus dorsalis. Next base: position 258,591,486 of record CM074719.1, read on the forward strand.
ACAACCATGCTAGCCCAGTAGCGAAAGAGTATTATCTAATGATATGCATTGGAAGGGACATCAGACTCAATATGGGACCTGTACTGTGCTACAGCTGAGAAGAGCAGCACAGGGGTGGATGTACAGTGGTATGGGCACACAATGTAGAGGTCATGAGACGTAGATCAGATTACCACGGACTCCATGCAGACCTGTGAGTGTGCAGACATATGTGCCCCTGACATGAATACACACATCAACAAATGTGTCCTAACAGTTCCATGGAACAAATGACATTGGGCTGCCACTGTCACTTTCACAGTGGCAGCACAATGTCATTACTTCCATGGAGCTCTCAGAACACTTGTTAATGTGTGTATACATGTCAGGGGCACATATCCCTAGGACTGATGCACATGTCCTTAGTTCCCCACAGAATTGGTTACAGATGAGTACACAACACATTGTCAAGCAATGGTTTGTGCACTCACCTGTAACTGTGAAAACTGAGGGGATGAAAAAGACTAAATTGTTGTTGCTTGATGATCAGTTCAGGTCTACTGCTCCAAATCCTGTCCTCTTGTCCCGCAGGCATCCGTAACATGATCCATCCTTGAACTGAGGATCTTCCATGTGACTGGATTGATGTCTTGACAACACCTTCATGAAGATCACCCCTTGCTGTTTATGTTGATGTTGTTTGTGATGCAAAGTTTGACCTGAGGTTCACACAAACCTCTACTGGAACATTCTCATAGAGACACAGAAAACACTAATTCTTGAGTGTTTTAACCTGTACAGTCAGGATGCTCAGCTACAGAGTTGTCAAACCTCATGGACAACACATGAGCAGGGCAGCAGTGTTACTGAAGTATTACGATTTAGTTTCAAAGTACATTTAGTGTTCTCATACAGGTGTTCAATGCATATAGGCAATACACACACAAAACACATGTACATTCTAATGTACTTTGAGACACAATAAAGATGAACCATCACCATTCTATCTGTGTCTGTAGGAGGATATATTTGAGAACACATATGTCAATGTGTTACCACACCCAGGGTAGAGTATGCCCCATACATGGAAAGGCATCACCCACATCACAGGAGTCCACCACTTGTTTGCCAGTGACTGGACTCTGTGATGTATCCATGCAAACAGATGATGGTGGCAGTGATGCACCAATGTGTTGTGGGAGTGATGAAGAGGTGATACAGGGGACATACTTCCACAGTGAATACCTGTCCACAGTATCTGTATTGCTCAGTATAATCCATGTTCTGATATTTGGCTCCACTTTGACATATCTTAGTACATGGGCTAACGAACAACCAGACTAAGTGGACATGTGTTACCACTGGTGAAGTCTGTTACACCCTTAGGGAAACAGCAACTCAACTTACAGGAGACCCCAATGCTCAGCCCAGGATATCAATGTGTGTGCTACACATTGAAATCCTAGGTTAAAAACATTGGCTTCTCCAGTAAGTCAGTTGCACAATGAGTGTGTGAATCCAAGACAACATGGATACATGTCCCATTTATCTATCCTGCTTATAATGTCCCTGCTAAATCACAGAGCTGTTTGTCTGGTTATCCCATTAACCCACTGAGTGCAAGAGTGGTCCCCAACGCATTTCTTTACAATGCGTTGTCTACCACTCTGGCACTCAAAGGGTTAAACACAACATATGAAGTAGACGAATGTTCAGTGTTGTACAATTTGTTGTGCTAAGGGGTATGTTTTGTTGTTCAAATTCAACACACAACACCGCCATATAACACAGTGGTGTAATATGGCTCCAGGGATGTATTACAAGTTGAATTTGTACAACGGTGTGTGTGTGAACCCATGTTGTAGCATCCCACTAACATTTCACATAGGCAGAGGTTGTGTTCACTGCATTGTATGGCAATGCATTGGAGACAACCCTGCCACCCAATCCATAACTGAAGACACAACAGATCAGACTGGAATAAAAAAAAAATGGTTTCTTTATTGAGGGGAAACTTAACAGGTTGGGCCTTTCATTTTTTCTTCTTTGGGTGGGGGGCCTTAGCCTGGGTGCCAGAGGTGGATGCCCTTGTGGATCTCCTGGTAACCCTCTGCCCCCTAGGTGTTGCTTCAGGGGTAACACTGGAGGGGGTGGTGGTAGCAGTAGACCCCTCGGTGGAACGCAAGTTCGCCCTCTCCATCCTCAGGTTCTTTCTGCGGTTGATCTCCCTTAACTCCACAAGGACCTGTGTCATCATGTCCATGAGACCAGTCCTGAGCTGGTGGAGTAGTGTGTTCCCCCTGGCCACCTCCGACTCCAGAGCTTGGATTCTGGTCTCCAATTGGGCAATGTTCCTCCTGGATTGCCTCCTGCTCCTGGTGATGTTGCTGTCTGTACTTCTGCTGGACCGGAGTAGTCTTCTTTGAAGGGCCATACACTCCGCCTCCATGCCTGTGAGGCGTGCGGTGCTGGAGGTGGATGTGCCCGGTGTCCCTGGTGCTGCTGTTTCCTCTGCTGCTGTTGAGGGTGCTCTTTCCTCCTCCTCTGCTGTTGAGGGTGCTCTTTCCTCCTCCTCTGCTGTTGAGGGTGCTCTTTCCTCCTCCTCTGCTGTTGAGGGTGCTCCTTCCTCCTCCTCCGCTGCTGAGGGTGCTCTTTCCTCCTCTGCTGCTGCTGAGGGTGCTCTTTCCTCCTCTGCTGCTGCTGAGGGTGCTCTTTCCTCCTCTGCTGCTGTTGAGGGTGCTCTTTCCTTCTCTGCTGCTGTTGAGGGTGCTGTGGCTGCTGTTGGAGTGGCTGGTGCAGATGATGGGCATATGCCCACCACATCAAGTGATGCAGAGCTGCCCAGAGATGTGTGTGCTGGTGGAGGTGTGAATATGTCCCTGGGTAGGGGGCGCTGGGGCTCACCAATCAGGCCCAGGTGTGTGTAGTCCAGTGGCCAAGGGTCATATGGTGGCCACTGATAGGTGGTGGGACCCCACCTCGGATCATACCTTGGGGCATGCTGTGGAGCCATCCAGGAGGGTGGGTTGATCTGGGAGGCATATGGCCCATATTGGGTGTTGGCCACTGTCCCTGGCAGCCATTGCCTCCCTGGCGGTGGTGGTGCTGCTGATGGAGGGTAGTAGCTGGTGGAGGTGGATGGATGTGTCCACCTCTCCTCCTGTGGCATCCAGCCACTGTACTGGGGAGCTGCAGCTGGAAAGGGTGGTGCAGCCTGTGGTGGTGCAGCTGGAAAGGGTGGTGCAGCCTGTGGTGGTGCAGCTGGAAGGGGTGGTGCAGCCTGTGGTGGTGCAGTAGGTGGTGATGCAGCCTGTGTTGGAGGGGATGGTGATGGTGGGTAAGGTGACCACCGGCTGGTCCCCTCCTCTGTGTCCTCCTCACTGGGGGGTGACATAGCCTCCTCCACTGTCTCCCGCTGGGCTTGACGGCCGTAAGCTGTGTGGAGGAAGAAGATGTTGTGATTAGTGACCTTAGCCATATGTTTGTGGAGACAATTCTACTTTGATATGTGGTGAAGAAAAATATGTGTTTGTGTTAATCCCCCTGGGTAAACAAGGGTACTCCCACTGCTGAAAGGTGTTGTTTGAGTTATTACGGGTGAAGGTTTCATTTTGAGGTGCAATATCACAGTGTCCAGAAATAGTACAGTGGGGCTGTTGCTACACCCTCCCATGTAGATATCTGGTCCCTGTACCAGAGCTGTCCATATGATTGTGTAGTAACAGCACCACTGTACAATATCAGGCCACTGGGATATTGCCCCTGACATATCCATGTCTGAGCTGTGATACCTTTTGCATCAACACACCTTTCAGCAGTAGGAATACCATTGTTTAACTCGGGGGGGGGGGGGGGGGATCCAACAACATATATTTGTCTTCACAACTTGTAGGGATGGCTATCCCTCCAGGGGGGTGGCAAAGGTTAAGTCCACCTTGATGTCAGATTGTAGACATTGTGGGAACAGATGTTGTTCTCTGTTAGTCCTATCCCTCCTACCCTCATGGTTGTTCAGATATTGCTCTATGTGACGGATGTAGATTTCAGTCATTTGTCCACACGAGGGATTTTCAGCAGAGACAAAATCAACCCATTTAGAGAACAATACTTAATTGGAATGGTGCACAGGGTGTGCATGATTTACAAGCACACTCTGTGGACCATTCCAAAGAGATATTTCTCTCGATATGTTGTGACTTTGGCTCTGCTGAAGAGCCTCCGTGTGGTCAAATGATGGATATCTTCACCTGTCACATGGAGCAATATCTGTATAACCATGAGTGTTGGAGGGATGGGACTTAGATCAAGACACATCTGTTAACGATGGCAATGATATGACATCATGATGACATTACCCATTGCTATCCCATTACAGTGACACACAAGTAGAAATGGTCATATATGTATGTGGCTATGTACCCTTCATATGGATGGAGTAATATCCTTCCAAGATGTGATGCCAGAGAGCATTTCATTAGGTGTGATTGCCTTACTGGCTATATATGTGCACCCATCCAACAAGACATTGTATTGATATGATGGATATGAACATACCTCGTATATCCCATCTACGTAGAGTGTGATATACTATGTATGTGTATTTGGATGGTAGCAATGTAGGTTGATATGTGATGGGTGCACATATCTGGCCAGTAAGGCAATCACATCCAGTGAAGTGATCTCTGTGTTCACATCATGTTGGAACATATTTAGTAACATTTGAATCCTAAGGGCAACAATCCAGCCAGTAGTGAGGGATATCTTTGATTGAGGCCTGTTTTTTTCTCTGTGTATGAGCCCATCCATCCTTCTGTGTGAGGCAACTGTACTCAATCCTAGATATCCATCAGTCATGGCCTGTTGGTGACCAAGGTACAATGTTTGCTATTTGTTTCCCATATGTATCCTGCATAGAGATGCTGGTGTACCATCGATCCATGGCATCAGCACCCCTGTGGATCCATGTGGGAATCAGATATGGGATATGTCATTTCAAGTCAGAGTAAATGATTGCAGCCACAACACCAATGCCTACTTTTTCCAGCTTGAATTCTGTAAAATAGCTTTCGGCCTGTGTGTTGCACCTACAAGCATTTATTCTGTGTGACACTGTGATGTGTGATCTGATGCCCCCTTTTGTGATTCAGTAAGCGGTGATGTTGAACCGATGACATGAACATGATGGTGACTTCTCCAGTGATCTCCTTTCCCCATTTCCAGTGTTTTCCATGGAGTCTGTACAATGGGACCCTATGAACTTGATTCTTGTTTTGGCATATTCTCCATGGACTAACACTGGTACTGGTGAAGTGAGGGTGTGTGAGGGTTACTTTGTGTCCACCATCTGTTTGTCACCGCTGAGTGAATGTCCCCTGTGTAGCATGTGATCGTTGTCCTATTGACTTGTTTGTTGTCAGGTTAACCCCTTGAGTCCCAGAGGGGTTGCCAATGCATTGTTGATCGATGCATTGATGATCCCTCTAGCACTCAAGGGGTTAGGGTGGGGGTGGGGACATGGGTGACATTGTGTGTGAACAGTGATGATCTATGACAGTCGACAATTTGAAAATGAAGGTTTGTGTATTGTGTGTAATGAGCACAGCGACAGGAGGGTTGAAGTAGGACTTTGACAGGTTTGTCCCAAGTTGGACGTTGCCATTTGTCCAGGTGTTGTGTCCTTTTTTTAACCCTCATGGTGCTGTGTTGGTGCAGTTGTATGGCTGAGTGATGGCCATGTGTTGAGGTGTGAGTGTGTGTGCAGCTGGTGTTGGTTGCTGTAGTGTGTTGTTCTGTAGTGTTGCACTTACCGGTAGTGTGGAGGCTCCTCTCATCCCCAGTGTCAGTTCCTCCCACGACCCCCTCGATCATGGTCGGGGACATGTTCTGCCGCACCATCTCCTCCCAGCCGCAGAATGTGATGGGCACAGATGGGCCACCTCCGGTGCCTCGGGCTTGCTTGGCCATGTCAGACATCTTGTTCTTGACCACCCTCCGGCAGTCGCCCCATCTCTTCTTCACAGACTCCACGTCCCGCCTGCATGTTGCCACAGCGTTCACCCGGCTGCAGATCTGGTTCCAGGCTGCCTTCCTCCGCGCTGCCAGGCCAGGGACCTTTGCCGTCGGGTGGAGAACACTCTGCCTCTCCAGGACAGCTTCTACAAGAGCCGTGTTCTCCTCCTCACTATATCTGGGATCCCTGATCCTGCCCTCATCAGCTCCGGCATGGGAGGATTCAGAGCCGGAGTGCCCTGCCTGGTCTGACCCTGCCTGTGTGGGGTGCTCCCCAGGAACTACCCCTCGTCCCACTGCAGGTTCTGTCCCTGTCCTGCGTGTTCCTGCTCTGGTGGGCCTGGTCCCCCTCCGCCCTGCGGATCTCCCTCTCCCACCCCTGCTCTGCTGAGGGATCCCCTCCTGACCTTCCTCCTCCTCCACTACTCTCCCCATCCCTCTCTCCTGTCCTCCTCTCCTTGACATCACTCACCCAGTCACACCCAGGCACTCCCACAGGCCCTCACAGACACACTCGATCCAGTCACTCTCTGTCACACACTTTCACTCCCAGATTCACACTGTCAAAATAAAAAGTAAAATGTGTAAGGTGTTATGAAATAAAAGGACTATGTGTATGTATGTGTATGTGTTTGTGTTTGTATGTGTGTATGTAATATGTGCAAAAGTGTGATATGTGTATATATAGTGCACCTCTCTCCTCTCTCCAAACTGCAAAACTCCTCTACCTCCAATGAACGCGCCTCTCTCCCTCTCTCTAATGACTATCCTCCGCTCCTGGGTCCTGATATCTGGCTCTGAAGAACTCAATAACAGACAGTGTGTGCCGGTTATTTTTGGGTATATATAGGTGTATTTGAAGTTATTTGATACATTGGGGCTTTGGGATTGGCTGTGTGTTTGAATTTGTTTTGGCATCAATCATGGTTGCTTGACAACGGCAGCCGTTATGTTAGATGTTGTTTTGAGCTCAGTTATCGTGTGATTTGGCCGCCCGTTGTGCATTAACATGAGCGACAACGGGTTTTGTGTTACGTGTTTTTTGTGTGCCTACGCTCGATAGCTATTCTTGTAGAGTAGCTATTGAATCTGCCGTAACTCCTGTATTATTTGCGAGCGATGTGCCTTTTTCACTTTGCGGCTGGTTTAACGGTTGCCTTTAAATCGAGCCCCTAGTTTCTGAGGGTACTTGGAATGAAAAATTTGCAGTAATTTGGGAGCATGAAGGTCCTTACTGTCCACCCAGGATCGTTCTTCAGGACCAAAACCCTTCCAATGTATCAAATACTGCAATTTTCCTCTAACTCTGCAGGAATCAATGATACTCTGAACTTCATACTCCTCCTGACCTTCAACCTCTATAGGCCCTGGCACCTCAGGGTTAGTAGTATAATGGTTGCATACAAGAGGTTTGAGGAGAGACACATGGAACACATTATGAATACGCATGGAAGCAGGAATATCCAAAGCATACGAGACAGGGTTGATTTTACGAATCACCCTATAAGGACCAATAAATCGGGGGGCTAATTTATTAGACGGCACTTGTAGTTTGAGGTTTCTAGAGGAAAGCCACACCCTGTCCCCAACCTGGAAGGAAACCGCTGGCAGCCGTATACGATTGGCATGATTCTGATGGCGCTGGAAAGACTGACTGAGTGCCCTCTGAACCTGTGCCCATGTGGAGCGGAGCTGCTCGATCCAGAGCTGGAATCTGTGACTGGAATGAATCCGGGAGCAAACAGGGCTGGAACCCATAATTGATCAGAAAAGGGGAGCTCCCAGATGAAGAGTTAACCGCACAGTTCCTGGCGAACTCTGCCCAAGGCAACAGGTCAGCACAATTATCATGATGGTCAATAACAAAACAGTGCAGGAACTGCTCCAGTCCCTGATTGGCACGCTCAGGGGCCCTATTGGTCTGGGGGTGATAGGCAGAGGAAAAGGACAATTGGATGCCCATTTGTTCGCAAAATGCCCTCCAAAATCTGTATACAAACTGGCTCCCCCGTCGGACACCAGCACTCTGGGTACTCCATACAACCGAAATACTTCTTTAGCGAAAACCACCGCTAATTCTTTGGCAGAGAGAAGGTCACGGAGAGGCACGAAATGGGCCATTTTTGAAAACCTGTCCACCACCATAAGTATGAAGGAATACCCTCTAGACACTGGCAATTCTCCCATGAAATCAATGGAAAAGTGGGACCAGGGACCTTCGCCATTAGGTACAGGCTGGAGTAGGCCGGAATGATGCAAGAATGATGGCCAATAATTCTCTGTCACCTATCTCATAATAACTTTGAGCCACAGACAATTTGGAGAAAAACCCACATGGTCTGAGAGTTCCTCCTTTAACAGGTCGTTGAGAAAGTACTGCCCCAACCCCAACCTCTGAGGCATCAACCTCCAATGTAAACGGGAGAGATGGGTTGGGGTGGGATAACACAGGAGCGTTAGTAAAGGCGGATTTCAATCTCTCAAACACATCTTCAGCTGCCACCGACCACTGGGATGGATTAGCACCCTTGTGCGTAAGGTCAGACAAAGGTTTAACAATTGTTGAAAAGTTCTTAATAAATTTCCTATAATAACTGGCGAAATCCAGAAATCGCTGAATAGCTTTAAGGCCCTTGGGCCGAGGCCAATGCAAAACTGCCGCCAGTTTCTCATGATCCATGGCAATGCCTTCTTTGCCAATCACAAACCCCAAGAAGGGCACACTGGTTTTGTGAAACTCACATTTTTCCAGTTTGCAATACAATTTGTTTTTACGTAGGCGGAACAACACTTCTGACATATCTTTAATGTGTTGTGACATGTTTTCAGAATGAATGAGTATGTCATCCAGGTAGACAACAACGCAGGACTGCAGCATATCCCTGAGGATATCATTGATAAATTCTTGAAATACTGCGGGTGCATTACAGAAACCAAACGGAATAACTAGATATTCATAGTGCCCGGATCTAGTGTTAAAGGCTGTTTTCCACTCATCACCAGCTCTGATCCGAATCAGGTTATAAGCAGCTCGTAGGTCCAATTTAGTGAAGACTGAGGAACCTTTTAACATGTCAAATAATTCGGTGATGAATGGTATTGGATAAGCATTCTTAGACATTAATTTATTTAGGCCACGGTAATCAATGCACGGTCTCAGTTCGCCATTCTTCTTTTTCACAAAAAAGAATCCGGCCCCGGAAGGAGAGGTGGATTTCCTTATGATCCCTCTCTTGAGGGCATCTGAAATATATTCCTCCATAGCTTGGTTCTCATCACAAGACAATGGATATGTGCGTCCCCTAGGGGGCACCACCCCCGGAGGCAAATTAATAGCGCAGTCATAGGATCTGTGTTGTGGTAGGGTACCAGCCTCTCCCTTACTAAATAAATCACTGAAATGTTGATACTCGTCTGGCAGTGAAGAGGAGGTACATAGAATCTTGACCGGGTGGGACACACAATGCTCCATGCAATACTGAGATCAAGCAGAGATTTCACGCTTTTACCAATCAAACTGAGGATTATGAAGCTGCAACCATGGAAATCCAAGAATGACTGCGTAGTGTGGAGAATTGATGATCTGGAACTGCTGTTCCTCTTTATGAAGTGCCCCAATGGTCACAGGTAATGGCATTGTTTCAAAGGTAACCTGTGCAGGTTCTAGTGGTCTGCCGTCAATAGCTTCAATAGCGAGAGGGGATTCTCTCTCAATCAGCGGAATCTTATGCCGTTCAGCAAAAGCACTATCCATAAAATATCCAGCTGTGCCGGAATCAACCAGGGCCTGAATCTCCACTGAGTGATCTGCCCAAGAGAGTACCACCTGTATGGTGGGTTTCTGAGTGATCAAACCTGGGGACGGTTCAACACCACCTAGGGCTTGTCCCCCAAGGTACCCTAGGTGGGTTCGTTTCCCGGACGTACGGGACGAGATCTTAGCAGGTTCCCAATTTTGCCACAGTATAAGCACAACCCCTGCCTCCTGCGATGTGCTTTTTCCTCCTTGGTTAGCCTGGTGAAGGCTAAATGCATAGGTTCACCTGATTCCCATAACTGTTCATTGGACTTAAATGCCAAGGGAGGGATGGGTGGGCAAAATGAACTGCTAGATCCGTTATTTTTTGACTGTTGCCTAGGGCCATCAATCTTTCACGGATCTGAGTGTCAATTAGGATAACATAATCAATATATTCATCTAGATCAATTGGCAACTCTTTAGCTGCGATTTCATCTCTGATCTGTTCGCTCAAACCTTGAGCAAAGGCTGGTTGGAACACCTCATTGTTCCAACCTACCTCTGCTGCCAAGGTGCGGAATTCAATGGCATAATCTCCCACCGTACGCCTACCCTGCTGTATCTCCATTACCCGTTAAGCAGCAGAGGCGGTTCTACCAGGGATCCCAAACACTCTCCGAAATGACTGCACAAATTCCCTGAAATTCTTTGTGCATGGTTTCGCACTCTCCCATAAGGGATTGGCCCATGCCAGGGCTCTGCCAGTCAGTAGGGATATCATAAACCCAACTTTACTGCGTTTATTAGGAATGGCCTGCGAGGTTAGTTCCAGAAATATTTCAAGTTGGTTAATAAACCCTCTGCACAGGCTGGGTTCACCATCATATCTGAGTGGTAAAGAGGCGGAAGCGGTTAACCCCTTGACTGCAGCCCCTGAGGGCATGGTATCGTTCTCCGGTGTCGAACCTGGGGAGACCACCGGACTCGGGGCGGACTTGTCCGTGAGTACTGTATGTTCAAGAATGGTTTGGATCGATACTGCTAGCTGATCCAGGCACTGTTCATGTACATCCATCCTCCAGTGGATGTTCTGTGCATTACCATCACTCTTATTATCTGAGGTCATGGCCCTTTCGTACTGTCACGGTTTGTTATGACTCTCAGACACAGAGTTAAGATAAAAACACAACTTTATTGAAAAGTTTAAAGGGGAACCCTCGCGGGTTAGCATACACATGTAACATATATCTTCAATACATAGTCATTGTGAGTAGTGGTATACAGAATGTAAGACAGGCTCTACCGGCCTTGCCAATACCGGGTAAGGCAAACTTAGACTGGCACTAGATGGAATAGGTTCTACTGGCCTTGCCAATATACCGGGCAAGGCAGCCGTAAGACTGGTAGAACGAGGAATGAGGCTCTACCGGCCCTGCCAATATACCGAGCAAGGCAGCCTTGAGACTGGTACAATGAGAAATGAGGCTCTACCGGCCTTGCCAATATACCGGGCAAGGCAGCCTTGAGACTGGTACAACGAGGAATGAGGCTCTACCGGCCTTTCCAATACCGGGTAAGGCAACCTTAGACTGGCACAAGATGGAATTGGTTATACCGGCATTACCAACATACCGGGCAAGGCAGCCTGGAGGCTGCAAATACTGGAACACAGGGATGGCCTCAGTGACTGGCATAAGGTGTAGCTAGCCAGTCGCTATGATGGACCGACAGAGGCCATCTGGGTTATAAAGATGTAGAGAACCCAAACGAAATAATGGAGCGAACCAGTACCCTCGTACTGGGATTACACAATCTCTACCAGTGCTGTAAGGAACGCAGCAAGCAGCCGGTGAACATGGAGCGAACCAGTACCCGCGTACTGGGATTACACAATCTCTACCGGCGCTGTAAGGAACGCAGCAAGCAGCCGATTAAAATGGAGCGAACCAGTACCCGTGTACTGGAGTAACACAATCTCTACCGGTGCTGTAAGGAATGCAGCAAGCAGCCGGTTAACAAGGAGCGAACCAGTACCTGCGTACTGGAATTACACAATCTCTACCGGTGCTGTAAGGAACGCAGCAAGCAGCCGGTTAACATGGAGCGAACCAGTACCCGCGTACTGGAGTTACACAATCTCTACTGGTGCTGTAAGGAACGCAGCAAGCAGCCGGTTAACATGGAGCGAACCAGTACCCGCATACTGGAATACACAAACAAAGTGAATGAAAATGTCGCCAAAGGCGACTGGGAGAAGGAGACACTCTGCAGGCATCCAGGAGCAGGAACACAGCCGGTACAGGACAGGAAGCAAGACCGGAGCAGGAAAGGCAGCAGGAAAAGCAACCCCAACCGGATCAGGAACGGAAGCTGGAACCAAGAAAGCTGTCAGAACTCAGGCGATCACTGGAAAGTAAAGATAGTAGACGGCCCAGGAAGCTCAGGAACACAATGCAGGTGCAGGCGACATAGAGACACCACGAAAGGGCAACCAAGGGGTGCCCAAGCCCAGTCTAAATAGGCAATACTGGGCGGGTTGAAAGCAGACAGCCAATGGAGAGCCATTCAGGTAACTGACAGGAAAGGCAGCAAATCACGGGCACCATGCTAGACCCACAGGAACCCCCGCAATCGGAATGTGAGCAGCTGAAATGGCAGAACACATCACATTAAGGGATCCGAAAGATTTATCCGAACCAAAAAGATATGCCAGAAAATTCAATATCCAGGGCAAAGGGGCCGTAAAGGTATCAAGATCTTGTTCCAGACACCAGCAACTCCACTGTCCCCAAGCGGAGAGATAACAGGGTTGAGTACCTGGAGCCCAGGAATCCCATAGGAGATCCTTAGTTGCCTGCGATAGTCCGTGGACATCCCAACGTCCCCTGAAACTGTCCAGGCCACGAGACGAAGACGTCCCTGTTCCAACAAAGGATGAGGCTGACCCAGAGGATCCCGCAGCAGTAATCGATCGGTTGGCAGAAGAAGTGGATCCTGATAGGACAACTCCAACAGATCCAGAAACCACACCTGTCAGCGCCAGAGTGGAGTCAAGAGAAGGATCGAAACTCGATGTCTGATCAGATGAAAAACCCTGGCAATCATCGCAAATGGAGGAAAGGCATACAAACTCAGAGGAGGCCAAACCTGGAGAAATGTGTCCACTGCCTTGCAATCTGGATCCGGAAGCCAACTGAAAAACCTTGGCAGTTGATGATTTGTCAGGGAAGCATAGAGATCCAGAAGGAGAGGACCCCACAGAACCTGTAATTGTGTGAACACTACCTCGTCCAGCTTCCAATAGCTGGCGTCTCTCCAGTGGCGTGAGAACCAATCCGCTGGAGAGAGAACCCAGTTACGATGGCCCAGGACTGCCCGTGCCTTGGGTTACCGTTATACATTCTTATTGATGATCAGTAATTACTCCTCCCACTGGTTACGTTTATATGCTAGCTCTTGCATTATGGCGGAGCCCTTTCGTGGTGTTCCATTATCTGGCGTTTGTTCCTGTGGTTCCTGGTATCCTGTGTATGACCCGGCTCGACTGACTACTTTCCTGAGAGATCCTCTGTTCCTGACTTCCGTTGCGACCCGGCTTGGCTGACTAGCCTGTTCTGTGTACCGACCCTGCTTGGCTGACTATCCTGCTCTGTGTACCGACCCAGTTTGGCTGACTATCCTGCTCTGTGTACCAACCCGGCGAGGCTGACTATCCTGCCCTCTGTACCGACCCGGCGAGGCTGACTATCCTGCTCTGTGTACCGAACCGATTGGCCTGTTAGCCTGTTCCTACTCAGTCCGTTGCCTGTTCTGCTCCGTCAGTGCCTGTCCGGCACGGTATGTTCCTCCTCCTGAGTCACCTGCACCTGTACACTTGACACGGCACAGCTGTCCACTTCATTTCTACGAGGTTGGCTGTTTCTCCATTGCACCTCGCTAGTGTCAGCCTGCGCGGCCTTTCTACCTGTCCAGAGGTCTTTGAGCGTCCTAAGCCTGACTACGGGCTGGTGCGTAGTTTAGTGACTTCAGTCACTTGTAGTTGCTTTAGCTCCCAGGTTGGTTCGGTTGCCTTGCCTTGTCACTACCAGTACTGCGCTACCACCTAGCGTACTAGGTGTCCGGTTGCCTTGCCTTGTCACTGTCAGTACTGTGCTGCCACCTAGCATACTAGGGGTCCGGTTGCCTTGCCTTGTCACTGCCAGTACTGTGCCACCACCTAGCGTACTAGAGGTCCGGTTGCCTTGCCTTGTCCCTGCCAGTACTGTGATACCACCTAGTGTACTAGGTGGCCGGTTGCCTTGCATTGTTACAGCCAGTACTACTATACCACCTAGCATACTAGGGGTCTGGTTGCCTGTCTCTGCCAGTACTGCAATACAACCTAGTGTACTAGGGGTTTGGTTGCCTTGCCTTGTTGCTGCCAGTACTACTCCTCCTCCTAGCGTACTAGGAGTTCGGTTGCATTGCCTTATCCATCTGTCAGCTATTCTCCTTACCTGGCTTCCAGGTGAATTGTTGCCTTCGCTCCTGTCAGTCCTGCTGACCTCCCTAGTGTTCTAGGGATCCCGTTTCTCATTCTGGGCCTCTTCCTGTCATTCCTACCAACCGGTGGGATCTGCTGTTTCTCATCCAGGATATAGCTACTGTTGCACTATTCCTGATCCTGGGTCTACAGTAGTACCTCTCTGCCTCATTGTATTCTCATATCTGTATCCTGTATTGCTGAGACTACTATTATTATTGTTTTGCCTGTAATACTGTACTTAAATTTTGTTTTTAATAAAACTGTGTTGTACTAAACCTAACAAACGTGTCTGAGTGTCTGAAAACCGTAACAGTACGAAAGGGCCATGACATGATAATACTGGTGAGAATAATTCACAGATTATCCATTGGAGGATGGATTTACATGAGCAACGTATCGACCAGTTATTTTTGGCTGTCTAAACCCTTCTAGAACGTACCACTCACCTTGACAAACCAGTGCAAACTCCGGTGGTCCCCTCTGTTATGACACCGAGAGATCACTCCCAGGCACTTGGAACCACAAACCGAGGGTTGTCCGCAACTGCTCCGTTGTCATTAAGATATGATTGGGATCCTACACTGTGTCGTGGGTTTGTTAATCAGCTAGAAATTTTTTTTGAACTGGCATCACATGCTTTCTCGAGCGATAGAAGCAAAGTGGGGTTTATGATATCCCTGTTGACGGGAAGGGCACTGGCCTGGGCAAACCCACTGTGGGAGACGGCTAAACCCTGTACTAAGAACTTTGCCAAATTTCTGGTTGCCTTTAGTAGAGTATTTGAAGTTCCAGGAAGAGCTACCTCTGCTGACAAACGATTGATGGAGATTCAGCAGGGCCCTCGTACGGTAGCAGACTACGCTATTGAATTCCGTACATTGGCAGCAGAGGTAGGCTGGAATAATGAGGCCTTAGTGGCAGCCTTTTCACAAGGTCTTGATGATAGAATCAAGGATGAGACAGCAGCTCGTGATTTACCTGACGATCTAGATACTTTTATTGAGCTGGCTATCCTCATTGATACGCACATTAGGGAGCGCACCCCAGCAAAAGGTTGCAGGCAGCAACCTTCCCATTACCCTCAGGTTGGCTTGGGACTCCCACCCGTGTCTCCCTCTCTACCCACCCCCCTGGTACTAAGAAGGATGGCGGTGAACCTATGCAGGTGGGGTTTACTAAGCTATCCAGGGAGGAGCGGTCCTACAGGCGCAGACAGGGTCTGTGTTTATACTGTGGGAAGGCCGGACATGTCCTGCGACCTGTCCCATAAGGCTGGGCATTGCACGCACCTAGGTACCTATAGGTCCTAGGTGGGGTACAACAGTCCCCAGATTGTGATAACCATAAGCCTACAGTAGGGGTTGTGGTTCTTGGACTGAAACTTCCATAGAAACTGCTGCCTTAATTGACTCCGGCGCAGCTGGATTCTGTATGGATAAGTTTCTCTGTATTGCATAAGATTCCTCTGGTCGAGAAGGAATCTCCTTTGGCTATCGAGGCTATTGATGGCAGGCCTCTCGAACCCACACATATTACCCAGGAGACGGTACCATTATCGCTACAGATCGGAGCCCTCCATAGGGAGACGCAATGTTTCCAAATTATACAGTCTCCCCATCATATGGTCATCCTAGGGCTTCCATGGCTATGCATGCACAATCCCAGAATGGATTGGCATTCCTATGAGATTCTGGCTCGGTCTGAGTATTGTATGGAGCACTGTATATCGCAACCGATCAAACTGTTTTGTACCTCTCCTTCCTTACCCACTGAATACCAACAATTCAGCGATGTGTTCAGTAAAGGAGAGGCTAGCACATTGCCTCAGCACCGGGCATATGACTGTGCTATTACTCTGCCCCCTGGTGCCGTGCCTCCCCGGGGCCAGACGTATACATTGTCTTGAGAGGAGAACAGGGCCATGGAGGACTATATTGCGGATGCCTTGGAGAGAGGTATTATTCGGAAGTCATCCTCACCTGCGGGGGCTGGATTTTTTTTTGTTAAAAAAAAAATGGTGAATTACGGCCATGCATCGATTATCGGGGCCTGAATAAGCTAATGTCTAAGAATGCCTATCCCATTCCACTCATTACAGAGCTGTTCAATCGCTTGAAGGGTTCATCCATTTTCACCAAACTGGACCTACGGGCAGCATATAATCTAATCAGAATCAAGGCTGGTGATGAGTGGAAAACCGCCTTTAATACTCACTCTGGTCACTACAAGTACCTTGTAATGCCCTTTGGGTTATGTAATGCTCCAGCAGTATTCCAGGAGTTCGTTAATGATATCCTGAGGGATATGTTGCAGTCCTGCGTAGTAGTATATCTTGATGATATACTTATACACTCCTCTGATATGGTCCAACATCACAAGGATGTGGTGGCAGTATTACAGAGATTACGTGAACACAAATTGTACTGTAAAATTGAAAAATGTGAATTTCACAGACCAGTAGTGCCGTTTCTGGGTTTTGTGATTTCTAAAGATGGTATTGCTATGGACCAGGATAAACTTTTGGTAGTCTTGCAATGGCCACACCCCACGGGGCTCAAAGCCATTCAACGTTTCCTGGGCTTTGCTAATTATTATAGAAAGTTCATCAGAGACTTTTCCAGAATTGTGAAACCTTTGACCGATCTTACACACAAAGGGGCTAATGTCTCCAAGTGGTCAACAGAAGCTGAACAAGCATTTGAGACACTGAAATACACATTTTCGAAGGCTCCAGTACTGTCCCACCCAGACCCCACGTTACCTTTTACCCTGGAGGTGGATGCCTCAGAAACAGGGGTCGGGGCAGTGGTATGGTCCTGGGAAAATACTAAGACCATGTGGTTTCTTTTCTAAAAAGATGTCCAAAGCCCAGAGACTTTACGATATTGGGGATAGAGAGCTCTTGGCGATCATTCTCGCCTTACGGGAATGGCGACATTTGTTGGAAGGCACGAAGGCTCCCGTGCTGATCTTGACTGTTCACAAAAATGTAAAGTACCTATCAGAGGTCAAGAGACTCTCTTCCCGACAAGCCAGATGGGCTTTGTTCTTGTCATGGTTTAATTTCATTGTGGCATACTTACCCGGCTCTAAGAATATCAGGACCAATGCCCTGTCTAGACAATTCGGTCCTGAGCTTGAGAAAGACGAAGTACCATCGCCAATTATTCCACCAGATTGCATATTGGTGACTTTGCGTACAAGTATCACATCGCGTTTGGGCGAGAAGATCCTGGCCACCCAGGCCAGTGCTCCAATGGAGAAACCGGTAGGCAAATGTTTCGTGGTGGAACCCTACCGTACTCAGTTACTTGAAACCTACCATGCCTCTCGTGCAGCCGGCCATGTGGGCCGCGATCAGCTGATATGGTCTTTGTCTCAGTTGTTTTGGTGGCCCTCTATGCTCTGTGATTATGCGGCCTTCACAGCAGCTTGTACCACGTGCGTTGTGCCAAATCCCCTAGACACCTTCCTGTTGGTTTGCTCCAGCCTGTCCCCAATGGTGATCGCCCATGGTCACAATTGACTTTCTGGGGGAACTACTGGTGTCTAACGGGTATTCATTTATCCTGATGGTGGTTGAAAGATTCTCGAAGATGACTCACTTCGTTCCCATCCCTGGCTTACCTTTCTCTAAGGAACTGGCCATCATTTTTGCCAAGGAAGTTTTCCGGCTTCATGGAGTACCCAGAGTGTTAGTCTCTGACCGTGGGAGCCAATTTGTATCTAGATTTTGGAAGGAATTTTGTGACCAGATGGGCATACAGTTGTCCTTTTCCTCAGCCTACCATACCCAGACCAACGGGGCCGCTGAACATTCTAATCAGGGGTTGGAACAATTCCTGCGCTGTTTTGTATCAAATCACCATGACAATTGGGCTGACTTGTTGCCGTGGGCGGAGTTTGCCAGGAACTGTGCGATCAACTCATCTTCTGGGAGCTCCCCATTCTTGATCAATTATGGGTTTCAGCCATGTTTGCTCCCAGATTCCTTTCAGTCACAGCAAATTCCGGCTCTGGATGAGCATATACGGCAGCTCCGGTCCACATGGGCACGAGTGCAGAGGGCACTTGGTGTTTCATTTCAGCGACATCAGCAGAATGCCAATCATAGGAGATTACCTGCACCTTCGTTCCAGGTGGATGATAGGGTATGAGAAACCTCCATCTACAAGTTCCTTGCAATAAGTTGGCTCCCAGGTTTGTGGGTCCCTTTAGGGTACTCTGTAAAGTCAATCCAGTTTCCTATGCCTTAGACCTTCCCACCAGCATGCAGATACATAACGTATTTCATGTGTCACTACTAAAACCCTTGATTTGCAATCGTTATACTACCACTCCTGCTGTACCCGGACCAATCCAGGTTCAGGGCCAAGATGAATACGAAGTACAAAATATTCTTGACTCCCGGAGAGTTCGGGGGCATCTCCAGTACTTGGTACATTGGACGGGCTATGGTCCTGAAGAACGCTTGTGGGTTCCAGTGTATGACCTACACGCTCCTGCATTGTTGTGCAGATTCCATATTAAGTTTCCCCATAAACCGGGCCCTGCTCCACGGGGAGAGGGTCATTGAGGGGGGGGTACTATCACGGTGCCCGTGATTCCTCCATTTGCGACATTGCTACTTCCTGGTCATTTCCTTCTAGCATTCTTATTGGAGATCAGTAACTACTCCTCCCACTGGTTACCTTTATATGCTAATGCTGTCATTATGGCGGCGCCCTTTCGTGGTGTTCCAGTATCTATCGTTTGTTCCTGTGGTTCCTGGTATTCTGTGTATGACCCGGCTCGATTGACTACATTCCTGAGAGATCCTCTGTTCCTGACTTCCGTTGCGACCCAGCTTGGCTGACTATCCTGTTCTGTGTACAGACCCGGCTTGGCTGACTATCCTGCTCTGTGTACCGACCCGGCTTGGCTGACTATCCTGTTCTGTGTACAAACCTGGCGTGGCTGACTATATTGCCCTGTGTACCGACCCAGCGAGGCTGACTATCCTGCCCTGCGTACCCACCCGGCGAGGCTGACTATCCTGCTCTGTGTACCAACCGGGCGAGGCTGACTATCCTGCTCTGTGTTCCGAAACGATTGGCTACTTAGCCTGTCCGAGTTCCTACTCGGCCCGTTGCCTGTTCTGCTCCGTCAGTGCCTATCCGGCACGGTGTGTTCCTCCTCCTGAGTCACCTGAACTTGTACGCTTGACCCGGCACAGCTGTCCGCTTCATTTCTACTAGGTTGGCTGTCGCTCCGGTGCACCCCGCTAGTCTCGGCCTGTGCGGCCGTTCTACCTGTCCAGAGTTCTTTGAGCGTCCTAAGCCTGACTACGGGCTGGTGCATGGTTTAGTGAATTCAGTCACTTGTAGTTGCTTTAGCTCCCAGGTTGGCTCGGTTGCCTTGCCTTGTCACTTCCAGTACTGAGCTACCACCTAGCGTACTAGGGTCCAGTTGCCTTGCCTTGTCACTGCCAGTACTGCGCTACCACCTAGCATACTAGGGGTCCGGTTGCCTTGCCTTGTCACTGCCAGTACTGCGCCACCACCTAGCGTACTAGGGGTCCGGTTGCCTTGCCTTGTTGCTGCCAGTACTGCTATACTACCTAGCGTACTAGGTGACCAGTTGCCTTGCATTGTTACAGCCAGTACTACTATACCACCTAGCATACTAGGGGACCGGTTGCCTGTCTCTGCCAGTACTGCAATACCACATAGCGTACTAGGGGTTTGGTTGCCTTGCCTTGTTGCTGCCAGTACTACTCCTCCTCCTAGCGTACTAGGAGTTCGGTTGCATTGCCTTATCCATCTGTCAGCTATTCGCCTCACCTGGCTTCCAGGTGAATTGTTGCCTTCGACCCTGTCAGTCCTGCTGACCTCCCTAGCGTTCTAGGGAACCCATTTCTCAGTCTCGGCCTCTTCCTGTCGTTCCTACCACCCAGTGGGTTCTGCTGTTTCTGATCCAGAATATCACTACTGTTGCACTATTCCTGATCCTGGTTCTACCACTCTGCCTCATTGTATTCTCATATCTGTATCCTGTATTGCCGAGAATACTATTATTATTGTTTTGCCTGTACTACTGTACTTAAATTTTGTTTAATAAAACTGCATTTTACTAAATGTAACATGTCTGAGTGTCTGAAAACTGTAACAACCAGACAACGAAACCCGTGGGATCAGAGATGCATCATGACCGTCTTCATCAACTTGGTAAAGCACCATGGGGCAGAACTCAGGCCCAACGGAAGACAAGTGAACTGACAAATCAGGGTCCTCCAACAAAACCGCAGGAAACGTTGACTTTCCATCGCCATGGGTACTGAGAGATACATGTCTGTCAAGTCCAACCTGGTGAACCAATTGCCACAATGCATGAAATCCCGGAGTAGATGGATGCCCTCCATCTTGAAATGTTCAAAACAAACAAAACTAGAAAACCCACAGCGCTAAACCACCATGATAAATCTATTTAATGTGAAAAATGTGAATGAACCTAGTGATTAAGGTATGGAACGCTGCATGGAAAAAGGGGGTTTGTCCCCAAACCCCCAAACTTAGGAAAAACCTAGAAGAAACACAAAAACAAAAATTAACCTGCGCTGATCCATACTAACAATGTAAATTGTAAACCCCGTAATGAGCCTTTATCATAATTGTGCTGTGCTATCTTTAAATAAAATAAAAATAGGGTTTTAGTAGCATAGATTGGCCAATGTATGTTAAGCCCACTCGCCACCCCAAGGCAACCCATAGAGAGTGAGTCCTAAACCTAACCTATACACATTACATGCTAAACTTCTAAAGCTAAATCTGAGGAAACATTGCAGCTTACCTATAAACATTAAAAACAAATTAAAAACATCTAGAGCTGTCTGAGGAAACGTCTTAGCTTACAAAAACTATAAAAAACTTAATGGTGGAGCTGTCATAGCCCCCCATATCAGGACTCACCCATTGTCCAGCTGGAGCCAGCCACAGCGAGCCAGGGAGGCAGGTCCCAAGGGACCAAACACTATCAAACCCCTCTTAAATAGTCCCAGCCTCCCTCCCCCACTGCACACTCACATATTTAGCATTTTTTTAGTTTTAATAAACATAGCTACAACACATAAAGGGTTAATTGTGGGCATACATATGGCCTTTTTGTTTGCCTTGCTGGCCTAGCTTTGGCATTGCCTTTAATTATATGTTGTCCAGGGGAGTTCAGGTGAGTTGCAGTGGAGGAGGGAGGCTGCAACTCACCTGATAGTGTTTGGTCCCTTGGGACCTGCCTCCCTGGCTCGCTGTGGCTGGCTCCAGCTGGACAATGGGTGAGTCAGGACTCACCCATTATCCAGCTGGAGGCAGCCACATGGGGGGCTATGACAGCTCCACCATTATGTTTTTATAGTTTTTATAAGCTAAGACGTTTCCTCAGACAGCTCTAGATGTTTTTAATTTGTTTTTAATGTTTATAGGTAAGCTGCAACATTTCCTCAGATTTAGCTTTAGAAGTTTAGCATGGGACAAACCCCCTTTTTCCTTGCAGCGTTCCATACCTTAATCACTAGGTTCATTCACATTTTTCACATTAAATATATTTATCATGGTGGTTTAGCGCTGTGGGTTTTCTAGTTTTGTTTGTTTTGTACTTTGTCTTTTTTTCCCATCTTAGCTGCTTACACCATGGTATCTTATTCTATTAAATTCACATATTTATCATTTTTTTAGTTTTAATAAACATAGCTACAACACATAAAGGGTTAATTGTGGGCATACATATGGCCTTTTTGTTTGCCTTGCTGGCCTAGCTTTGGCATTGCCTTTAATTCTATGTTGTCCAGGGGAGTTCAGGTGTGTTGCAGTGGGGGAGGGAGGCTGGGACTATTTAAGAGGGGTTTGATAGTGTTTGGTCCCTTGGGACCTGCCTCCCTGGCTCACTGTGGCTGGCTCCAGCTGGACAATGGGTGAGTCCTGATATGGGGGGCTATGACAGCTCCACCATTATGTTTTTATAGTTTTTGTAAGCTAAGACGTTTCCTCAGACAGCTCTAGATGTTTTTAATTTTTTTTAATGTTTATAGGTAAGCTGCAACGTTTCCTCAGATTTAGCTTTAGAAGTTTAGCATGTAATGTGTATAGGTTAGGTTTAGGACTCACTCTCTATGGGTTGCCTTGGCGTGGCAAGTGGGCTTAACATACATTGGCCAATCTATGCTACTAAAACCCTATTTTTATTTTATTTAAAGATAGCACAGCACAATTATGATAAAGGCTCATTCCGGGGTTTACAATTTACATTGTTAGTATGGATCAGCGCAGGTTAATTTTTGTTTTTATCTTGAAATGTTGATAGAGGACAAAAGCATTTAGCCGTCGAAGATTGATGACTGGACGAAACCCTCCGGTCTTCTTGGGAACCAGAAATATGTTGCTGATAAAGCCGCCTGATTCGTGGATGACCTCGACCGCTCCTTTCCGAAAAAGGGATTGTATCTCCGCATCCACCAACTCTGCCTGAGCCGCATAGAACTGGATAGGGTGCGGGGGTGATGCTTGTATCGGATCCGTAAAAAACTTGATCACATACCCCTGCACCGTCTGTAGGATCAACGCATCTGATGTCAGACGAGACCAAGCCTGTAAGGAAAGAGCTAACTGGCCCGCAGTTAGAGAAGGTGAAAGAGGACTTAGCAAGCCACTCACCTCTATTGGAAGAAGACCGGCCTCTGCCTCTGAAGACGGATCCCCGACCTTGACCCCTGGGTTGGAAATCCGACCTCTGATTCGAAGAAGGGAAGAGCAGCAATGTGGTGGTGCGGGGGTCAGATTGCCAGAAGCGGCTGGTGTCACAGTATCACGGTGCCCGTGCTCTGGTCTTTCACTCTGTGTGGTGCGCTCCCATTGGCTGAGCTTTGTTTGGCCCGCCCAGTATGGCCTTCTTATACCGGGCTTCTGGCACCTGTCAGGTGCCCTTTCGCGGTGTTCCTGTACCAGTGCTACTGTGTTGCTGTGTTCCTGTGTACCGACTTGGCCCGTTTGACTACTCCTACTGGTTCCTGCTCTGTGATTCGACCCGGCCTGGCTGACGTTCCTGCTCCATGACCTGACCCGGCTTGTCTGACGTTCTTGCTCCGTGATTCGACCCGGCCTGGCTGACATTCCTGCTTCGTGACCTGACCTGGCTTGTCTGACATTCCTGCGCTGTGATTCACTGTTTGTTGCACCCAGTCAAGATTTTATGTACCTCTCCCTCCGTGCCAGCTGAATACCGTGAATTCAATGACATTTTCAGTAAGGGAGAGGCTAGCGCATTACCCCAGCACAGACCGTATGATTGCGCTTATTGATTTGCCTCCGGGCATGGTGCCTCCCAGGGGTCGCACATACCCATTATCTTGTGATGAAAATAAGGCTATGGAGGACTACACTGAGGACGTCCTCAAAAGAGGAATTATACGTAAGTCTAGTTCTCCGGCTGGTGCCGGTTTCTTTTTTGTAAAAAAGAAAAATGGCGAACTAAGACCTTGTATTGATTACTGCGGACTGAATAAACTCATATCTAAGAATGCCTACCCCATACCACTTATTACTGAACTATTTGACAGATTAAAGGGCTCCTCCATCTTTATGAAACTCGATCTACGGGCCGCTTATAACCTGATCAGAATTAAGGCTGGGGATGAGTGGAAAACGGCATTTAATACTAGGTCTGGGCATTATGAATACTTAGTGATGCCATTTGGCCTCTGTAATGCACCTGCGGTATTTGAAGAGTTAATCAATGATATCCTCCGTGACATGCTTCAATCTTGTGTGGTCGTATACCTCGATGACATACTTATTCATTCCGCTAACCTAGATCAACACATCAAGGATGTGTCCGAGGTCTTGCTTAGTGTACGCAAAAATAAACTGTTTTGTAAATTGGAAAAATGCGAGTTTCACAGGTCCAAAGTGCTTTTCCTGGGGTTCGTGATCTCTAAAGATGGCATTGCCATGGACCAGGAGAAACTCTCAGCAGTCTTACAGTGGCCACATCCCAAGGGGTTAAAAGTTATCCAACGCTTTCTGGGCTTTGCCAATTATTATAGGAAATTTATCTTGGAAGTCGATGCCTCCGAAATAGGGGTAGGGGCAGTACTTTCCCAGCGCCCAGCTGTGGGTGGCACCCTGAGACCTTGTGGGTTCTTTTCTAAAAAAACTTCCGAGTGCCCAAAGCCATTTTGAAATTGGTGTCAGAGAACTCTTGGCTATTATTCTCGCATTGAAGGAATAGCGTCACTAGAACCCCTGTGTTAATTCTAACTGACCACAAGAATTTGACTTATCTCTCAGAGGCAAAAAGATTGTCCTCACACCAGGCTAGATGGGCACTGTTTCTATCCCGATTTAATTTTGTAGTATCCTATCTACCGGGCTCAAAAAACAATAGGGCGGATGCCCTGTCCAGGCAATTCGGGCCAGAGGTAGAGAAGGATGAACCCCCGTGCCTATTATTCAGCCCGATCACATTCTGGCCACTGTTCGTACCAGCATCACTTCGCCACTGGGGGAGGAAATTTTGGCATCCCAGGCTACGGCACCTCCAGAGACCCCAGTTGGCAAGTGTTTTGTGGATGAGCCATTCCGTACCCGTCTGCTTGAGACATATCACTTGTCTAAGGCTGCTGGGCATATTGGGAGGGATCAATTAATATGGTCTCTCTCACAAGTATTTTGGTGTCCCTCCCTTAGTGCCGATTGATCCACATTCACTGCAGCCTGTGCTCGTGCCAAAACTCCCAGACACCTCCCAGTGGGCCTACTCCAACCTGTACCTAATGGCGAACGCCCATGGTCCCACATATCCATTGATTTCCTGGGAGAACTGCCAGTGTCTAGGGGGTATACATTTATCTTAATGGTGGTTGACAGATTCTCTAAGATGGCTCATTTCGTGCCTCTCTCTGGCCTTCCTTCAGCCCAGGAACTGGCAGTGGTTTTTCCTCGACAAGTGTTCCGCTTGCATGGGGTTCCCAGAGCTGTAGTGTCAGACCGGGGGAGCCAATTCATGTCCAGGTTCTGGAGGGCATTCTGTAGTCAGATGGGCATCCAATTGTCCTTTTCCTCTGCCTACCATCCCCAGACCAATGGGGCCGCTGAGCGTGCCAGTCAGGGACTGGAGCAGTTCCTGCGCTGTTTTGTGACTGATGATCATCACAATTGGGCTGACCTGTTGCCGTGGGCAGAGTTCGCCAGGAATTGTGCAGTTAATTCATCGTCCAGGAGCTCCCCGTTCCTCTTCAACTACGGGTTTCAGCCATGCCTGCTCCTGGACTCATTCCAGTCGCAGCAGATTCCAGCTCTGGACGAGCATATTGAGCAACTCCGCTCCACTTGGGCACAGGTTCAGAGGACCCTCAGACAGTCATTCCAATGACATCAGCGGCATGCCAATCGTAGACAGCTGCCAGCGGTTTCCTTCCAGGTTGGGGACAGGGTATGGCTTTCCTCCAGAAATCTTAATCTGTAAGTTCCATCCAATAAATTGGCTCCCCGGTTCATTGGTCCCTTCAAGATTATCCGCAAAGTTAATCCTGTTTCTTATGCACTGGAACTCCCAGCATCCATGCGCATACATAACGTGTTCCATGTGTCCCTGTTAAAACCTTTGGTATGCAACCGCTACACTACCACTCAGGTGGTTCCTGGGCCGGTGGATGCTCAAGGCCAAGAGGAATACGAAGTTTCAAGCATTATTGATTCATGGAGATTTAGAGGGAAATTGCAATATTTGGTCCATTGGAAGGGCTATGGCCCTGAAGTGCGTTCTTGGGTCGACCAGAAGGACCTTCATGCCCCTAGATTATTGTGCAATTTCCACTCTAAATATCTCCAGAAACCAGGACTCTCTGCCAGGAGAGGGGGTCTTTGAGAGGGGGTACTATCACGGTGCCCGTGCTCTGGTCTGTCACACTCTGTGTGGTGCGCTCCCATTGGCTGAGCTTTGTTTGGCCCGTCCAGTATGGCCTTCTTATACCAGGCCTCTGGCACCTGTTAGGTGCCCTGTCGTGGTGTTCCTGTACCAGTGCTACTGTGTTGCTTTGTTCCTGCGTTCCTGTGTACCGACTTGGCCCGTTTGACTACTCCTACTGGTTCATGCTCCGTGATTCGACCCTGCCTGGCTGACGTTCCTGCTCCGTGACCTGACCCGGCTTGTCTGATGTTCCTGCACTGTGATTCAGCCAGCAATCCTGATCCTGTTCTCCATGTCGCTTGGGCGACATTCTTACTTCCGCAAGTGCTGGTCTAGCAGACTGAGTGGTAACTTCCGTTAACTCTTGCAGAGCACTGTTGCCTCCGTTACACTGAGCCTTCCGTTTACACCTGCAGAGCACTGTTGCCTCTGTTACACTGAGCCCTCCGTTAACACTTGCAGATCACTGTTGCCTCCGTTAACTCTGAGCCCTCCGTTAACACTTGTAGAGCACTGTTGCCTCCGTTAACACTGAGCCTTCCGTTAACCCTGGCAGAGCACTGTTGTTTCTGTTACTGCACCGGTCGGGTGCAATTGGCTCTTGTCCATCAGCTCTCGCAGTGCACAGTGTCTCCGTTACCGCACCGGTCGGGTGCTATTGGTTCTAAGTCCATCAGCTCTTGCAGTGTACAGTGTCTCCGTTATTGCACCGGTCGGGTGCTCGTGGCTCAAGGTAGTGCTAGCTCTAGCAGAGTATTGTGGCCTCCGTTTCTGCTCAGCACAGGGTAGAGTCTCAGTCCTGCTTTACAGACTAGGTGCTTCAACACCTCACACCACAGTTTCTTGCTATCTTTACCATCTTATTGGGCATTGTCAAACACAGCACATCAGAGACTGATCACTTTCTATGAACTTAAACCCTGTTGTGCTGAATTGCCTGTGACAGTATCTTTCTCTCTACCTTTGTATACTGGGCCTGAGAGGGCATATGTACATGATTGATATTTTCCTGTGATATTCTATAGCCGGCGGTGGGCATTCTAATTGTGTCTTTTAATAAAACTGTGTTTTATTCTAACCTACTGTGTCTGAGTGTCGTACAAACCATTACACACAGCCCCTCTGCCCCTCTGCCCTCTGCCCAAAAACACCATGGGAGGAAACAGGATGAAAGACCTTCTTCAGCAACATCTGCGCCTTATTCAAGAATGTAAACAGGTTTACATGCTTCTGTAGCTCTTTCAGGAAGGCTTCACCAAACAGAAGACCCTCAGCTGAAGGGCCCAATTCTTTGGCAGCCAGATTGACCAGTTTGGCATCAACACGTAACAAAGCAGCTTTCCGATGTTCTTAAGATAAGGCGGTGTTGGCGTTGCCCAAAAGACAGAACAAACGGAGAGCCCATTCTCGAATACAGGCAAGATCCAACGAAGAACCATGACTTAAGGTCTCGCCCGCCATGTGGAAGATCTGTGCTAGCAGACCAGATATGTCCAGGAGCTTGTTCCTGTTCAAGTTACAACCCTTTCTCCATGCCTTTCCTAGTGTCCCGACCAGAACGAGATAAAAACACTATCACTTAATTGTCGAAAACTGGAGTCAAGCCACCTTATCTGGTATCAGAGGTCTCGGACATTCAGCTCGCAAACGGTTGCGATCTTTAAATGGAACAAGAATTACTTGCAGTGGCAATAAGGCACTAATACTGGATGCCTGCCCACACGACAACTGTCAGAAAATATTATTATTATTTACACAAATTCCTACAATTTTTTTGGATTTTTAACGATCAAAAATTACTTGCAGAGGCAATAAGGCAACAATACTGGATACCTACGTGCCTACACAACTGTCAGACTGGCTGTGTCACTCTGAAAATTATTATTATTAGTTCTATTTACACAAATTCCTACTATTTTTCGGATCTTGAAATGGAACAAGAATTACTTGCAGTGGCAATAAGGCACTAATACTGGATGCCTGCCCACACGACAACTGTCAGAAAATATTATTATTATTTACACAAATTCCTACTATTTTTTGGATTTTCAACAGGAACAAAAATCACTTGCAGTGGCAATAAGGCACTAATACTGGATGCCAGTCCACACGATGACTGTCAAACTGGCTGTGTCACTCTGAAAATTATTATTAGTTCTATTTACACAAATTCCTACTATTTTTCGGATCTTGAAATGGAACAAGAATTACTTGCAGTGGCAATAAGGCACTAATACTGGATGCCTGACCACACGACAACTGTCAGAAAATATTATTATTATTTACACAAATTCCTACTATTTTTTGGATTTTCAACAGGAACAAAAATCACTTGCAGTGGCAATAAGGCACTAATACTGGATGCCAGTGGACACGATAACTGTCAAACTGGCTGTGTCACTCTGAAAATTATTATTAGTTCTATTTACACAAATTCCTACTATTTTTTGGATCTTGAAATGGAACAAGAATTACTTGCAGTAGCAATAAGGCACTAATACTGGATGCCTGCCCACACGACAACTGCCAGAAAATATTATTATTATTTACACAAATTCCTACAATTTTTTTGGATTTTTAACGATCAAAAATTACTTGCAGTGGTAATAAGGCAACAATACTGGATGCCTGTCTGTCTGCCTACACAACTGTCAGACTGGCTGTGTGATTCTGAAAATTATTATTTACACGAATTCCTACCTTTTTTTGGATTTTAAATTGGAACTAAAATTACTGGATGCCTGCCTACACAACTGTCAGACTGGCAGTGTCACTCTGAAAATTCTTATTATTAGTACTATTTACACAAATTCCTACTATTTTTCGGATCTTGAATTGGAACAAGAATTACTTGCAGTGGCAATAAGGCACTAATACTGGATGCCTGCCCACACGACAACTGTCAGAAAATATTATTATTATTTACACAAATTCCTACAATTTTTTTGGATTTTTAACGATCAAAAATTACTTGCAGTGGTAATAAGGCAACAATACTGGATGCCTGTCTGCCTGCCTACACAACTGTCAGACTGGCTGTGTCATTCTGAAGATTATTACTATTATGTCCACAAATTAATACTACTTTTTGTATTTTCAACAGGAACAAAAATCACTTGCAGTGGCAATAAGGCACTAATCCTGGATGCCTGCCTACTTACACAACTGTCAAACTGGCTGTGTCACTCTGAAGATTATTATTTACGCAAATTCCTTCCGTCTATTTTTTGGATTTTCAACTAGAACAAAAATTTCTTGCAGTGGCAATAAGGCACTAATGCTGGATGCCTGCCTGCCTACACAACTTGCAGACGTGCTGTGTCACTCTGAAAATGATTATTATTTTTATTATTTACATAAATTCCTACTATATTTTTTGGATTTTGAAATGAACAAGAATTAAGTGAAAGTGGCAATAAGGTACTAATACTGGATGATTGCCTGCTTACACATCTGTCAAAATGGCTGTGCCCTTCTGAAAACTATTATTATAATTTACACAAATCTTACTATTTTTTTTTTTATTTTCAACAGGAACAAAATTACTTGCTGTGGCAATAAGGCACTAATACTGGATGCCTGGCCACATGACACCTGTCACATTGGCTGTGTCACTCTGAAAATTATTATTTACACTAATTCCTATTGTTTTATGGATTTTCAACTGGAACAAAAATTACTGGATGTCTGCCTACTCAACTGTCAGACTGGCTGTGTCACTCTGAAGATTATTATAATTATTTACATAAACTCCTACTATTGTTTGGATTCTCAACAGGAACAAAAATTACTTGCAGTGGCAATAAGGAACTAATACTGGATGTCCACCTGCCTCAAAACTGCCAGACTGGATTTGTCACTCTGAAAATTATTATTTTCACTAATTCCTACAGTTTTTGGATTTTCAAATGGAACAAAAATTACTGGATGCGTGCCTACACAACTGTCAGAGTGGTTGTGTCTCTCTGAAAATTATTATTATCATTTACACAAATTCCTATGTTTTGGATTTTCAAAAGGAACAAAAATTACTTGCAGAGGCAATAAGGCACTAAATCTGGATGCACAAATGTCAAACTGGATGTGTCACTCTGTAAATTATTATTATTATTTCCACAAATTCCTACTATTTTTTGGATTTTCAACTGGAACAAAAATCACTTCCAGTGGAAATAAGACACTAATACTGGATGCCTGCATTCCTATACAACTGTCAGACTGGCTTTGTCACTCTGAAGATTATTATTCTCATGTAAAAAAATACCTACGACTTTTTGGATTTTCTAGAGGAATAAAAATTACTTGCAGTGGCAATAATCACTTATACTGGATGCCTGCCTTCCTACACAACTGTCAGACTGGCTGTGTCACTCTGAAAATTATTATTTACACTAATTCCTATTGTGTTTTGGATTTTCAGCTGGAACAAAAATTACTAGATGCCTGCCTACACAATTGTCAGACTGAACATTATTATTTACACTATTTTCATCAGGACCAAGAATTACTTGCAGTAGCAATAAGGCACTAATACTGGATGCCTGCCTGCCTGCCTACACAACTGGCAGACTGGCTGTGTCACTCTGAAGATTATTATTATTATTATTGTTATTTACTCAAATTCCTACTATATTTTGAATTTTTAACATGAAGAAAAATTACTTGCTGTGGCAATAAGGCTGAAATACTGGATATCTGGCCACGCGACAACTGTTAGACTGGCTGTGTCACTCTGAAGATTATTATTTACACAAATTCCTACTATATTTTGGATTTTCAACAGGAACAAAAATCACTTGCAGTTGTAATAAGACACTTATACTGGATGCCTGGCCACACGACAACTGTCAGACTTTGTTACAAAGAAGATTTTTACACATATTCCTCCTATTTTTTGGATTTTCAGCAGGAATAATAATCACTTGCAGTGGCAATTAGGCACTAGTACTGGATGCCTGGCCACATGACAACTGTCAGACTGGCTGTGTGACTCTGAAGATTATTATTTACAAAATTCCTATAATTTTTGGAATTTCAACAGGAAGAAAACAAAAATCACTTGCAGTGGCAATAAGGAACTAATTCTGGATGTCTGTCCACACGACATCTGTCAGGCTGGCTTTGTCACTCTGAAAATTATTATTTACACTAATTCCTACTGTTTTTTGGATTTTCATCTGGAACAAGAATTACTTGCAGTGGCAATAAGGCACTAATACTGGATGCCTACCTGCCTACACAACTGTCAGACTGGCTGTGCCACTCTGAAAATTATTATTAAGTAAACAAATTCCTTCGTTTTTGGATTTTTAACTTGAACAAAAATTACTTGCAGTGGCAATAAGGCAACAATAGGAGGAGGTGGTGCTATCAAATACATTAGATGCCTTTAAAAGGGGCCTGGATACTTATTTAAAAGAGCATAATATAGAGGGCTATGCACGTTAGTATTGGGATTAATATTTAGTTAGGGCTTGTTGATCCAGGGAGAAATCTGATTGCCATTTGGAGTCGGATGCCTTCTTTTGGGTCAGCGATGGTAAACAGGAATAGGAAAAGGGTTGAACTGGATGGACGCAAGTCTTTTTTCAACCTAAATTACTATGTAACTATGTAACTATGTAATACTGGATGCTTGCCTGCCTCCCTACACAACTTTCAGACTGGCTGAAAGTTGGGTTTCTTTACAGTAAGGACAATAAAGGTATGGAATTCACTGCCTGAGGAGGTGGTGCTATTGAATACATTAGATGCCTTTAAAAGGGGCCTGGATACTTATTTAAAAGAGCATAACATAAAGGGCTATGTATGTTAGAATTGGGATTAATATTTAGTTAGGGCTTGTTGATCCAGGGAGAAATCTGATTGCCACATGGAATCAAGAAATAATTTTTTTCCCCCCATTCAAGGCAAAATTTTAAATTGATATATTGAGGGGTTTTTTTGCCTTCTTTTGGATCAACGATGGTAAACAGGAATAGGAAAAGGGTTGAACTAAATGGACGCAAGTCTTTTTTCAACCTAAATTACTATGTGTCACGGTTTGTTTTGACTCTCAGACTCAGAGTTCAGATAAAAACACAACTTTATTGAAAGTTTAAAGAGAACCCTTGTGGGTTTGGCATACACATATAACAACACGTAATTTGTACAATGCAATAGTGAATAGTGGTACAGTGAATAATAGGCTCTACCGGCCTTGCCAATGCCGGGTAAGGCAACCTTAAGATTGGCACAATATGGAAATAGGTTCTACCGGCCTTACCAATATACCGGGCAAGGCAGCCTGGAGGCTTGCATAACGAAAGAGGAGGCTCTACTGGCCCTGCCAATATACCGGGCAAGGCAGCCTTGAGACTGGCACAACAAGAGAGGAGGCTTTACCGGCCCTGCCAATATACCGGGCAAGGCAGCCTATAGACTGGCACAATGAGAGAGTAGACTCTACCGGCCTTGCCAATATACCGGGCAAGGCAGACTCGCTAGACCCAGAGAACTGCAAGTACTGGTGCGTAAGCGGAGAAGGCCTCAGCGACTAGAATATTGGTGGAGTAAACCAGTCGCCTATACTGAGCACAAAGAGGCCTTGCCAGGGCTGTATAAGTGTCAGCGAGCACCCGGTAATGATGGAGCAAATCAGTACCCACGTACTGGACCAACTATAACACTGCCGGTGCTATATGGATACTGTGAGCAACCGGTATATATGGAGCGAACCAGTACCCACTTACTGGACTACACAAGACTCTACCGGTGCTGTATGGAACACAGCAATCAACCGGTTATACAAGGAACGAACCAGTACCTGCGTACTGGATTACCCAAGGCTCTACCGGTGCTGTATGGAACGCAGCAAGCAACCGGTTATACATGGAGCGAACCAGTACCCACGTCCTGGATTACACAATACTCTACCGGTGCTGTATGGAACGCAGCAAGCTATCGGTTATACATGGAGCGAACCAGTACCCGCGTACTGGATTACCCAAGGCTCTACCGGTGCTGTATGGAACGCAGCAAGCAACAGGTTACACATAGAGCGAACCAGTTACCGCGTACTGGATACACAAGACTCTACTGGTGTTGAATGGAACGTAGCAAGCAACTGGTTATACATGGAGCGAACCAGTACCCGCGTACTGGATTACACAAAACTCTACCGCTGCTGTATGGAACTCAGCAAGCCACCGGTTACACATAGAGCGAACCAGTTCCCGCGTACTGGATACACAAGACTCTACCGGTGCTGAATGGAATGTAGCAAGCAACCGGTTATACATAGAGCGAACCAATACCCGCGTACTGGATACACAATACTCTACCGGTGCTGTATGGAACGCAGCAAGCAACCGGTTATACATGGAGCGAACCAGTACCCGCATACTGGATTACCCAAGGCTCTACCGGTGCTGTATGGAACTCAGCAAGCAACCTGTTATACATGGAGCGAACCAGTACCCGCGTACTGGATACACAAAACTCTACCGGTGCTGTATGGAACGCAGCAAGCCACCGGTTACACATAGAGCGAACCAGTTACCGCGTACTGGATACACAAGACTCTACCGGTGTTGAATGGAACGTAGCAAGCAACTGGTTATACATAGAGCGAACCAATACCCGCTTACTGGATACACAAGACTCTACCGGTGCTGTATGGAACGCAGCAAGCAACCGGTACTGGACTACACAAGTCACTGAATGATAAGAATGTCCCCCAAGGCGACATGAAGGAGGAGACACTCTGCACG
This sequence comes from Rhinophrynus dorsalis, assembly GCA_037306005.1. Classification (NCBI taxonomy): domain Eukaryota; kingdom Metazoa; phylum Chordata; class Amphibia; order Anura; family Rhinophrynidae; genus Rhinophrynus; species Rhinophrynus dorsalis. Next base: position 258,625,423 of record CM074719.1, read on the forward strand.
CGATCCAGGAGCAGGAACACAGCCAGGTCAGGACAGGAAACAGGAACAGTAACGGCAGCCAACCGGATCAGGAACGGCAGCAGGAACAACAGCCCAATCCGGATCAGGAACGGAGGCAGGAACCAAGACACCGAGGAAGCTGTCAGGCAGGTACACAGGAGATCTCTGGGGCGTAGTAGAATCAGTCACGGCCCAGGAAGCTCAGGAAAACAGTGCAGGTGCTAGCGACATAGAGACACCACGAAAGGGCAACCAAAGGGTGCCCAAGCCCAGTCTAAATAGGTAATACAGGGCGGGCTGAAGACAGGCAGCCAATGGAGAGCCCAATCAGATAACTGACAGGAAAAAGCAGCAATCACGGGCACGTGATACTATGTTACTACATTACTATGTTACTCTGAAAATTATTATTTACAGTAATTCCTGCTATTTTTTTGATTTTCATCTGGAAAAAGAATTACTTGCAGTGGCAATAAGGCACTAATTCTGGATGCCTGCCTGCCTACACAACTGTCAGTCTGGCTGTATCAATTTAAAAATTATTATTATTATTATTTACAAATGCCTGCCTGCCTAAAGTAAACAAAATTTAACATACCAGAATAATGTATCTATTCTATATATAGAATACTACTACTGGGAGATCAATAATTGGGGGGACACCAGGAGGGGTTCTAATGTCCCCCATGAGGTCTGAAATGAAGGAAATAAAAAAAAATAAAAAAATGGCTAAGTAACCCTGTGAGTGCCGCAGGGGTCCCCAGCACATTGCTTTGCAATGTGCTGGAGACCCCTGTGGCACTCACAGGGTCACTTCTTTTGGGGGGATTTTTTTTTTTTTTTTCCAAGACCTCATTGGGGGGATCGGGGGGGGTCTATGAGTAAAAAAAAAAATTTTTTTTAACTGTAACCCTGTGTGTGCCACAGGGGGGTCCAATGCACCATCAGGATTGGTCCTGATGGCCCCCCAACAAGCTCTGATTACAAAGTAATAATAATAAAAAAATTAACCCTCTGAGTGCCACAATGGTCCAATGCATTGCTTTGCAATGCACTGGAGACCCCTGTGGCACTCACAAGGACATTTATTTTGATTTTTGTTTTTTTGTAAGACCTCATTGGGGGGAATCAGAGGGGTCCTGATACCCCCCAATGAGGTCTATAATAAAAAAAAATGTAAATTAAAAAGAATTAACCCTGTGTGTGCCACAGGGGGGCCAATGCAGCCCCCTTCTGCGGCACACACAGGGCTTTTATCATTACTTTGTTACCAGAGATTGTTGGGGGGCCATCAGGATTGGTCCTGATGGCCCCCCAGCAAGTTCTGATTACAAAGTAATTATAAAAAAAATTAACCCTCTGAGTGCCACAAGGATCCAATGCATTGCTTTGAAATGCGCTGGAGACCCCAGTGGCACTCACAGGGTCACTCCGTTTGTGGACATATAAATCTTTTTTTTACTAAGACCTCATTGGGGAGAGATCAGGGGGTCCTGATGCCCCTCAATGAGGTATATAATAAAAAAAAATTAAAACAAAAATTAACCCTGTGTTAATGCAGACCCCCTTCCTGTGGCACACACAGGACTTTTAATCATTACTTTGTGATCAGAGCTTGTTTGGTGGCCATCTGAATACAAAGTAATAATGATAAAAAATTAACCCTTTTTGTGCCACAGGGGCCCAAATGCATTGCTTTGCAATCCACTGGACACCCCTGTGGCACACACAGGATTTTTTTCCCCCCTTTATTTTTTATTTAGACCTCATTGTATGGGTTCTGATGCCCCCAATGAGGTCTACACAAAAATATTGGGGGAAAAAGCCCCAAAAAATGCACGTGCCACAGGAGGGGGGTCCAACGCAGTGCTTTGTATGAGGGGACATACAGTGTACACTGGTAGTCATAGATCTCCCATACACACTATCAGACACTGCCCCACCATCACCACCATCCTTGCTCCTCTGCTCATACCCACACACACTGCCTAATCCCTCACCCTCCCACACGCTTTGTTACACTTGTAGTCACAGGTCCGCACGTACACTGACTGACGCCCTAGCTTCTTTCATCTGTTAGCCATAAAATCACACATATACTGTTTGCTTTCCCATTCCTGTTTCACTGGTAGCTACGCTCCTGTAGCGTAAATTGGTATGTCAACCCACAGCAGTGGGCTGGCAAGAAGTCCTCCTAGGAAATCCCATGCCATTGAACCATTTTAGTATCTTTGAAGTGACTGATGTGTAAAACAAATGTTTGTTTGTTTTTTTCCTGTAGCACCACATTCTGGAAATAGTTGTGCCAACTAACTTAGGGGTAAAAAAAGCAAGTGACCCCTCATTAGATGCGGCAGGTTGTCTTCTTTCCAAAATGGTATGGTTTATCTACCTTTTCTTCAATTCTGAAGGTGTTATAGCCATTTTCATACAGGCAAGTCAGGTTTGAGAAACTGTTAGAAACATCAAAGTTTGTAGTAGGTGTAGTTTTCTACTTCTAGCACCCCCTAAGGTAGTTCAACTCATACCAATGGGGTGTCGTTTGACTCCTAAGAGCACTAGCAAACAAATGCAGTTGAAAATTCCATGGTTTTCACAGAGCTCCATACATTTGAAGGGGCAGAAATGTAAAAAAAATGCAATTTTTTTCTATATATCGCCTCCTTCTGGAAACATTTATGCACACCAGTATTGGGGCAAGAAGGCAAGTGACCCCTCATTAGATGCGGCAGGTTGTCTTCTTTCCAAAATGGTATGGTTTATCTACCTTTTCTTCAATTCTAAAGGTGTTATAGCCATTGTTGTACAGGCAAGTCACATTTGAGAAAATGTTAGAAACATCAGAGGTTGTAGTAGGCGTAGTTTTCTACTTCTAGCACCCCCTAAGGTAGGTCAACTCTTACCAAAGGGGTGTCGTTTGACTCCTAAGAGCACTAGCTAATGAATGCAGTTGAAAATTCCATGGTTTTTACAGAGCTCCATACATTTGAAGGGGCAGAAATGTAAGAAAATGCCTTTTTTTTCATTAGCGCCACCTCCTGGAAGCATTTGTGCATACCAGCCTTTGGGTAAGAAGGCAAGTGACCCCTCATTAGATGCGGCAGGTTTTCTTTCCAAAACGGCATTGTTTCTCTACCTTTTCTGCATATCTATTATGGTTATCACAATTTTAGTGCAAGCAGATAATTTAAAAAACAAAAGTGTCAGTTTACGTACGTGTTCCTAGCACCCACATATTGTATGTTAACCCACACAAATGGGCTACCATTTTTCTCATGTTGGTAGCAAGTACTGAATACAGCAGGAAATGTTATGGTTTTCAAAGATTTTAGTATCTTTGAAGTGGTGGAAATGTAAAAAAAACATGTATTTATTCCCATAGCGCCACCTTTTGGAAATATTTGTGCACTTCAGCCCAGGGAGTAGAAAGGCAAGTGACCCCTCACTTGATGCAGGAGAATGTCTACTTTCCAAAATGGTATACCTTTCCTTCATGTCTCTAACAGTTATGAACATTTTAGTACAAGCAGCCATTTTCGAAGAAGCAAACAGGTAGGTGTAGTTATGTGCTTCTGGCACCCCTAAGGTAGGTCAACTCATTCCAATGGGGTGTCATTTTTCTCCTAAGAGCACTAGCTAATGAATACAGTTGTAATGTTTGAGAAAATGTTAGCAAAATTAGAGGTTGCAATAGGTGTAGTTTGGTACTTGTAGCGCCCCCTAAGGTAGGTTAACTCATACCAATCAGGTATCATTTTTCTCCTAAGAGCACTAGCTAATGAATACAGTTGGAAATTCCATGTTTTTCACAGATTTCCATTCAGATGAAGGGGCAGAAATGTAAGAAAATGCCATTTTTTTCCTTTAGTGCCACCTTCTGGAAGCATTTAGGGCACAACAGGCTAGGGGTAAGAAGGCAATTCACCCCTCATTTGATGCGGCAGATTGTCTTCTTTCCAAAATGGTATGGTGTGTGTACCCTTTCTTCACTTCTGTAGTTGCTATAATCATTTGTGTACAGACAAGTAATGTTTGAGAAAATGTTAGAAAAATTTGAGGTTGTAGTAGGTGTTGTTTTGCACTTTTAGTGCCCCCTGAGGTAGTTAAACTCATACCAATGGGGTATTATTTTTCTCCTAAGAGCACTAGCTAATGAATACAGTTGGAAATGCCATGGTTTTCACAAATTTCAGTACATTTGAAGGGGCAGAAATTTAAGAAAATGCCTTTTTTTTTTTTCATTAGCGCCACCTTCTGGAGGCATTTGTGCACTCCAGGCTTGGGGTAACAAGGCAAGTCACCCATCATTAGATGCGGCAGGTTGTCTTCTTTCCAAAATGGTATGGTTTATCTACCTTTTCTTCAATTCTAAAGGTGTTATAGCCATTGTTGTACAGGCAAGTCACATTTGAGAAAATGTTAGAAACATCAGAGGTTGTAGTAGGCGTAGTTTTCTACTTCTAGCACCCCCTAAGGTAGGTCAACTCTTACCAAAGGGGTGTCGTTTGACTCCTAAGAGCACTAGCTAATGAATGCAGTTGAAAATTCCATGGTTTTTACAGAGCTCCATACATTTGAAGGGGCAGAAATGTAAGAAAATGCCTTTTTTTTCATTAGCGCCACCTCCTGGAAGCATTTGTGCATACCAGCCTTTGGGTAAGAAGGCAAGTGACCCCTCATTAGATGCGGCAGGTTTTCTTTCCAAAACGGCATTGTTTCTCTACCTTTTCTGCATATCTATTATGGTTATCACAATTTTAGTGCAAGCAGATAATTTAAAAAACAAAAGTGTCAGTTTACGTACGTGTTCCTAGCACCCACATATTGTATGTTAACCCACACAAATGGGCTACCATTTTTCTCATGTTGGTAGCAAGTACTGAATACAGCAGGAAATGTTATGGTTTTCAAAGATTTTAGTATCTTTGAAGTGGTGGAAATGTAAAAAAAACATGTATTTATTCCCATAGCGCCACCTTTTGGAAATATTTGTGCACTTCAGCCCAGGGAGTAGAAAGGCAAGTGACCCCTCACTTGATGCAGGAGAATGTCTACTTTCCAAAATGGTATACCTTTCCTTCATGTCTCTAACAGTTATGAACATTTTAGTACAAGCAGCCATTTTCGAAGAAGCAAACAGGTAGGTGTAGTTATGTGCTTCTGGCACCCCTAAGGTAGGTCAACTCATTCCAATGGGGTGTCATTTTTCTCCTAAGAGCACTAGCTAATGAATACAGTTGTAATGTTTGAGAAAATGTTAGCAAAATTAGAGGTTGCAATAGGTGTAGTTTGGTACTTGTAGCGCCCCCTAAGGTAGGTTAACTCATACCAATCAGGTATCATTTTTCTCCTAAGAGCACTAGCTAATGAATACAGTTGGAAATTCCATGTTTTTCACAGATTTCCATTCAGATGAAGGGGCAGAAATGTAAGAAAATGCCATTTTTTTCCTTTAGTGCCACCTTCTGGAAGCATTTAGGGCACAACAGGCTAGGGGTAAGAAGGCAATTCACCCCTCATTTGATGCGGCAGATTGTCTTCTTTCCAAAATGGTATGGTGTGTGTACCCTTTCTTCACTTCTGTAGTTGCTATAATCATTTGTGTACAGACAAGTAATGTTTGAGAAAATGTTAGAAAAATTTGAGGTTGTAGTAGGTGTTGTTTTGCACTTTTAGTGCCCCCTGAGGTAGTTAAACTCATACCAATGGGGTATTATTTTTCTCCTAAGAGCACTAGCTAATGAATACAGTTGGAAATGCCATGGTTTTCACAAATTTCAGTACATTTGAAGGGGCAGAAATTTAAGAAAATGCCTTTTTTTTTTTTCATTAGCGCCACCTTCTGGAGGCATTTGTGCACTCCAGGCTTGGGGTAACAAGGCAAGTCACCCATCATTAGATGCGGCAGGGTGTCTTCTTTTCAAAATGGTATGGTTTGTGTACCCTCTCTTCACTTCTGTAATTGTTGTAACCCTTTTTGTACATTTAAAGTAGTGTTTGAGAAAATGTTAGAAAAATTAGAGGTTGCAATAGGTGTAGTTTTGTACTTGTAGCGCCCCCTGAGGTAGGTGAACTCATACCAATGGGGTGTCATTTTTCTCCTAAGAGTACTAGCTAATGAATACAGTTGGAAAATGGTTTTCACACATTTTAGTACATTTGAAGGGGCAAAAATATAAGAAAATGCCTTTTTTTTTCATTAGCACCATCTTCTGGAGGCATTTGTGTACACCAGGCTTGGGGTAACAAGGCAAGTCACCCCTCATTAGATGCAGCAGGTTGTCTACTTTCCAGAAACATATAGTTTTATATAGTTATTCCACTGTTTTAGGGTAGCTTTATCACAAAAACCCTAGAATGCGAATATCATTTTATAAAGTTGAAAATGTCATTTTGCGCTGCTGGTGATAAAGGCTCTACGCTAGCCATGGATGTAGGTAAAACTATACAAATTTGGTATTTTTTTTACTCGGGGGACTCGGGTCTTTTTCAAATAATTGAAACTTTTTCAATCAAGGTAAATATTTTTGATACATAGTATGTGATTTTAGCAAAATGGGTAAATATTCAGTTTTTTGTCATTATGTCATCATAGCTTTTTGCACGATGTAAAATTCTCTTCATGTAAGGTACCACGATAAAGCTCAATTCGTTCTGAAAAAAACAATATATAGTTTTCCATATTTAACTAAAAATCCCCAGAGAAAATCAAGCATAAACAGAAGGATAGCAAAAATGCTGAAAAAGTGTCTGGCCTGCAGGGTACAGGAAATGGCCCAAGCCTCTGGCACTGAAGGGGTTAAGGGATAGCACCGTTACACTGGAGCCTCTATATAATAATTTATACTCATATAAGCCACTTTGAGATTGACGAATTAGCAAATCAAATCCTGGCCATTTGGTTGCTCAGAGTTGCTGAACAAGATATTCACACCTATATGCAATAAGAAATTACCAATGGAGACATTAGTCTAAGGGCAGGATACAGAGATGAAAAGTAAACAGAACTGAGCATACCAGGACAATGTACAGTTAATAAGCGGATGGGGTGCAACACAAGCGGAGATGAGGCAGGCTGGTTTAGTCTCACTAATGCTATTGGAGGGACCATTCAGCATACAAGGCAAATTAAATAGAGATAGGGAGAACATAAAATGCAGCCCAAAGAATGTGCCTATATAAAATAACAAATGTTCCTATCGTTGGATGGTGGAAACCTGCAGAGATTTTCAAATATTTTTGTTTGTTGGTTTGTGGGGGCAGGGGAAGGGAGAGCCTTGTTAGAGGAGAAGTGGGGAAGTAACTTGCCTGAGGGAGAGAGAGTTCTTGAGAGACATGGTTTATATTTGGGGAAGAGACCTGTGGAGGAATGATGAGATGACAAATGGGTGGAGTGCCGAGGAAAGAACTATGATTTGAAATAGAGAAAGACCTAGCTAGGGCATAGATGGGGGTGTGGAAACTATTCTGGATGGGAGAGTTACAGACCTGTGGGTGGACAAGAAGCAGGTTAGGTTGATCTCTGACTGTTGGTCTTCAGTGAGAGACTTAGCTGCAGGGTAGAGCGAGTTTGAAATTGGCATACCAGTGGAACAAGACTGGGATGGCAAATAGTGCATGTGTGGTTCTCTGACAACATGGAAAAGGCTGGGGAAGCAGACAGTGTATGGGTAGTTCCGTGGATACCAGTAGACAGTACAACAAGGCTGGGATTTCAGAGAATGTATCATAGATCCCAACATTCACAGATTCATATATAATAATTACATATTATTATACAATAAATAAACCAAGTATGGCAAGTTGTTCTGCATACTTTAGTTCCTACATTCCCTTAACTTGATTTTGTTGAGCAAAACTGCAAAATGTTAACAAGGCAACTGGAAACCCACTTGTCAGCACCTGAAATCTATGACCCATTTAGTCTGGTTTCCAGAAAAGGTAAAGCAAGAAACAGCTCTGGTTTCAGTGTTAAATTATTATCTGGTGCCAGAGGCTATGAACGCGGTGTTTTGGCAGGGTTTAAAAGGCACTTTATTACACACTGGTGGCTGTCCTGAGGAAGGCCAGCTTTGCCTGGCCGAAACGTTGATCTGAATAAATTTATAGAATTCTCTTCACCCCACTTTAAGTCCTGTGAGTGCTTGATGCTTTTATACTAACTTATGATTATAGTCCTATCATAGCACCCAGGCATTTTGGACTACTTAAGTGAGAGCGCTTCCAATTTGTTTCATATATATATATATATATATATATATATATATATATATATATATATATATATACACACACACACACACTGCTCAAAAAATAAAGGGAACACTAAGATTACACATCCTAGATCTGAATGAATGAACTGACAACAAAATCACACAAAAATTCTCAATGGAAATCAAATTTATCAACCCATGGAGGTCTGGATATGGAGTCACATTAAAAATCAAAATGGAAAACCACACTACAGGCTGATCCAACTTTGATGTAATGTCCTTAAAACAAGTCAAAATGAGGCTCAGTAGTGTGTGTGGCCTCCACGTGCCCGTATGACCTCCCTACAATGCCTGGGCATTCTCCTGATGAGGTTGCGGATGGTCTCCTGAGGGATGTCCTCCAGACCTGGACTAAATCATCCGCCAACTCCTGGACAGTCTGTGGTGCAACGTGGCGTTGGTGGATGGAGCGAGACATGATGTCCCAGATGTGCTCAATCGGATTCAGGTCTGGGGAACGGGCGGGCCAGTCCATAGCATCAATGCCTTCCTCTTGCAGGAACTGCTGACACACTCCAGCCACATGAGGTCTAGCATTGTCTTGCATTAGGAGGAACCCAGGGCCAACCACACCAGCATATGGTTTCACAAGGTGTCTGAGGATCTCATCTTGGTACCTAATGGCAGTCAGGCTACCTCTGGCAAGCACATGGAGGGCTGTGCGGCCCCTCCAAAGAAATGCCACCCCACACCATTACTGACCCACCGCCAAACCGGTCATGCTGGAGGATGTTGCAGGCAGCAGAATGTTCTCCACGGCGTCTCCAGACGTCTGTCACGTGCTCAGTGTGAACCTGCTTTCATCTGTGAAGAGCACAGGGCGCCAGTGGCTTATTTGCCAATCTTGGTGTCCTCTGGCAAATGCCAAACATCCTGCACGGTGTTGTGCTGTAAGCACAACACCCACCTGTGGACGTCGGGCCCTCATACCACCCTCATGGAGTCTGTTTCTGACAGTTTGAGTGGACACATTTGTGGCCTGCTAGAGGTCATTTTGCAGGGCTCTGGCAGTGCTTCTCCTGCTCCTCCTTGCACAAAGGCAGAGATAGCGGTCCTGCTGCTGGGTTGTTGCCCTCCTACGGCCTCCTCCACATCTCCTGATGTACTGGCCTGTCTCCTGGTACCGCCTCCATGCTCTGGACACTACGCTGACAGACACAGCAAACCTTCTTGCCACAGCCATTGATGTGCCATCCTGGATGAGCTGCACTACCTGAGCCACTTGTAGACTCCGTCTCATGCTACCACTAGAGTGAAAGCACTGCCAGCATTCAAAAGTGACCAAAACATCAGCCAGGAAGCATAGGAACTGAGAAGTGGTCTGTGGTCACCACCTGCAGAACCACTCCTTTATTGGGGGTGTCTTGCTAATTGCCTATAATTTCCACCTATTGTCTCCTCAGAAAATGTGTTCAGGCACACGTTTTAGACCATTCCAATGAAAGGATTCCTTGTAAATAACGAGATTGCGGCACTTCTCAAGCGCCTCCGTGTTGACCGACACAAATCTCCTGCTGACAGCTTTACAGCTGTCAGTAGGAAACAGCGAACTTTAAACGCCTGCATCTCTTAAACCATAGCGGTTTGAAAGATATGTTTTTTTGCATTTAGCTTAGCTTTTTAAGTTCTTCTAAATGGAAAAAAATTTTTTTTTGGACATTACTAACACTTTAAAACTGTCCATATGGTATACATTTTGACAGGCTACTGCGGTACAGTTCCACCCAAATATAAGCAGTAACCAAGGGAAGGGCCTGCCATGGAGAGGGGCACAGAAGCGAAAGAAATATCTGTGAGTAAATTCCACCTTTTATTCTGTGTCCCCTGCACAGTAAAATAATAGGGTTTCCCAAAGCAGTACCATATAAGGGAGGAAAATAAATATTTCAAGGAAACTATGAGCATAGTTATACAATTTAAAATTAGAAGATAAGATCCTACCCTTAAAGTGTTAGTAATGTCTAAAAAAAAGCTTAAAAAGCTGAGCTAAACGCAAAAAAAGTATCTCTCAAACCGCTATGGTTTAAGAGATACAGGCGTTTAAAGTTCACTGTTTCCTACTGACAGCTGTAAAGCTGTCAGCGGGAGATTCATGTCAGACACGGAGGCGCTTGAGAAGTGCCGAGATCTCGTTACATACAAGGAATCCCTTCATTGGAATGGTCTAAAACGTGTGCTTGAACACCAGGCACACGTTTCAGACCATTCCAATGAAGGGATTCTTTGTAAGTAAGGAGATCTCGGCACTTCTCAAGTGCCTCCGTGTCGACCGACACAAATCTCCCGCTGACAGCTTTACAGCTGAAACAGCGAACTTTAAATGCCTGTATCTCTTAAACCATAGCGGTTTGAGAGATACAGTTTTTTGCATTTAGCTCAGCTTTTTAAGCTCTTCTAAATGCAAAAAAAAACTTTTTTTAGACATTACTAACACTTTAAGAAGGAATCATTGCTTGAAGGACCTTCATTCCAAATCTCACATCTGTTAAGGCTTGAAAGTCCAAGCAGCAATGTTTTGCAAATGCTGACAGATGACCATGTGGCTGCTTTGCAGATGTGTAGGCCAGCACTATGCAAGTCCTAATCCACCTAGCTATGGATGCTATTGAAGCCCCTGATCCCTTGAATCATCCAAAGAAATAGACAAAAAAGGTGCCCAATTTCCTTGAAGAGTTGGTCCAGTCAATATAAATGGAAAGACATCTCACCAAATATAATTTACTTAGAGTTCACTTCCTTATTCTGAGGATTAGGGCAGAATGATGGAAGGATGATTTGCTGGTTTAAATGACATTCGGAAACTACTTTGGTCTTGAAGGATTGCCTTTTCCTTACGATCACGTTATCCAGATGCATGGAGAAAGAGACGGTAGTTCACCAACTCTTCTTGCCGATGTTATAGGAGTATGGAAGACAGACGTCAAGGACAGATTCTTGATGGAAATGAACTCGATAAGCTCAAACACTTTCTGGTAGCTAACTGATGCAAAACCAAGTTCAAATCCCAGGCAGGGATGATTTCTCCTATAAATCTCTTCACCATCAGCCAATGGAAGAGGGAGAACGTATCACAATCTACCTTAGAGGCCTAGTTATCCTGTGCTTCCTTCCTCTGTGTTGTGTTGGCAGACACAGTTGCGGCCACCTATGCATTGCTGACATCATGAAACAGGCACTGGCCAGGACACCTGTTTATAGGCCTATTCTGTGTGGCCTAATTGGGTCCCGTCTTCTCCGGCTCCTTTATAAACCTCCCTGGGCCTGGGAGTGGTGTTTCTAATACTGTCTCTTGTGCTCCGTTGTGACCTGTGCTCTCCTGAGAATCCGCTCCGTGTGTGACCCCGGCTTGTCTGACTACCCACATCAGTTCTGACCTGTGACTCTGGCTGACTTCTCACTCCTTGTAGTCCCCAGTTTGTCTGACCTCTGGCTTTTGCTGCCTATCGCTCCAGCTAGTCCTTGGCTTGTCTGACCTCTGGCTCTGGCTGACTAATGGCTCTATACTCTCAGAACTTGCCTGACCATCAGTCTCAGTGTTTTATGGTTCAGGTCTGCTCTCGCTCCCTGTTGCCTCTGGTTGCGTGACCCAGGTTGGAGACTTGTGCCTCAGTTACCGTTCCCTCTGGCGTTCCACCCGCACCATGGTCCTAGTCTCCGGTATCTCGCAGTAGTGCAGCGCATAGCACAGTGTGCAGCTCCGGGTAGGAGCCTTGGTCCTATCATCCTATGTTCTGGGGTTATTAATAAAGGTGCATTTATATTTTATATTCGTGTCTGTCCTTATTTGCCTGATTATCGTGACAGTATGTAAGGGCCATGTCTACTGAAGGTTCAGGCAGTCCACCTAATCTAAGCATCCTATCCAGGATTGATTCTCAAGATCAGAGAATAGATCAGTTGTATTTCACTATACAGACACTGTTAAATCGCACGGCTCACCTCAATCACTTTACCCAACAACTGGTAGCTCCTCCAGTACCTGCGCCGGTTGTGGCCACAACCTCTGAAGCTGGCGTGACTAGAGATTTGTCGGGCTCCGCTCCATTACCCCAAAGATTTAATGGGGAACCTACTCTGTGCTGGGGGTTCCTGAATCAGCTGGGAATTTTTCTGGAGATGGTACCACACACATTCCCTACTGAGTGAAGTAAGGTGAGACTCCTGATCTCCCTTCTATCTGGCAAGGCATTAGCCTGGGCCAGCCCACTATGGAGACAGAGAAGCCCATCATCCACAATTTCACAGAATTTGTAGCCTCGTTTCGGAGAGTCTTTGACATCCTGGAAATGCTACCTCCTCTGTCAAACATCTGATGACAATACGGCAAGGCGCACGTACTGTAGCGAACTACGCTATTGAGTTCTGCACTCTGGCAGCGGAGGTTGGTTGGAACAATGAAGCCCTAGTTGCTGCATTCTCCCAGGGTTTGTGTGACACAATTAAGGATGAAACGACAGCCCGGGAACTGTCTGGCGATCTGGAGGAGTTGATCTCAGCCCCCATCCTGTTATGCCTTCATTCAAAGAGCAAGGGTGTAAAACTTTACCCCAGTTGGCACCTAGTTTCTCATGCCCACCCTGTCTTCCCTCACCTCCCATACCTCCTAATTCTGACCCAGCCGGGGGAGAACCTATGAAGCTAGGCTTCACATACCTTTGTGAGCAGGAGAGGGCACGGAGCAGGAGGAGGGTATCACGGTCCCCGTGATCCTGTGTGTCACTCTTCGCTGTGCTGCTCCCCGATTGGCTGAGCTGTGTTGGCCCGCCCCTGGTTACCCGTTTTATACTGGCGGCTGGCACCTGTCTGGTGCCCTTTCGTGGTGTTCCTGAGCCTTGCTGCTGTTCTCTGCGTTCCTGATTTCCGGTGTACCGACTTGGCCTGCTTGATACTCTCCTGTGTTCCTGCTCGTTGCTGATCCGGCTTGTCTACGAACCCGCTCTGGTATCCGACACGGCCTGGCTGACGTTCCTGCTTGTTGCTGATCCGGCTTGTCTACGAACCTGCTCTGGTATCCGACCCGGCCTGGCTGACGTTCCTGCTTGTTGCTGATCTGGCTTGTCTACAATTCTCCACAGTTCCCGGTTCCAGTCTGTCTACGTTCCTGCTGCTGTCTACTGGGCGACATTCTTACTCCTGGACTCGCGCTTGTGCTCGAGACTGACCTTAACCCTTGAGTCACTGTTAACGCTACTGAGCTGTACTACTGCTGAGTCTCCTTAAGCTTGCAGAGCTATACTATCAGGGCGATTCCGATTGCTGAGCCGATTCCTTGCTGTGCCTCACATCCTACCAGGTGCTACGCTACTACTGCTGAGCCGGCCGCTTGGGCCTGAGAGACGGCGGCTCATAGTTCATCTATGAAGGGTAGTTGTTCCGGTACCGTACCGGTAGTCCTCTTGCCCACGCACTTGCACTGGTGGAGTCGTTATATGCCCATGGGGGCTACCTGGCACTAGCTATTGGCTTCCGTTTACGCCCGAGGGGGCTTGATTCTTACACTTGCAGCTTGCAGTCTCCTTTATATGCCCGTGGGGGCTAACGTTCCTTGCTCTTGCAGCTTGTAGTCTCCGGTTTACGCCCGTGGGGGCTAACCACTCACAGTTCCAAGTACTGGTGGCATTTGTTACGCCCGTGGGGGCTATCCATTATTGCTCTAGCGTTCTGGGTCAGTTCTGCCGTGCAAGTCGATTGCTCTCCTGCAGACTTGGTATTGACTACTCATACATATACAAGTTTTAGCTACAACTTGGGCGTGCCTACACCACAACAAAGACTGATGAGGACTGAGTTAACTATTGTGTGCTCCTCTCTGGGTTACCAGCCCTAGTATATATTTTCAGTATATATATTCTTCTCTGTCTGTATCCAGTCTACTGGCCTATAAGGGTCTAGACACTTATTTCTTGTTTACACTGTGTGCCTGTAGAGAGCGATATTGTTCATTATTTTTTTATAATAAAACTGTGTCTGAAGTGTCTGAAAACCGTAACAGAGGGGCCTTTGTTTTTACTGAGGGGAACCTGGCCATTTGTTGCATGCTTGCCCTATTCGGCTGGGAAACACCCGCACCTAGGGTCAAATAGGGGACAGACCCTGGGTGGAATTTCACAGCCCCCAGAGACAGTAATGGACAAGCCTATTTTTGAAGTTGTACTATCTTGGGCTGAGTCTTCTGTGGTGGCTCTGGCACTACTGGTCTCAGGGGCAGCGGGGTTTTTCATTGAAGCAGACTTTGCTGCCAAACACGCTATTCTATTGTTGCCTTGCTCCGCTCCATTGGCCATTGAGGCTATTGACAGCAGACCTCTACAGCCGGCACACGTTACTCATGAGACTCATCCCTTGTATCTGAGGGTAGGGGCACTTCATGTGGAGACACAACAGTTCCAGGTGCTACATTCCCTCCATCATGCCATCATTCTGGGATTTCCCTGGCTGCAGACTCGCAACCCTAGAATTGATTGGCAAACCTGTGACATCCTGTCGTGGTCATCGCTATGTATGAGGTCTTGCCTCCAGCAGCCTACGAGAATATTGTGTACCTCTACCTTGTTACCTGCTGAGTATCAGGCCTACAAAGAGTTATTTAATAAGGTAGAGGCCAGTAAACTGCCACCACACAGGCCCTATATTTGTTGATCTGGTACCAGGGGCTAGACCTCCTCCGGTGGAGGAGAACAAGGCCTTGAGGACTATGTGGAGGATGCCCTAGCTAGGGGCATTATTCGGAAGTCTTCCTCCCCTGTAGACGCAGGCTTCTTTTTCATTAAGAAAAAAGATGGGGTGCTCAGACCATGTATTGATTTCAGGGGCCTAAATAAGCTAACTGTAAAGAATGCTTATCCTATACCACTGATCACGGAGCTATTTGATTGTATCAAAGGCTCGACAATTTTCACAAAACTTGACTTGAGGGCCGCATACAACTTGGTACGAATAAGAGAGGACGATGAATGGAAGACCGTGTTTAACACTCGGAGCGGGCACTATGAGTATTTGGTTATGCCTTTCAGATTGTGCGCTGTCTTCCAGGAATTCATTAATGATGTTTTGAGAGACCTACTCCAGAGCTGTGTTGTAGTATATATGGAAGATACACTCATCCATTCTCCTATCTTGGAGACAAATAGAGCAGATGTAGCTCGGGTTCTACAACAAGTTGTTCTGCAAATTATAGAAGTGTGAAATCCACAAATCCCACGTGATTTCATCCACTGGGCTAGCCATGGATCCCGAAAAATGGTCTGATGTCTTACAGTGGCCGCTTCCTGTGGAGCGAAGATCCATAGAGAGGTTCCTGGGCTTCACTAATTTATTACAGTTTATACAAAACTTTTCCTCAGTCATGAAACCACTTGCTGACATGACTCAGAAGGACGCTAAGGGCGGTGAGCTATTTATTCCAAGGCCTGATCAGATGACCAGGGGACACCCCTTGAGATTAGAGGAAAGGAGTTTTAGACTTCAGCAGAGGAAGGGTTTTTTTTACAGTGAGGTCTGTTAAATTGTGGAATTCTTTGCCCAAGGAGGTGGTTATGGCAGATACAATGGATACATTCAAGAGAAGATTACATACATTTCTTTCCAAAGGGAACATACAGAGTTATACTGTTTCTTGTAGGCAGATCAGGAAGGTCTGATAAAGTCTATCTTATTTGGTAGCAGGAAAGCTATAAAATTACTGGGGTATGAGGAGAAGGTTGAACTCGATGGACTTGTGTCTTTATTCAACCTAATTTACTATGTTTCTATGTTACTTATCCTTCAGATTGGGCACCTGAAACACTTCAGGCTTTTGAAGACTTGAAGTCTGCCTTTGCGAAGGCCCCGATATTGTCCCACCTGAACCCCTCCCTGTCATTTACACTGGAGGTGGATGCCTCGGAGACCGGTGTAGGCACGTTGCTATCCCAGCGTGCGGGCCCTGGTAAACCATTGCTGCCATGAGGCTTTTTCTCTAGAAAAAAACAAACTGTAGAAAGCTGAGAGTTTACATGATATGGGCGATCGGGAATAACTCAGCATCATCTTGGCCTTGAAAGAATGCCGTTATCTGCTGGAGGGGATGGCAGTTCCGATCCTGATACTGACAGATCACAAAAACCTAAGATATTTATCGGAGGCTAAGAGGTTGTCTTCACGTCAAGCCAGATGGGCCCTCTTCCTTTCAAGGTTTAATTTTGTGGTTTCCTACCTTTCTGGTACCAAAAATATTAGAGCGGATGCTCTCGCTGGACAATTTGAGCCCGAGTCCCAGGAGAAGTCTCCTCCGGTGCCTGTTATTCCTCCTGTCATCTGGCTATGATACACACCAGTATTACATCTCTGGTGGACGAATCCCTCCGTACCAGAATTCTGGAGACATTCAATTCCTCAAAGGCTGCAGGACATGTTGGTAGAGACCAAACTAATATGGTCGACATCCAGACACTTCTGGTGGCCCAGACTGTTCCGCATTTTTTTCAGCATGTTCCACTTGTGTGTGGACTAAGACTCCTTGTCACCTGCCGGTTGGCCTCCTACAGCCCAACCTGAACTGGGAGCATCCATGGTCTCACTTGACAGTTGACTTTATGGTTGAGTTGCCGATTTCTGAGGGTTACACAGTCATTCTTGTGATCATGGATAGATTTTCGAAGATGGCCCATTTCATGCCACTTAAGGAGTTGGCCGAGATCTTTGCAAAGGAGGTAGTTTGTCTCCATGGTATACCCAAGGTGGTGGTCTCACATTGTGGGAGCCAGTTTGTGTCATGTTTTTGGAGAGCTTTTTGGCAGTAAGATGGGGATCCAGCTCTTGTTCTCCTCAGCTTACCACCCACAGTCGAATGGTGCTGTTGAATGGTCTAATCAGGCGCTGGAACA
This sequence comes from Rhinophrynus dorsalis, assembly GCA_037306005.1. Taxonomy (NCBI): domain Eukaryota; kingdom Metazoa; phylum Chordata; class Amphibia; order Anura; family Rhinophrynidae; genus Rhinophrynus; species Rhinophrynus dorsalis. Next base: position 258,642,560 of record CM074719.1, read on the forward strand.
GTTTCTCCGTTGTTTCATTTCTGACCAGCATGACAACTGGGCAAACTTGTTACCATGGGTGGAGCTGGCCAGAAACAGTGCAGTTAATTCCTCCTCTCGGAACTCTCCCTTTCTGATTAACTATGGGTTCCAACCTTCTCTGCTGCCTGAGACCTTCGAGGCACAGAACATTCCTGCTCTGGAGGAGCACTTGAGGGCGCTCCACTCCACATGGATATGGGTTCAGAGATCTCTGAAGAGTTCCACCTCAAGTCACTGGTTTGTAACAGTTATACTATGACTCCAGTCCATCCCAGACCTGTTCAAGTAGGGGACCATGAGGAGTACGAGGTACAGAGTATCCTGGACTCTCGTAGGGTCAGAGGCCAGCTACAATATCTAGTCTATTGGAAAAGGTATGGACCTGAGGAGCGTTCCTGGGTCGCTAAGGAAGATCTACATGCTCCAGCCCTTCTCCGTGAGTTCCACTCCCACGCCGCCCCTAGTGCTGGTCCTCTTCCGCGGGGAAGAGGTCATTAAGGGTGGGGTACTATCACAGTCTACCTTAGAGGCCTAGTTATCCTGTGCTTCCTTCCTCTGTGGTGTGTTGGCTGGCATAGTTGTAGCCACCTCCACATTGCTGACATCATGAAACAGGCACTGGCCAGGATGCCTGTTTATGGGCCTATTCTGTGTGGCCTAATTGGGTCCCACCTTCTTCTGCTCCTTTATAAACCTCCCTGGGCCTGGGAGTCATTGCCCTTATGTGGTATTTCTGATATTGTCTCTTATACTCCATTGTGACCTGTGCTTTCCTGAGAATCTGCTCCATGTATGACCCCGGCTTGTCTGACTACCCACATCAGTTCTGACCTGTGGCTCTGGCTGACTAATGCGCTCCGTGGATGACCCTGGCTTGTCTGACTACCCACATCGGTTCTGACCTGTGGCTTTGGCTGACTTCTCACTCCTTGTAGTCCCCGGTTTGTCTGACATAGTAACATAGTAGAAAAGGCTGAAAAAAGACATGCGTCCATAGAGTCCAGCCCATGCCAATAACATCCCTGTTGATCCAGAGGAAGGCAAAAAAAAGCCCTCTGGAGCAATTTCCAATGTAGTCCCAAGTGTGTGTGTGTGGGGGGGTATTATTCCTTCCTGACTTCAACTGGTAGTCATATAGTTCCCCGGATCAATATCCTATTTGCTTTGAAGCCATCTGTCATAATTGCCAATATTGTTCTGTGCTAGATAGGCATCCATTGCTTTTTTGAATGCAGTTGCATTATCTGCAAGCACAACATCCCGAGGCAAAGAATTCCATAGCCTTACCGCCCTTACTGTAAAGAATCCCTGCCTATGTTTTAGTCAAAAGTGTCTTTCCTCAAGTCTTAATGGATGACCTCTTGTTCTTAGCTCAGCTCTTTGCATAAATAATTCATTGGATAGTTCTTTGTATTGACCTTGAATGTATTTGTAAATGGTGATCATATCACCCCTTAGACGTCTCTTCTATGATGTAAACAAACCCAGTTTGGCTAGTCTCTCTTTGTAACTCAAATCCTCCAATCCCTTTATCAGTTTTGTTGCACGTCTCTGCACCTTTTCCAGTTCAGTAATGTCTTTTTTTTTAGAACAGGCGCCCAAAATTGTACTCCATATTCTAGATGAGGCCTAACCAAGGATTTATACAGAGGTAGGATAATATTAGTATCCCTTGCTTCTACACCTCTTTTTATGCAGGCTAGTACTCTATTTGCTCTTGCAGCAGCTGAGTGACTCTGCACACTGCTGTGAAGTCTATTGTCTATCAGTACTCCTAAATCTTTCTCTAATGAGGATTTCCCAAGTTGTTTCCCATTTAGAGTATATGTAGCAAGTTTCTTTCTACAGCCCAAATGCATAACATTACATTTATCTACATTAAATGACATCTGCCACTTTTCTGCCCATTCACTCAGTTTATCTAAATCCTGCTGTAGGGAAAAAACATCCAGCTCTGTATGTATTTCCTTACATAGCTTAGTGTCATCAGCAAAGATTGAGATGCTACTTTCAATTCCCACTTCTAGATCATTAATAAACAAATTTAAAAGCATTGGTCCCAGGACTGAACCCTGTGGCACCCCACTTATAACCCTAGACCAATTTGAAGATGTTCCATTTACAACTCTCTGCCATCTATCATTTAACCAGTTCTCAATCCATGTACAGATAACACTGCCCAAACCGAAGCCTTTTAATTTATGCAGTAACCTGTTGTGAGGCACTGTGTCAAAGGCTTTTGCAAAATCCAAGTATACTACATCAACAGGAATTCCCCTGTCCAAATTACTACTCACTCTTTCATAAAATGCAAGTAAATTAGTCTGACATGATCTGTTCTTCATGAAACCATGCTGATTCCTACTAATGATATTGTTTGTCTTCACATAGTTCTGAATACTGTCAGTTAATAACCCTTCTAGTATCTTACCCACTAAGGAAGTCAAGCTCACAGGTCTATAATTTCCTGGTTTGGATCTTGCTCCCTTTTTAAACATTGGAACTACATCAGCTTTTCTCCAATCACAGGGCACTGTGCCTGATGAAAGTGAATCAATAAATATTAAGTATAATGGTTTTGCTATTACTGAACTAAGTTCCTTAAGTACCCTTGGGTATATACCGTCCGGTCCAGGCGCTTTATTCACTATAACCCTTTCCAGTCTCTTTTGGACCTTGTCCTCAGTAAGCCATGTAGATGCTGGAGGAAATTCCATGGTTTTGCCTGTTTGCCCACAGCTTGTCATTGCTGCTTCCTTTGTATATACTGAAGAAAAGAACGTATTTAGGGTGTCAGCCATAGCTTTATCCTCACTAATCAATTCACCTGTTTCAGTCCTTAGAGGACCAATATCAACCTTAACTTTTTTGTTGTTAATATACTTGTAGAATTGTTTAGGGTTTTTCTTGCTCTCATTTGCAATGTTTCTCTCATTTTCTATTTTAGCTAGCTTAATTGCTTGTTTGCAGATTTTATTACATTCTTTATATTTTTTAAATGATGCATCTGACCCGTTTGACTTAAACACCTTAACAGCCTGCTTTTTATTTCTCATTTCCCTGCTAACCACATTATTAATCCACATCGGTTTCGCTTTACTTCTCTTGTGCTTATTCCCCAATGGTATATATTGACGTGTATATTTGCCCAAGAGCATTTTAAATACATTCCATGATTCTTGTGCATTTTTATCTTTGAAAATTACATCCCACTGGATATCCTTTAAAGCTTCTTTTAACTTTGTAAAATTAGCCTTTTTGAAATTGAATGTTTTGGTTAAACATTGGGTTTCTCATAACAAACTTCAAAGGATACAATATTGTGGTCACTGCTGCCCAAATGTTCCCTTACCTGCACATTGTTTACCATGTCAGAATCATTTGAGAGCACTAGGTCAAGCAAGGCCTCTTTTCTAGTTGGCTCCTCTACTAGTTGGGACATAAAACTATCATTTATCATACTTAGAAAAATATTTCCCTTTGTTGTGCCTGAGTCATATTGCTCCAGTCAATTTCAGGGTAGTTGAAATCTCCCATTATAATTACCTTTGCTGACCTAGCAGCCTTTTCCATTTGCAGTAAAAGTTGGGCTTCTTCCAACTCCCCAACATTAGGTGGCTTGTAGCAAATCCCCACCAATATCTTTTTATTATGTATGCCCCCAGTGTGTATTTCAACCCACAAGGCCTTTACCTTTTCATTGGACCCTTAATTTATATCTTCCCTTAAACTAGGTTTTAAGGCCCGCTTTACATATAGGCATACCCCTCCTCCCCTTTTATTAACCCTGTCCCTCCTAAAAAGTGAATAACCCTCTAGATTAACTCCCAAGTCATACGTATCATCTAACCAGGTTTCAGACAGTCCAGTCAGATCTTACTGCTCATGTACTGCAATCATTTCTAGCTCCCCCATCTTACCAGCCAGACTGCTAGCATTTGCATGCACACATTTTATCTTTTAGCCATTCCTAAAGATTTCGTTCTTTTTCAAATGTATTTGTCTTTTATCAGGCTGTAACAATGGCCACTCCCTATTAGATGAACTAGCCCATTCCCCCTCTCCATCCCCATGCCCCTTCTCTAATCCCATTTCCTCAATTATACTACCTTCCCCAGCCTGTGTTGCAGCTCCCCCCCTTTCTAGTTTAAAGTCTTCTCCAGCCCTCTAACCATCCTATCACCCAGCACCGTGGCCCCCTTTCCACTAAAGTGCAATCTATCAGTACTATAAAGATTGCGCCCAAGGGAAAAGACTGCCCAGTGCTCTAGGAATCCAAACCCCTCCTGTTTATACCAAGTCTTTATCCACGCATTTAACTCCCTAATCTCCTGTTGCCTTTCTAATGTAGCGTGTGGCACAGGTAGAATTTCAGAAAATACTACCTTAGAGGTCCTCTGCTTAAGCTTATATCCTATTCCCTGAAATCCTTCTTAACGGACCTCCATTTTCCACTGACTTTGTCATTAGTACCAACATGTACCATGACAGCCGGGTCATGCCCAGCCCCTCCCAACAATCTATCAACCCAATCAGCCACATGTCGAACCCGAGCTCCTGGGAGACACCAAACTGTACGATTGTGGTGATCTTGGCAACAGATTACCCTGTTTGTCTTCCTAATAATAGAATCCCCTACCACCACCATCTGTCTAGGTCTGCCGGAGTCCTGGATCCCATCCGTGCTAGAGGGGGCTGTTCATTCGGCTGTTAGAGAGAGAACAGTCCTCTCCAGCAAAGACATTCCTGTGTCAGCATCCCCAACATCATTACTCAATGTAGCAAATCTGTTAGGATTAGTAAAGACAGGAGTGTCCTCCCTATTTCTCGGTCCACCCCCTTGCTATGTCTAACTGTAATCCATCTGGCTACCTGCTCTTTCTTTGTGCAGTCTCCACCCCCAGAACTACCTACCACTGCTTCCTGCTGCTCAGTCAGCAGACCCCTCTCAAGATTGGTCGTCTTTCTCAATGTTGCAACCTGCCCCTCCAGATCTCTAATACGAGCTTCTCGAGAGACCACTTGCTCACATCTGCCACAGAGGTATGCACCCTGGAACGGTTATTCCAGGTGTGCAAACATATGGCAGTTTGTGCACTGAGTTAAATGTACAATCATGTTACCACTCATTTGTGCCAGTTACCACAAGCTAAAAGGCAGGCAGGCTAGCAAAAAATAGCTGCACAATAAGACTGATACATGTGCTCCCCTGTGTACCCCATGTATTTGAATTCCCCTGTTTTAAATTCCCACACTTACCATACTTCTGCACTTACACACTGATGCAAGATTCACACGTTCAAGTATTCACTATGTATCTGATATTTAAGCCAGGAATCACCCTATTACAAACACAGCAATTAGTCACTCCCACCACACCAGACTTCAATTATTTACTTGTATCACAGCAAAGAGAGGGAAAACAAAACCTAGAGGGATTTGTTTTTAACCTCTCCCTTACCACACTACACCACACACAATATTCTTATGCTATTTTTCCAGCAAGTATCCAGACTCAGTCTTTCAGGGCACAGGACACTGATGACCTCTGGCTCATGCTGCCTATCGCTCCGTCTAGTCCCTGGCTTGTCTGACCTGTGGCTCTGGTTAACCACTGGCTCTATACTCTCTGAACTTCCCTGACCATCAGTCTCAGTGTTTCTTGGTTCGGGTCTACTCTCCTCCCTGTTGCCTCTGGTCACGTGACCAAGGATGGAGACTTGTGCCTCAGTTACTGTTCCCTCTGGTGTTCCACCCACACTATGGTCCTAATCTCCGGTATCTCGCAGTAGTGCAGTGTGCAGCACAGTGTGCAGCTCCGGGTCGGAGCCTTGGTCCTATCATCCTGTGTTCTTGGGTTGTGTGGGCTATACTATTATTACTGTACCTATTAATAAATGTGGATTTATATTTTATATATTCGTGTCTGTCCTTATTTGCCTGATTACCATGACAGAACAACTGGCAATGCTGACAGCTGAACCTTGATGGAAGCTAGTTTAAGACCTTTAGAGAAACCTTCTTGTATAAAGTCTAACACAACAGCTACAGCAACACTTTGACTAGAGATGTTCTTATCATGGTAGCATTTCTTAAATATCGAACAAACTATGATATAGACTTTCTGCCTGCTACGATAGTATCTACTACATGTCTAGAGATACCTCTGGCCATTATTGAGCTCCTCTCAGCCTCCAAGCCACTAGTTTCAAAAACCCTGGGTCAGGATGAAGGATTGGTCCTCAACTCGAAAGATTCCTTATGCTTGGTATCTGAATGGGAGGGACAAGCGACATTCTCATCAGCTCTGCAAACCATGGCTATTATTATGTTCCCCTTGTCGTTCTTTATCTTTCTTACTATTTCCTGAAGGATAGGAATTGGAGGGAATACATACATCATGCTAGAGACTGTTCGATATATCCTGGGCGTTGGCCAATCCAGATCCTATTCCTCTGTTGTGCACCTATTAACCCTTAGGGGTTATTCCACATTATATCATTGTGTGCATTCACTTGTCAGTTTTACTATTCCTGTTATTCTTGTACTGGCCCTTAGGGGCACTATTTTACAATCCTGTGCAATAAAACTGTGTTTTTACTTCATAACCTGGTCTGTGTGTCAGAAAACCGTAACATTCCTATTACAAGAATGTCATCCAGGTTTGGAACGACTGATTCCCTGTTGACTCAGGGTTGCCATAGAGTTGAATAAAATGTTTGTGAAAACCATCAGAACTGATGAAAGCCCAAAGGGCATTACCCTGAACTGAAAGTGAGACTTGCTGATTACAAACCTGAAGAATTTCCTGTGGCTTCTTCTGATCAAGATATGATGGTAAGCATCTTGAAGATCCGCCTTTATCAGAAAAATTGCTGGGGCGACTGCTTTTATGACCTATGAGATGGATTCCATCTTAAGCTTCTTTTTGCACATACATTTGTTCAACCACTTGAGATCCAGAATTAACCTGGTCTCTCCTGAGGCTTTTGAAGCTGTGAAAAGAAATTAAAATACTACCAATATTCTCTGTGATTCTGGAACCTGCTCTATCACCTACCTTGTTGAATAACATCTGGTGAATTGCCTGACACATACATGATGCCTTTTCCTTGTTTAACAGTAGTCTTGATGACATTTTCCTGGAGCTGGCTTCTTGATAGGACTGCCTTAGATTTCTAAATGTTGCTCTAAGAAACTATTGACCTCTAACTTTCCTTTATTGAGGTAGAAAACCAAAGAGACACAAGAGACTATATCACTGACACTGCCCACATCTTCCTTTTCACAATGCATAGTTGGTGTACCTTCTTCAGGGTCAGCAAGTCTGGAGCACTTCCTTCCAGACTCCTGCATCTCAGTAAATGTTTCTTGCATGGAAGCTCTCATCCAGCCAAGAAACTCTTTAAACTGAGATGTTAGTAGTACCAATTTTTTTGATACAATCTTGTCATAATTTTGCTGGATCTGAGGCACTTAGTTTGGCATTGCAGCCAGTACAAGATTTTGTCTTTTGTCTTCCTTAGAAGGGGTAGAGGAGTCTGAGGCCTTTTGCTTATCCCCTTCAGCCTTTGGTGCTATGATAAATGGAGAAAATCTACCTTAATTGCATTAACAATTACAGATAAGTACAAGACAAGGGCTTAACTGGATCTTAAGCAGCCTCCATAATGCTCCAATATGTGTAATAACTTCCTGTTAGAAACTATAAGGAAAGCTAGCCTCCATCTAGCTTCCCTTGGCTCAGGACACCATGTGTTCCAGCGGTAGATCACAGAAGCAGCACCAACAGACTCCGACAGCAATCTGATTTGGTAAGGGCTTACAAGAGCTCTTGTTCCCATGCAACACTTTCCAGTTAAGGCTTTGGGAACTTAAAGGGATAGTAATACTTAAAATGTAAAAAAAAATATGTTGTAGGGTTTATCCCCCTGAGTAAAACAAGGGTACTTCCACTGCTGAAAAGTGTTTCATTCAAAAGTTATTAATTTTCAAAGTAGAATTTTTTAGGTGCAATATCACAGTGGTCTGAAATTATAGAGTGGCGCTGTTGCTACACGATCCTATGGACAGCTCTGGTCCCGGGACCATAAATCTCCATAGGATGGTGTAGCAACAGCACCACTGTACAATTTCAGTCCACTATGATATTGCACCTAAAAAATTCAACTTTGAAAATTAATAACTTTTGAATGAAACACCCTTCAGCAGTGGGAGTACTCTTGTTTTGCTCAGGGGGATAAACCCTATAACATATTTTTTTTTTTACATTTTAAGTATTACTATCCCTTTAAATGCCTCCAAACTCCCCATACACTCCACCACTTTTACTGGAATCCCTAACACACAAAAAATAATAAAGACAATAATGTTACCAGAAGTCTCTATACTCCTCTGCCCCCAGCTGAGTAGCACCAAAATAAACTGAGGGAGGTTGGGGGAAGGAGCCTTTAATACCTTTTTGCAATTGGTCCTGCGAGCTGGTAGCAGAGTTAATACCCATTATTTTGCCATGGAGTAGACACAGAAGTAAAATGGTATTCAGCCAGAGGCATCCTGGTTTTCAACAGGGGAAATTCAGAATACCGCTCTCCTATTAATGAACTGTATGAAGTCTCCTCAACTACACAGAAGTCTAACACACACTGTCCCCTGGAACTGGAAGCAGGCAATATTGCCTCCATGACATTCCAATATATGTGTTACACAGATTACCTTAGTTTCAGCGCCACAGCTTCAGGAGACGCTCGAAATGAATCTTTAGCGTCAGCTGACGTCCATGCCACAGGGTGTCGCCGGAATGACGCATGGTTGGACGCATGAAAGCTAGATGCATCATCTGCAGTCACGAGGCTTCAAGCATGCAGTAGGCCTCTGTTTTATGTGTTTGTTTCCTGTAGTCTACTCCTACCTACTTCCTCCCTCTGAGCTGCTCCTCCTACATACTTCCCGAGAAGGGTTTTAAAGGGCAAACTGAGTCCTGACTCAGTTGCCTTGCATTGTTGTACAATACAGTTCTGTTTGCCTTGGGCTCTGTGTATGATCTGGCTAGTTTGACCATCCATTCTGGTGCTGACCTGTGGCTCTGTCTGACTACTCTTTTGCCTGCTCCCATTGTGTAGTGGACACCCAATCTGGTGTGGACCTGTGGCTCTGGCTGACTATCTGAACTGTGTATGACCCGCCCTGTCTGTCCATCCATTCTGGTGTTGACCAGATTTGGCTTAGACATCCTTTCTGGTGCAACCCTGTGGCTCTGGCTGACTACACACTCCATGTATGACCTGGCTTGTCTGACTATCCTTTCTAGTGTTGTCTAGGGCGCTCTGTCTGTTTCCTCAGTGTATTGGTCCCCATTCCACAGACACCCATCCTAGTGCGGACCTGGGGCTCTATCAGACTCCTAGCTTACTGACTGCAGGTGTGAGTCAGTAGTCTCCTTGGTTGCGTAGATATTGGAGACTTCTCTCCTAGACTGACTGCAGGCTGAGTCAGTGGTAGTCCTTTGGGAGTTCAGAACTAACTCGAGGCTCCAGTGGGCTGAGGCCTAGTCTTGGACAGTGTGGTGGATCTATTGGCGGACTGCTATTTCTGATACAGTGCTTGCCTCTTTGATCAACTGCATTACTGTGATTTTTCTAATAAAAGATTGTTTTACTTTACCGTACTGACTCCTGGTTTATTCCTGGGAACCGTGACAATATGCTTGGCCACAGCACAATCCTTTAATTTATTCTTGATCTGATTCAAATGCTTCCTAATCCTATGCTTGGCGGGAGAATGGTGAATCCAAAATACCAAATTGGGCAAATTTTACATGAAAATATATAGAATATATTCAGAGCTACAATTAATGTAACTCTTATGCAAATGTAGTTGCATCCACTGAACAATTAAGTCTTTTTAAACTGTGGCATATTTACAACATTTGCATATAGGAGCATAACATTTATAGAAACCTTTAGTATGTAACCACGTAATCTTTCGGTTACTCAAAAATAGGCTAGAAGAAAAGAGGATTTTAGTCTTACCTGTTAAATCCTTTTCTCTAAGTCCATATAACTCACAAGTACCATGGGGAGGCGACAATTCCTCCCTGTTGCCTGGAACAATTCTGCAAAGAAGTGTGGGTGAAGCCTCCCCTTGTCACCGCTTGCCTGTGTTCCCCCAGCCGCGTCTCTCTCGCGGTGGCTCTTCCGGTCCGTGGCTCTGTCAGGCCGCACATGCGCAGTGCACTTCTGCCTTCAGCCTGGCAGATGCGCATGCATCCGGACCGGTGTCCCATTCCTCCAGCCTCTCCAATCACAAGCAGCTCCTAGGCGAGCCTCCCTCACTGCTCCTTCCATTGGCTGCCTCCTGTATTTAAAAGGGCTACCCCAGGCTTAGGGTGCCCATTCCACGAACTTGCTGTAGGCTTTGTTCTGGGCTCCTGAGCGTTAGCTTGCTTCTGCTGCTGTAGCTCCTGATCTGTACTCCTGGTTTGACCTTTGGCTCCTCTTGACTATGCCTGATCTGTACTCCTGGTTTGACCCTTGGCTCCTCTTGACTATGCCTGATCTGTACTCCAGGTTTGACCCTTGGCTCCGCTTGACTACGCCTGATCTGTACTCCTGATTTGACCCTTGGCTCCACTTGACTATGCCTGATCTGTACCCCAGGTTTGACCCTTGGCTCCGCTTGACTACGCCTGATCTGTACTCCTGGTTTGACCCTTGGCTTCTCTGAACCATTCCTATTGCCTATCCCTTTCAGCTCTGTCTGTCTTGCCGGCCTGGTTTCCAACGGTTCCCAGGTACTCCCATCCTGATTGCACCCTGGCCCAACCGGGGTGGAACAATCTGGTTTCACAACCAGCATCTCTAACCAGCTTTGGCTGCAGCAAGGGAGTGCCTAGCATGCCATCACCTCACTCCAGCTCCGCACACAAGCATCTGTACCAGAGCTGGCACACACACGGTTCCCTACCCGCTGTGTGCGTGACAGTTGGAACAGGCCATACACTCCGGAATGGATACAGCCGAGACGTCCCGCTTTTCAGCACGGCTTGATGAGCAGGTGCTAGTACTGGCCTCACGTGCAGCACACCTGCGAAGCCTGGAAGACAAATTAGACGCTGTACTGGACCTACTGCGTTCCTCCACCGCATCGACCTCGGCGGTGGCTGACCCCGCTACCACCAGTGCCTCCAGTGTTAAGGCAACACCCCCTCCAGGGTACGTTCCCCCTCGTATCCCGCTTCTGGATACATTTTCAGGCTGGCCAGCTGGCTTTCGTGGGTTCCTGAACCAATGTCAGCTTCATTTCCGAACCCTGCCGCAGACCTTCTGTACCCATGTATCACGGTGCCCGTGATTCGTGCTGCTCTGTGTCTGTCACTTGCTGAGTATTCGTGATTGGCTGTCTGTCATTAGCCATCCTCACACAGCTCTTTTAAACCCAGGTTGAGCACTTCCAGGCTGCCCTTTTGTGGTGTTTCTGACTCCACTCTGCCTGACCTGCTTGTCAGATCTCTGGGTCTGTTTCCAGTTTTCCTGTATGCTACATTCCGGTGTTCCAGTGTTCCAGCATTCCTGTGTGCCTGTATTCCGGGGTTCCTGTGCTCCAGCACCGTGCGGGTTAACCTGTACGAGTTCCTGAGTCTCGCGCTCCAGCTGTCGCTTCGGCGACATTGTTCTCCTTGCTATTGCATACACATTGTTGGTTCCAGCGCGCGGACGCTGGTTTACTCCACTAAACCTGGTTGCAATATACATTGTAGCTTCCGGCGTGCGGACGCTGGTTTACTCCACTAACTGGTTGCTAGATACATTGTTGGTTCCAGCGTACGGACGCTGGTTTGCTCCACTAAACCTGGTTGCAATACACATTGATGGTTCCAGCGTGCGGACGATGGTTTACTCCACTAAACCTGGTTGCGGTATACATTGTTGGTTCCAGCGTGCGGACGCTGGTTTACTCCACTAAACCTGGTTGCGATATACATTGTTGGTCCCAGCATGCGGACGCTGGTTTACTCCACTAAACCTGGTTGTGATATACATTGTTTGTTCCAGCGTGCGGATGCTGGTTTGCTACACTAAACCTGGTTGCGATATACATTGTTGGTTCCAGCGTACGGTCGCTGGTTTGCTCCATTAAACCTGGTGGCGCTATTTACCATTAGTCCCAACGTGCGGACGTTGGTTTGCTCCTGAACATCCAGTACTGTGGTCAGTCGCTGTCCACTTCCTTGCAGTTGTCTGATTATCCCTGGCTATAGACTTCTGCTGATTTAGACCTCTATACTTATGCTCTATGCTGTCTTAGTCAACTGACAGCTGGTCTACTTGCTCAGGCTGCCCTGCCCAGTATTGGTGAGGCTGGTAGAACCTTGACGATACCATCCTGTAGGGCCGGTAGAGCCTACTACTGTACTCCTTTGGGCTGCCCTGCCCAGTATTGGTAAGGCCGGTAGAACCTTGTAATTCATCATCTTTAAGGTTGCCTTACCCGGTATTGGCAGGGCCGGTAGAGCCTACATTCAGCATTCCATTGGGCTGCCTTACCCGGTATAGGCAAGGCCGGTAGAGCCTGTCATTAAGACTGTCACTTGGGTTGCCTTGCCCGGTATTTAGGCAAGGCTGGTAGAACCTATTGTATGTTCTATTACTGTTGTATTGTTATGTATATTTACCCTACGGGGACTGCCTTTAACTTTTAATAAAGTTAAGTTATTTTACCAAACCTTAAGTCTGAGAGTCTTCAAAAACCGTGACAGTACGAAAGGGCCATGACCTCAGACACTAAGAGTGACGGTAAGGCACAGAATATCCATTGGAGGATGGATATGCACGAGCAACGTTTGGATCAGCTAGCGGTTGCTATCCAAACTATTATTGAACGCACGGTACTTGTGGATAAGTCCGGTGCTAACACGGTGGTCCCGCCAATTCCGACACCGGAGAATGAGTCTAAGCCCTCAGGGGCCGCAGTCAAAGGGTTAACGGCTTCTGCACCCTTGCCGCTGAGATATGACGGTGACCCTCAATTATGCAGAGGTTTTATTAATCAACTTGAAATATTTATGGAATTGACGGCACATGCATTTCCTAGTGATCGCAGCAAGGTTGGGTTCATGATATCCCTGCGGACTAGCAGAGCATTGGCTTGGGCCAACCCACTTTGGGAAAACGCTAAACCTTGCACAAAAAATTTCTGTGATTTTGTGCAATCCTTTTGGAGAGTATTTGAGCCTCCTGGTAGAACTACCTCTGCTGCTAAACGTCTCATGGAGATACAACAGGGGAGGCGCACGGTTGGCGATTATGCCATTGAATTCCGCACCTTGGCAGCAGAGGTAGGGTGGAATAACGAGGCCCTGTTGGCAGCCTTTGCTCAAGGATTGAGTGACCAGATTAAAGATGAGATTGCAGCTAAAGATTTACCTACTGACCTAGATGATTATATCGAATACGTGATTCTAATTGATTCCAGAATACGTGAAAGATTAACCGCCAGAGAGCGACGAGTATGGTTAAAGAATAATGGGTCCAGTAGCATATTTTGCCCACCCAACCCTCCCTCTGCATCCAAACCTAGTGAACCTATTTCGGAACCAAGTGAACCTATGCAGGTGGGGTTCACTAGGTTAACTAAGGAGCAGAGAAGGTATCGCAAGACACAAGGATTATGTCTGTATTGAGGTAAAAATAGTCACCTGTTAAGATCTTGTCCGGTACGTCTGGGAAACGCACACACCTAGGGTACCTTGGGGGACAGGCCCTAGGTGGTGTCCAATCGTCCCCATTGTTGGGCACACTTAAACCCACCATACAGGTGGTATTGTCATGGGCACAACGCTCGGTTGAGGTTTTGGCCTTGGTTGATTCTGGTGCTGCTGGGTATTTTATGGACAATACCTTTGCTGAATTGCATGGGGTACCACGGATTCAGAGAGAAACCCCTCTTGCGATTGAAGCAATTGATGGCAGACCTTTGGAACCCGCCCAAGTTACTTTTGAAACAATGCCCTTGTCCATGACTATTGGGGCTCTTCACAAGGAAGAGCAGCAGTTCCAATTGATTAATTCTCCTCACCATGCCGTGATTTGGGGCTTTCCTTGGTTACAGTTGCACAACCCACAATTTGATTGGCAGAAATGTGAGATTGCTGCTTGGTCTCAGTTCTGTATGGATAAGTGCGTTACCCATCCTGTTAAGGTCTTGTGCACCTACCCTTCACTACCTGATGCCTACCAGTAGTTTAGCGATGTTTTCAGTAAGGGAGAGGCTGGCGCCCTACCTCAGCACAGACCATACGATTGTCGCATAGAACTGAGTCCTGGAGCAGTACCACCGAGGGGACGCATGTATCCATTGTCTTGTGAGGAGAACCAAGCTATGGAGGAATACACAGCAGATGCCCTCAGTAGAGGGATCATTAGGAAATCTACTTCTCCGGCTGGTGCCGGGTTCTTTTTATTTAAGAAAAAAAGTGGCGAACTGCGACCTTGCATAGACTATCGTGGGCTGAATAAGCTGATGGCAAAAAATGCCTACCCAATACCACTCATCACCGAGCTGTTTGATAGACTTAAGGGGTCCTCGATTTTCACCAAATTGGACCTAAGGGCAGCCTACAATTTGATACGTATCAGAGCCAGTGATGAGTGGAAAACTGCCTTCAATACGAGATCTGGGCATTATGAATACCTAGTCATGCCATTTGGTCTATGTAATGCTCCTGCAGTATTTCAAGAACTGATCAATGACGTTCTTAGAGATATGTTACAATCTTGTGTTGTAGTCTATCTTGACAACATACTTATCCACTCCAAAGACCTGTCACAACACATCAAGGATGTGTCTGAAGTGTTGCTGCGCTTACGCAAAAATAGATTATTTTGTAAACTGGAGAAATGCGAGTTCCACAAAACCAGTGTACCGTTTCTGGGGTTTATAATTGGCAAAGACGGCATTGCCATGGATAAAGAGAAATTGACGGCAGTCTTACAAATGGCCTAAACCCAAGAGCCTCAAAGCCATCCAACGATTTCTGGGCTTCGCCAATTATTACAGGAAGTTTATTAAAAACTTCTCCTCACGCATAAGGGCGCTAACCCATCCCTCTGGCCGGTGGCTGCTGAAGAGGCCTTTGAGAAGTTGAAGGTAGCCTTTGCTGAAGCGCCTGTGTTGTCCCACCCTAATCCAATACTCCCCTTTACTTTGGAAGTTGATGCCTCAGATATTGGGGTCAAGGCGGTGCTCTCTCAGCGACAGGTTAAAGGCGGTACACTCAGACCCTGTGGATTCTTCTCAAAAAAATTGACTAGTGCTCAAAGTCATTACGAGATTGGTGATCGAGAATTACTGGCCATTATCCTCGCTCTCAAAGAATGGCGTCATTTACTTGAAGGCACAAAAAACCCTGTTTTGATTGTAACTGATCACAAGAATCTGATGTATCTTTCTGAGGCCAAGAGACTGTCTTCTCGCCAGGCCAGATGGGCACTGTTTCTATCCAGATTCAATTTCGTTGTATCATACCTGCCGGGATCAAAGAATGTTAGGGTTGATGCTCTGTCTAGACAATTTGAAGCAGAGGTTGACAGAGAGGAAGTACCAGCACCTATCATTCAACCTGATCGAATATTGGCTACCATATGTACTAGTATTACTTCACCACTAGGGGAGGAGATTTTGGCATCCCAAGCCTCTGCTCCTCATGAGACTCCAGTGGGCAAATGTTTTGTCGCCGAGCCATTCCGTACTCGATTACTTGAGACCTACCACTCCTCTAAGGCTGCAGGACATATTGGTAGGGATCAATTGTTCTGGTCTGTCTCTCAGCTATTTTGGTGGCCTTCTATGAGAACAGATTGTGCCAGTTTTACGAATGCCTGTGCCACCTGTGCCCGTGCCCAAACTCCTAGACATCTCCCTGTGGGCTTGCTTCAGCCGGTGCCTAATGGTGAACGCCCTTGGTCTCACGTCTCTATCGACTTTATGGGAGAATTGCCCAGGTCTAGAGGGTACTCCTTCATATTGATGGTGGTAGACAGGTTCTCTAAAATGGCACACTTCGTACCCCTCCGTGGCCTTCCTTCGGCCAAAGAACTGGCAATGGTATTTGCTCGAGAAGTATTTCGGTTACATGGAGTACCCAGGGTGCTGGTGTCTGACAGGGGGAGCCAGTTTGTGTCCAGATTCTGGAGGGCATTTTGCGAACAGATGGGCATACAGCTATCATTTTCCTCGGCATATCATCCCCAGACTAACGGGGCTGCTGAGAGGGCCAATCAAGGATTGGAACAGTTTCTGCGATGTTTTGTGACTGACCATCATGATAATTGGGCCGACTTGTTGCCTTGGGCAGAGTTCGCCAGGAACTGCGCAGTTAATTCTTCCTCCGGGAGCTCTCCGTTTTTGATCAATTATGGGTTCCAACCCTGTCTGCTCCTGAATTCCTTTCAATCACAGCAGATTCCAGCTCTGGATGAGCATATAGAGCAACTTCGTTCTACATGGGCACAAGTTCAGAGGGCATTGGGCCAGTCTTTTCAGCGACATCAGCGTCATGCCAATCGCAAAAGGCTTCCAGCGGTTTCCTTCCAAGTCGGGGATAGAGTATGGCTGTCCTCCAAGAATCTAAAGCTCAAGGTCCCATCTAATAAGCTGGCACCTCGCTTCATTGGTCCGTACAAGATCATTTGCAAAATGAACCCTGTTTCTTATGCCTTGGAATTGCCTGCTTCTATGCGCATTCATAATGTATTCCATGTGTCTCTCCTTAAACCTCTGGTTGGTAACCGTTATACTACCACACCTGTGATGCCAAGTCCTGTTGAAGTCGAGGGGCAGGAGGAGTATGAAGTACAAAACATTATTGATTCCCGCAGACGTAGAGGAGGGGTACAGTATCTGGTGCATTGGAAAGGTTATGGTCCTGAGGATTGTTCCTGGGTAGACAGTAAGGACCTTCATGCACCCAAGTTACTACGAGTATTTCATGCCAAATACCCTCAGAAGCCTGGACCCTACTATAGGAGAGGGGCTCTTTGAAAGGGGGGTACTATCACGGTGCCCGTGATTCGTGCTGCTCTGTGTCTGTCACTTGCTGAGTATTCGTGATTGGCTGTCTGTCATTAGCCCTCCTCACACAGCCTTTTTAATCCCAGGTTGAGCACTTCCAGGTTGCCCTTTCGTGGTGTTTCTGACTCCACTCTGCCTGACCTGCTTGTCAGATCTCTGGGCCTGTTCCCAGTGTTCCTGTATGCTACGTTCCGGTGTTCCAGTGTTCCTGTACGTTAACGTTCCGGTGTTCCATTGTTCCTGTACGTTAACGTTCCGGTGTTCCAGTATTCCAGCGTTCCTGTGTGCCTGTATTCCGGGGTTCCTGTGCTCCAGCACCGTGCGGGTTAACCTGTACAAGTTCCTGAGTCTCGCGCTCCAGCTGTCGCTTCGGCGACATTGTTCTCCTCGCTATTGCATACACATTGTTGGTTTCAGCGTGCGGACGATGGTTTACTCCACTAAACCTGGTTGCAATATACATTGTTGGTTCCAGCGTGTGGATGCTGGTTTACTCCACTAAACCTGGCTGCGATATACATTGTAGGTTCCGGCGTGCGGACGCTGGTTTACTCCACTAAACCTGGTTGCAATATACATTGTTGGTTCCAGCGTGCGGATGCTGGTTTACTCCACTAAAGCTGGTTGCGATACACATTGTAGGTTCCGGAGTGCGGACGCTGGTTTACTCCACTAACTGGTTGCGAGATACATTGTTGGTTCCAGCGTGCGGACGCTGGTTTGCTCCACTAAACCTGGTTGCAATACACATTGATGGTTCCAGCGTGCGGACTCTGGTTTACTCCACTAAACCTGGTTGCGGTATACATTGTTGGTTCCAGCGTGCGGACGCTGGTTTACTCCACTAAACCTGGTTGCGATATACATTGTCGGTCCCGGCGTGCGGACGCTGGTTTACTCCACTAAACTGGTTGCGAGATACTTTGTTGGCTCCAGCGTGCGGACGCTGGTTTGCTCCATTAAACCTGGTTGCGATATACATTGTTGGTCCCAGCGTGCGGACGCTGGTTTACTCCACTAGACTGGTTGCGAGATACTTTGTTGGCTCCAGCGTGCGGACGCTGGTTTGCTCCACTAAACCTGGTTGCGATATACATTGTTGGTCCCAGCGTGCGGACGTTGGTTTACTCCACTAGACTGGTTGCGAGATACTTTGTTGGCTCCAGCGTGCGGACGCTGGTTTGCTCCATTAAACCTGGTTGCGATATACATTGTTGGTCCCAGCGTGCGGACGCTGGTTTACTCCACTAGACTGGTTGCGAGATACTTTGTTGGCTCCAGCGTACGGACGCTGGTTTGCTCCACTAAACCTGGTTGCGATATACATTGTTGGTCCCAGCGTGCGGACGTTGGTTTACTCCACTAGACTGGTTGCGAGATACTTTGTTGGCTCCAGCATGCGGACGCTGGTTTGCTCCACTAAACCTGGTTGCGATATACATTGTTGGTTCCAGCATACAGTCGCTGGTTTGCCCCATTAAACCTGGTGGCGCTATTTACCATTAGTCCCAACATGCGGACGTTGGTTCGCTCCTGAACATCCAGTACTGTGGTCAGTCGCTGTCCACTTCCTTGCAGTTGTCTAATTATCCCTGGCTATAGACTTCTGCTCATTTAGACCTCTATACTTATGCTCTCTGCTGTCTTAGTCAACTGACAGCTGCTCTACTTGCTCAGGCTGCCCTGCCCGGTATTGGTGAGGCCGGTAGAACCTTGACGATACCATCCTGTAGGTTGCCTCACCTGGTATTAGCAGGGCCGGTAGAGCCTACTACTGTACTCCTTTGGGCTGCCCTGCCCGGTATTGGTAAGGCCGGTAGAACCTTGTAATTCACCATCTTTAAGGTTGCCTTACCCGGTATTGGCAGGGCCGGTAGAGCCTACATTCAGCATTCCATTGGGCTGCCTTGCCCGGTATTGGTAAGGCTGGTAGAACCGTTATTTGTCATCTCACGGTTGCCTTACCCGGTATAGGCAAGGCCGGTAGAGCCTGTCATTAAGACTGTCACTTGGGTTGCCTTGCCCGGTATTTAGGCAAGGCTGGTAGAACCTATTGTATGTTCTATTACTGTTGTATTGTTATGTATATTTACCCTACGGGGACTGCCTTTAACTTTTAATAAAGTTAAGTTATTTACACCATGCCGCTTGGATCTCTTTTTCATCTCGCTTCTTAAAGGGGAAGCTTTGGCGTGGGCATCTCCTCTTGTGGAACAGCACTCACCCTTGCTTGACGACTCCAACTCCTTCATAGCCGCTTTCAGGGCCGTCTTCGATGTCCCCGGCAGAAGAGCCTCAGCAGAAACGGCCCTCTTGGCTCTGCGTCAAGGATCCAGATCCGTCAGCCAGTACGCAGTGGAATTCTGCACGCAGTCTTACGAGACGGACTGGAATCAGGGAGCCCTAAAGGCGGCTTTTCGGCACGGACTCAACGAACGCCTGAAGGATGCCTTGACCTTTCGCGATATCCATGATGGGTTTGAAGACCTCGTTTCTTTGTGCCTGGACCTGGACAGGAGCTTACTGGAGAGACAGCAGGAACGGGATCGCAGTAGGAGACGGATACCCACAGTTGTTCCTCTGGTGGAGGACCGCCCAGCAGCTGAGACCCCAATGGAAGACGGGGGCGTTACCCGCCTATCTGAGGAAGAAAGGAAAAGAAGGCAAACCCTGCGACAATGTCCCATCCGTCCGGGAAAAAAACACTGCTTAGCCGATTCCCGAGGCGGTCGCCTAAGCCCAAACCATCAGTCTCCCCATGGCCAGTCTAGGGTCTTTGTTCCTGTGACTATCCAGTGGGCCGCCCATACTATTACTACGGCTGATTTTGTCGACTCCGGAGCCACCGGGCTTTTCATCGATGGTGTTTGGGCCCAAGCCCATGGCGTGCCCTGTCGACCTAAGAAGGCCCCTGTGCTCGTCTCCATATTGAACAGTGGACCCTTGGGCATGGGAAGAATCACTCAGGAAACTGAGCCTCTCATCCTCACTATCGGGATACTTCACTCGGAACAGGTGGTGTTTGACTTGGTGTCCGCCCCGTTTGCCCAGGTCGTCCTGGGACTCCCTTGGCTTCGGCACCACAATCCTGTCTTTGATTGGCAGAACAGCGATCTCACGTGGTGGAGCAAGTCCTGCTTCCTGTGAACCCGATCTCCCATCACCCGTCAGTCTCTGCTGCCTTGTGCTCTGTAGAAGCAGTTCCTACTGTCTACCATGCCTTCCGGGATGTGTTCTCCAAGGTCCAGGCCAAACGCCTTCCTCCGCATTGTCCTAACGATTGTCTGATTGATCTCCCTCTGGGTGGTTGGGTCCCAGGCTGAAGGACGTTTCTGCTCTCTCCGCCGGAGATGGCAGCTCGTCACCTACATCCAAGAAAACCTAGCTTTGGGCTTCATACGCCCTTCCACCTCACCCGCCGGGGCGGGTTTTTTCTTTGTCGGCAAGAAGGACTGTTCCCTTCGCCCATGTATTAATTACCGTGGGCTGAACCGCATTACCATTAAGAATAAGTACCCACTGCCACTTATTACTGAATTATTCGACCTGCTCCGAGGTGCCACCTGGTTCACTAAACTAGACCTTAGGGGAGCCTACAATTTGATTCGTATAAGACCTGGGGACGAATGGGAGACGGCCTTTAACACCAGATATGGGCACTATGAGTACCTGGTAATGCTCTTTGGTCTCTGTAACGCACCGACCATCTTCCAAGCCTTCGTTAATGATGTGTTCCAGGATATGTTGACTTCTCACGCCATAGTCTACCTAGACGACATCCTTGTCTTCTCTCCGACTCTCCAACAACACGGCATACATGTGAAAGCTGTTCTTCAACGGTTGAGAGATAACGGACTTTACGCCAGACTCGAGAAGTGCGAGTTCGAGAAAGACCGGCTCCCCTTCTTGGGGTACATAGTCTCCAGCTCCGGTCTTGAGATGGACCCTAAGAAACTCACGGCCGTCCCGACTGGCCGCAACCCACAGATCTTAAGGCGGTACAACGCTTCCTTGGCTTTGCCAATTACTACAGGATATTTATTCGGGGTTACTCCACCCTGGTGGCTCCCATCACCACACTAACCAAGAAGGGAGCGAACCCACGGATTTGGCCTAAGGAAGCCATCTCTGCACTCTCCGCTCTGAAGACCGTCTTCACCACGGCACCTGTCCTTCTGTACCCTGACAGCACCTGGCCTTTTGTTCTGGAAGTGGATGCGTCTGAACAGGGTATCGGTGTAGTGCTGTCACAAAGAGACCCTAAGACCAACAGCCTCCACCCATGTTTCTATCTTTCTCGCCAACTAACACCAGCTGAGAGGAATTACGATGTTGGCAATCGCGAACTATTGGCCATGAAAGTCACCCTCGAGGAATGGCGTCACCTCCTGGAAGGGTCAGGTATTCCTTTTGTCATCTACACAGACCATAAAGCCCTGCAGTACCTAGAGACCGCTAAGTTTCTCACGTTGCGCCAAGCCCGATGGGCCCTTTTCTTTTCCCGTTTCCAGTTTACCGTCACTTACATCCCAGGCACTAAAAACATCAAGGCCGATGCCCTGTCCCATTTGCACACTGCTCCTGCCTCCAGTGTATTGCCAGAACTTATTCTTCCATCCAGCAAAGTCCTCTCAGCACTATCCACTACTACGCTGGCCAAGATCCAAAACGCCCAGAGAGACTTGGATCCATCATGTCCCATGGGACACCTCTTTGTTCCGGCTCAGTTCCGTTCAGAAGTACTTATGTGGGCGCATCAGTCGTCCACCTCCGGTCACCCTGGGATCAATCATACTTTAGACTTGGCACAACGACAGGTTTGGTGACCCTCCATGCTGCAAGACGTAAAGGATTTCGTCTTAGGTTGTCATCACTGTGCCAGACATAAACGACCTCGCTCCCGGCCGGCTGGCCTTCTCCAACCGCTTCCCGTACCATCTTCTCCCTGGACACACATCGCCATGGATTTTGTAGTGGATCTGCCTCCATCTAAGAAGAACACAGTGATCCTGGTCGTAGTGGACTGCTTCTCTCGTCAGGTGCATTTTATCCCTCTGCCCAAACTGCCCACCTCTCAGCAGTTGGCCGAGGTCTTCCTCCGGGAGATTTTCCATTTGCACGGCCTCCCTTTCCAGATAGTGTCCGACAGAGGTAGCCAATTTACCTCCCGATTCTGGAGAGCTTTTTGTAACATAGTAAATTAGGTTGAAAAAAGACACAAGTCCATCAAGTTCAACCTTCGTCTCATACCTCAGTAACTTAGAATTCTATAGCTTTCCTGCTATCAATTAAATTAGTCTTTATCAGAACTTCCTGATCAGCCTACTGATAAACGGTATAACTCTGTATGTTCCCTTTTGAAAGAAATGTATCTAATCTTCTCTTAAATGTATCCATTGTATCTGCCATAACTATCTCCGTGGGCAATGAATTCCACAATTTGACAGACCTTACCGTAAAAAACCCTTCCTCTGCTGAAGTTTAAACCTCCTTTCCTCTAATCTCAAGGGGTGTCCCCTGGTCACCTGATCAGGCCTTGGAATAAATAGCTCACCGCAGAGATCCTTGTATTGACCTCTCATATACTTGTACAATGTGATAAGGTCTCCTCTTAGTCGTCTTTTCTCTAGAGTAAATAAACCATGTTTGTTTAGTTGTTCCTCATATGTCAAGTCCTCCATTCCCTTAATTAATTTTGTTGCTGTCCGCTGTACCCTCTCTAGTTCTAGTATATCCTTTTTCAGAACCGGTGCCCAAAATTGCACTGCATACTCAAGGTGAGGTCTTACCAATGATTTGTATAATGGCAAAATAATGTTATCCACTGTTACCTCTTTTTATGCAAGACAGGACTTTGTTTGCCTTTGCTACTGCTGTTTGACACTGGTCACTGTTTCCAAGTATGTAGTTGACAAGGATACCCAGTCCTTTTTCTAGAAATGAGTCACCAAAAATTATTCCATTAAGTTTATAAGTAGCCTTGGGATTGTTTCCTCCCAAATGCATGACTTTACCCTTCCCCGCATTAAACTTCATATTCCACATGTTTGCCCAATCTGACATTTGCTTTCTATATCTATTTCCAGGTCATTTATAAACATGTTAAAAAGATTAGTTTGGCATGATCTATTCTTCATAAAACCATGTTGATTCGTGCTAATGATTTTATTTTTTGTGTTGTAATCCTGAATATAGTCCCTTATTATCCCTTCTAACAGTTTTCCCACTACATAGGTCAAACTCACTGGTCTATAATTCCCAGGTTCTGTTTTAGTTCCCTTCTTAAATAGAGGCACTATGTTAGCTCTTTGCCAATCCTGTGGCACTGAGCCTGTGGTAATAGAATCTTTAAAGAGTAAATATAGGGGTTTTGCTAACACTGCACTGAGTTCCCGAAGAACCCTTGGATGTATACCATCAGGATCCGGTGCTTTGTCGGTCTTAATTTTGTTCAGTCTTCCCATGACATCTCCTTGAGTTAACCCAATATCTATAAATTGCATTGTTTTATTTGTTACTTGCGGAGGCTCTTCTACCATTCCTTGCTCCCTTGTATATACTGATGCAAAGAAAGTGTTTAAAATGTCAGCCTTTTCCTTATCCTCACTAACCAACTCACCTATCTCATTTCTGAATGGTTCAATGCACTCCCTCTTAAGTTTTTTGCTATTTATATATTTGAAAAACTTTTTTGGATTAGTCTTGCTTTCTTTTGCAATTCGAGTTTCATTATCTATTTTTGCTACCCTAATTGCCTTTTTGCAATCTTTGTTGCACTCCCTGTATTTTAAGAAAGATTGTTCAGTTCCTTCAGACTTAAATAATTTGAATGCGTTTTTTTTTCCTTGCCATTTCCTTCTTTACATGTGCAGTTTGGCTGTGACTTACTTGTTTTGCATTTGTTCCCCATTGGTATATACTGTTGGGTACATTTCTGCAACCTAAATTTGAATTCTGACCATTTTTCCTCAGTATTTTTGCCTTTAAATAAAATATCCCAGTCTATGTGTTGCATTGAAGTCCTTAACAATTTGAAGTTCGCTTTTTTAAAATTAAGAGTTTTGGTTGAACCTATACATTTTTGCTTTGCCAGACTGATCTCAAATGTAACCATGTTGTGATCACTGTTTCCCAAATGTTCTCTTACCTTAATATTGGATACCATTTCTGTGTTATTAGTGATCACTAGGTACATTGTTATTTCTTGTCGGCGTTTCCACCATTTGTGACATGTAGCTTTCACGAAGTGTGTTCAAAAACCTGCTACCCTTAGCACTCTGATTGGTCTCATTTTTCCAGTTGATATCTGGATAATTAAAATCTCCCATAATTATAGTATGCCCAAACTGGGCAGCTTTCCTCATTTGCAATAGCAGTTGGGCCTCAACATTGTCATCGATATTTGGTAGCTTGTAGCACATTCCCACCAACAACTTTTTTTACCTTTCACAGCACATTTAGTCTCGATTTCTACCCACATGGACTCCACAGTTTGGCCAGTTTCCTCACTAATATCACCTCGAAAAACTGGATTTAGCTCTGTTTTCAAATATAAGCACACACCTCCACCTTTTCTATTAATTCTGTCTCTTCTAAACAGGGAATAGCCCTCTATATTTACAGCCCAGTCATGTGCATCGTTCCACCATGTTTCTGTTATTCCAGTTATGTCCAATTGCTCATTAACCGCCAGCAATTCTAGTTCTCCTATTTTATCTACCATACTTCTTGTATTTGCTAGCATACAATTAATTTTGAAGTCTTTACATATATTAATCCCTACATGCCTTTTTTCTTCACCTTCATTTACTAGGAGTTCCTCCCTACTGACTAAATTTCTCCCCACCCTTTCTCCACCCCCCTGGTCATTTACTTGGACCCAGTTCCTATCTGCTCTATCTACCCCATTTTTGCTATCTATACCCACCCCCTTCCTAGTTTAAAAGCTCCTCCAAGCTTCCTAGCATTCTCTCCCCTAACACAGAGGCTCCTCTACCATTTAGGTGCAATCCATCTCTTCCATATAGATTGTACCCAAGAGCAAAGTCTGCCCAGTGTTCTAAAAATCCAAAACCCTCCTTCCTACACCATTGCTTGAGCCATGCATTAAGCTCCCTTAGCTCCCTCTGCCTACCTGCACCGGTGAATGGCACAGGTAGTATTTCAGAAAATACTACCTTAGAGGTGCTTGCCTTGAGCTTGCACCCTAAATCCCTGAAATCATTCTTTAGGGACCTCCATCTTCCTCCTATTTTGTCATTGGTTCCAATATGTAGCAAGACAGCTGGATCACTTCCAGCCCCTCCCAATAATCTGTCAGCCCTGTTCTCAATATGCCGAACCCGAGCACCCGGGAGACAGCATACTGTTCGGCATTCACGTTCATGGCGGCAGATTCGCTTTTAACAGCTGTCGCCATGAATCTCTCCAGTGCTCTCCCTTCTTCGCTGCTGGTGGATTCAACCCACATCACTACCGCCCTCATCCTCCTCTGGTGTACCTGCCGTAGACTCTAATGTGGATGATCTGGAGACACACTGGCAACGAATCCGCTCGAACCTAGTAACAGCAGCAGCCCGGTACAAGAAGGCAGCCGAAAAGAGGCGTATTCCCGGTGCCAAGTTTGTGGTTGGTGATGAAGTGTGGCTCTCCACCAAGAATCTACATCTCCGTCAACCCTCCTCAAAGTTCGGCCCGCTCTTTATTGGACCCTTTCAGATTCGCTCGCAAGTCTCACCGGTGACCTTTGCCCTGGATCTGCCACCCTCCATTCGGGTTCCTAATGCTTTTCATTGTCCCTGCTTAAGCCGCTCCAGCGCACCCGGTATTCGATGGCCAGGAGGAGTACGTTGTAAGGAAGATCCTGGACTCCCGCTTGGTTCGGGGTGCCCTCCAGTATCTCGTGGACTGGAAGGGCTATGGCCTGGAGGAGCGTTCCTGGGTTGCGGTTCTTCCGGTCCGCGGCTCTGTCAGGCCGCGCATGCACAGTGCGCTTCTGCCTTCAGCCTGGCAGATGCGCATGTGTCCGGACTGGTGTCCCATTCCTCCAGCCTCTCCAATCACGAGCAGCTCCTAGGCGAACCTCCCTCACTGCTCCTTCCATTGGCTGCCTCCTGTATTTAAAAGGGCTACCCCAGGCTTAGGGTGCCCGTTCCACGAACTTGCTGTAGGCTTTGTTCTGGGCTTCTGAGCATTAGCTTGCTTCTGCTGCTGTAGCTCCTGATCTGTACTCCTGGTTTGACCTTTGGCTCCTCTTGACTATGCCTGATCTGTACTCTGGTTTGACCCTTGGCTCCGCTTGACTACGCCTGATCTGTACTCCAGGTTTGACCCTTGGCTCCGCTTGACTACACCTGATCTGTACTCCTGGTTTGACCCTTGGCTCCACTTGACTACGCCTGATCTGTACTCCTGGTTTGACCCTTGGCTTCTCCAAACCATTCCTATTGCCTGTCCCTCTCAGCTCTGTCTGTCTTGCCGGCCTGGTTTCCAACGGTTCCCAGGTACTCCCGTCCAGGTTGCACCCCGGCCCAGCCGGGGTGGAACAATCTGGTTTCGCGACCAGAATCTCTAACCAGCTTCGGCTGCAGCAAGGGAGTGCCTGGCATGCCGTCACCACTCACCAGCTCTGCACTCCAGCTATGCACACAAGCATCTGTACCAGAGCCAGCACACACACGGTTCCCTACCCGCCAGGTGCATGACACCCCTTCCTCCCATCATGCACTCTCACAAGCCCTGCCCGGATATATTTGTGAGAAGCTTACAAAGTAGGAAAGCAAGACAAAAAAAGCAATGAAAGAATCCTGTGAGTATGCAACCCAAGAGGACTCCCATGTCCAGCCAAGTGAGACCAAGCTTGGCTCCTTTCACTGGGTGGGAGACCTGTGAGTTTTATGGACTAAGAGAAAAGGAGTTAGCAGGTAAGACTAAAATCCTCTTTTCTCTGTCGTTCACCATAACTCATAGGTACCATGGGGATTTACCAACATTGAGCTCCCACGGTGGGAAGGAGAAGGAAAGGAGCAAGCACCAGTCCCCACAATACCAGAGTTCCCATTGACTATCCAGGACATAGAACAGTCCACAACCAAGTGTCAATGGACCCTGAATAACATAACACAGCACACAAGAACAAGGGCCAACAGGGCTCAAACAGTTAAAGAGCTATAAGGCACAGGGAAGACAAAGTCCTAGACAGGCAAAAACTGCCTCCAGGACTTTCCTACCAAAGATGGCTTCAGCCAAACTCAGAACATCCACTCAGTAGTGTTTGGCAAAGGTGTGCACAGAATACCAAGCGGCCACCTTGCACAGCTGTTCTGCAGAGGCCTGCTTCATGAGGCTCCAACAGACCTGGTGCAGTGTGCTGTAATGAGGAAGGATTGACAGAATCGCAGGGGGCTCCACACACCATGAATGGAAAATGGACCAAACACAGCAGCAGGCCTTAGATGAGACCAGCTTCCTAGCCTGGATCATGGTGGAGACCACCTCAAGAGAAAAGCCCTTCCTCCTTAGGATGGAGGCTTCAACAGCCGTGCTGCTAAAGCCAGGAGCTACACGTCCTCTCTCCAGAGGTAACCCTGAAGGAAGAGATCCGGTCTGAGTGGCAGAGGAAACGGATCCTGAACAGGCAAGGCCACTAGATCTGGGAAGAAGGGCTTCCAGGTCCAGTAAGGGGCAATCATGATGACCGCCACACCATCCATCCGAATCTTCCTCAGCACCCTGGGGATGAGAGAGAATGGAGGAAAGATATACAAAAACGACAGACCTGCGCTCCTCTATATACTGTGAACATATGTGGCCTGTATTAAGCATATGTAATAACTCTCAGTAAATGTAAGTGAAAATAAGTGAGAATTTTGTCCCACAAAAAGGCCAATCCATGTGTAAGCTTACCACCACGCGAAGGTATCTCACTTTGCGGTAAGTCCTACTCTAATACACCTATAGAGGCCCTATCTAAATTAAAAACAGACATTCTCTGAGTAAAGATGTTATAATAAATGCGTCAGTGGGGACCCTTTAAATGACATTTTGATGTTTTTATTTCTTATGGGTCCCAGTGTAATGCAATTAAAAACAACAGACATACAACAAAACAAAACAAAAAAAAATAGGTGTAGAGGGAGGACTTACCTGATACAGGGCCCATGAGGGCCTGCATTGATAAAGTACTTACATAGAAAACTATGTTCCATTTATGTCTTTCCCCACAAGTCATGTGAGGAATGGATGATACCAAACAGGCAAGGGGGATTGCATACTGGAACAGGCCAAAAAGCCTTGTTCTTAAAGGCCAAGTGAGAAAGAAAAAGAATGGTGAAATGAAATAGAGTAATCACGTGTTTTTATATTTTTGTGAGTGAATAGGATAAAATGAGAAGCTGCTTAGTTGAGCTAAAGGAGATGTGTGTAAAACAAAAACAATTTGTGGGACAAAATTCTCACTTATTTTCACTTAGATTTACTAAGAATTATTACATACAGTATGCTTAATACAGGACACATATGTTCACAGTATATAGAGGAGCACAGGTCTGTCGTTTTTGTATGTGTTTTCACTATTGGGTTTAGGCCTAATGTCAGGGGGACTGGAGAACCCTCTCATTCCTTGCTGCTATCTATATTTCTAACTTTATACTTATATTTAATTTATAATATGATATGGATATTTTATGGTGAGTAAGCGCTGTGAGCTTTCTTCCTTTTTCTGCTTTTGTTTTACACAAAGGAGGAAAGATGTAGGTTAGATGAAACAGCCATAGACTAAACAAAGCATCCATGTGAATGCAAGAGGGTCCCTACAGCGCAAGCAGAACATCTGGGCCTAGAGGCCATCAGGTCTATCCAAGGGAGACCCCACTTCCACACCAAAAGATTGAAAACCTCTGGGTGAAGTCCACTCTCTCCAGGGTCCACCGTCTGATGACTGAGATAGTCAGCCAGACGTCTGTACCCCTGGGATGTGCACGGCTGAAATGGCCAGAATGTGTTCTTCCGCCCAGGCCAAAATAACCTAGACCTTGGACCAAGCGGAAGCACTTCTTGTGCCTCCTTGTTTGTTGATGTATGCCACGGTCGTGGCATTGTCTGACTGGATGCGGACTGGATAGCCCCTCAGTGGTGAGGACCGGCATACCAGAGCATGATGAATCTCCTTGAGTTCCAGGACATTGATGGGCTGGAGGGTCTCCTCTGCAGTCCATTTACCCTGAACCCCCTGGTGACCAAAAATAGCACCCCATCCACTGAGCTTGGTGCCCGTCATCACAAGGGTCCAGTCCTGAATTACAAAGGTCTTCCCTTTTTTCAGGTTGGACCTGTCCAACCACCAAAGCAGGTCCTGTCTCATGTCCTGAGGGAGGGAAACAAGACGGTCCAAAATATCCGTATTTCCCCCCCAAGCTCGGATGGTGAACATCTGAAGTTCCCTGGTGTGAGCCATGGAGTACAGAACCACCTCCATGGAGTACAGAACCACCTCCATGGTGGACATCATGTGGCCCGTCAGAGACGGGAACTTGCGTACAGGGGCTGAGGTCCACTCCAGGGTCTGGGACACCAGACACATGAACTGATGGAAGGAATACTCAGTCAGGAAGACATTCCCTAGGGATGTATCAAACAGAGCCCAAGGAAAATCATGACCAGAGAAGGTACTGGAGCAAAAGTCTCCATATTCAGGATCCATACATGATGGAGGAGAATCTGAGCACAAGCCTGGACATGATGGTCCAGAAGATCCCTGTACGGAGCCTTCAAGAAAAGGATGTCCAAGTAGGGAATCATCAGAATCAGGGCAATCCGTGACCCAGCACTCTGGCGATCATCTGAGTTAGGCCCTCAGTAGTGGTACTAGTGACCTGTAAGGTTGTTAAAACTGTCTTAATGAGACTCAGCAGAGGGCGCGGGGTCAGTCTCAGAGGGGTCTGCATAAGCATATGAAGAAGCCCCTTCCTCACACTCTCCTACCTCCAGGAGCCTTAGGGGCCACAAACCTGAAACAAGTGGGGGATTTCAGGAATGGAGGACTCCCCGAGGGAAGGAGGAAAACATGCCATAGATGACTTTAAGTCCTTGATCCAGAGTGGCTCTTGTGCAAGGCTGGAGGGCACGGTGGACTATTAGGGGCCACAGCGTATGAGGGGCATAAGTGTCCTGATGTATACTTAAAGGGATAGTAATAACATAGTAACATAGTAATATAGTAACATAGTAATTTAGGTTGAAAAAAGACTTGCGTCCATCTAGTTCAACCTTTTCCTATTCCTGTTTACCATTGTTGATCCAAAAGAAGGCCAAAAAAAACCCTCAATTAGCAATTTAAAATTCTGCCTTGAATAGGGGGAACAAAATTCCTTCTTGATTCCAAATGGCAATCAGATTTCTAACTGGATCAACAAGCCCCAACTAAATATTCATCCCAATACTAACGTACATAGCCCTCTATGTTATGCTCTTTTAAATAAGTATCCAGGCCCCTTTTAAAGGCATCTAATGTTTTCGATAGCACCACCTCCTCAGGCAGTGAATTCCATACCTTTATTGTCCTTACTGTAAAGAAACCCTTCCGCTGTTGTAGATTAAATCTCCTTTCCTCAAGTCTAAGCGGGTGGCCCCTTGTCCTGTGTACAGTTCTGTTAATAAACAGGTCATTGGAGAGCCCTTTGTATGGGCCCTGAACATATTTATATAGTGTTATCATATCCCCTCTAAGACGCCGTTTTTCTAGTGTGTACAAGTTTAACTTTTCTAGCCTCTCTTCATAACTAAAACTTTCCATTCCCCTTACTAGTTTTGTAGCCCTCCTCTGCACTCTCTCTAGTTCCATAATGTCCTTTTTCAGAAAGGGCGCCCAGAATTGAACAGCATATTCTAAGTGGGGTCTTACCATTGTGAAGAGGATCACAAGAGCACTAATAAAGCGCTAAGTGAGGGTTCTTCCCCTTGTCCCAGAGAGTGTTATGAGATATAATTATTCCCTATTCTAAATATGGGTGCGTAATATCTCAAAGTTATATCTGTAGACAGGCCTTATACAAGTAATATAAGGACAATAAAAGAGGATCTCAGAGTCTGTGTATGTATCATGCAAGAATTTATTGGCTATCTAGATTATATAAAGCAAATAAGAAGCTTAGCAATAAGACAATAAAACAGGTTACATTACATACAAATCCAACTAGCAGAGTATAAGAGAATTACATAATATTGCTTGCCATAAAATAAAAGTCACATACCATACAGCCTTAGTCAACGAGAGTGTCAGATGACCTAATCTGTCCGCTGCTGACCATAGGGGTCCTGTCACTCATTATATATCCTTTCTCTTAGCATGAGCTAAGGGGGTAAAGAGCATGTGTTTGGCTCGTGCACGGAAAGACCATATTTGGGGACGGATGTAACACTTAGTTATTGGACCTGTTGCTAGGGTCCTAGGCAGAAGTAGCTAATGGTATATTTCTGTTATCTATAGGCCCGGAGGTGAAAAGGACAACTGTCTAACCGTTTGTTTCCTTTTCTAAGAGTCATAGGAGATGTGTGGTGATTATCAGTTAGGGCAGACGGTTATGTGATAAAATGTCTGTCCAGATAAAGTAAGAATATGTTCTAGCTTTCTCTGCCATGGCTAGAAGAATAAATGTATATAGTAACCCTTTGTGTGCCATGCAAGAATAGTTATATGCAGAATACAATAGGGTTATGGGTAGAAAGTATATATGTCACATAAAAGTTGTAGGGGGCTTATTCCCCTGCAACACCATGGACCTGTAAAGAGGCATAATTATATCTTCCTCCCTTGAGTCAATACCCCTTTTAATACATGCCAATATCTTATTGGCCTTTGCAGCTGCCAGTTGGCACTGCATGCTACTGCTAAGTCTATTGTCTACCATTACTCCCAAATCCTTTTCATTTGTAGATTTCCCCAGAGAAACACCATTTAAACTATATGTTGCATTTTTATTATTATACCCAAAATGCATAACTTTACACTTGTCTATATTGAATCTCATTTGCCACTTGCCTGCCCAGTTACTCAATTTGTCCAAATCCTCTTGTAATGAAGACACATCCAGTTCAGACTTTATTACCTTACTTAATTTTGTGTCATCGGCAAACACTGATACATGGCTCCCTATGCCCTCTGGGAGGACATTAATAAACAAATTAAAAAGAAGAGGACCCAGGACAGATCCCTGAGGTACTCCACTTATCACGTTTATCCAACTGGAGAACTTGCCATTTACTACTGCTCTTTGCATTCTATCTTTCAGACAATTTCCAATCCACACACAAACATTTTCCCCTAAGCCTATTTCATTCAATTTGTACAGTAACCTCTTGTGTGGAACTGTATCAAATGCAAAGTCTAAATAGATCACATCAACCGCCGCTCCCACATCTATATTATTACTCACTTTTTCATAAAATGCGATCAAGTTAGTTTAACAAGACCTGTCTTTCACAAAGCCATGTTGGCTATTGCTAATGATATTCCTGTTCCAGCAGAATTCTTGAATATATTTCCTTAGCAACCTTTCAAACAGCTTCCCTACCACAGATGTCAAGCTTACAGGTCTGTAATTTCCTGGCTGTGACTTTGATCCCTTTTTAAATATGGGCACCACATCTGCTTTACGCCAATCCATGGGCACCATACCTGAAATAAAAGAATCCCTGAAAATCAATTATAATGGTCTGGCCAGGGTCTGGCTTAGCTCTTTAAGTACCTGTGGGTGTATACCATCTGGCCCCGGAGATTTGTCTACCTTAACACCATTCAAATGTTTTAACACTTTTTCTTGTGTTAGCCAGTCCAATGCTTGCTGTGACTGTTCTGTAAAAATAGTCTGCAGATTCTTGTCCATTGGGTCTTCCTTGGTAAAAACAGAAGAAAAGAAATTATTTAAAATATCTGTCTTCTCTCTGTCCCCCTTCACCAGTTTCAGATAACAAGGACCCAACATTATCAGACTTTAATTTTTTGCCATTAATGTATTTAAAGAATTTCTTTGGGTTGCTCTTGCTCTCCTTAGCAATATTTTTTTCATTCTCCAGTCTAGCTAATTTAATAGCCTTTTTGCAGGTTTTGTTGACATTTTTGTATACTGCAAATGCCTCTGCTGATCCCTCAGCTTTGTAATGTTTAAATGCCGCTTTCTTGTTATTTATTTCATGAATTACTTTACTGGTTAGCCACATTGGCTTTAATTTGCTTCTTTTATATTTGTTTCCAACAGGGATAAATTTATATGTGTATTTTTGCAATGTTATTTTGAATGCATTCCACTTACCTTCTGTGTTTTTTCCTGAAAATATTTTATCCCAGTCAACGAGACCAAGGGATGAATTAAATCTGCTAAAGTTGGCCTTTTTAAAATTCAGTGTTTTGGTGGGACCCATACTAAATAGCTTTTTTGAATTTATCTCAAACGATACCATGTTATGGTCACTATTCCCCAAGTGCTCCCTAACTTGGATGTTA
Source organism: Rhinophrynus dorsalis (assembly GCA_037306005.1). Classification (NCBI taxonomy): domain Eukaryota; kingdom Metazoa; phylum Chordata; class Amphibia; order Anura; family Rhinophrynidae; genus Rhinophrynus; species Rhinophrynus dorsalis. The sequence continues at coordinate 258,676,149 of CM074719.1, forward strand.
GAGATAAGTTCTTCATTGTCAGTTATTACCAGATCCAGACGTGCATTCCCTCTGGTTGAGGTCTGCACTAGTTGAGACAAAAAATTGTCATTCAACAAGTTCAGAAACTTGCTGCTTTTAGCAGAATTAGCTGTTCCATTTTTCCAGTCTATTTCTGGATAATTAAAATCCCCCATAATTAAAGTTCTCCCTATTTGAGAAGCCTTTTCTATTTGCATTAATAGCTTTGATTCCTGAAGGTCACCAATGTTTGGTGGTTTATAACAAATACCCACTAATATATTTTTGGGCAGTTTTACCCCCAGTGACTATTTCAACCCACAGGGATTCCACATGCTCACTACTGTCATCACATATATCTTCCCGCAATTGAGGCAATAATGCTGGTCTGACATACAGACAGACCCTACCACCTCTTTTGTTTGACCTATATTTTCTAAATAACATGTAGCCTTCCAAATTGATTGACAATTTATGCCACTGCTATGTTTCATTTGTGATTTAATTTTGATGTGGTTTATAGGCTTCTCCCTATCATCTGTACTAACCCCGCCCCCAGATCCTCCCACCTGGTTATTAACTACATCGCCTTCCCTTTCTATACTATCTATTCCAGTATTTGTTGGTCCCTCCCCCCCCCTTCCTAGTTTAAAATCTCCTCCAACCGTCTATTCATCCTCTCCCCAAGCACTTGAAACCCTCTTGCATTCAGGTGCAATCCATCCCCGCTATAGAGATTGTACCCCAAAGCAAAATCAGCCCAGTGCTCTAAAAACCCAAAGCCCTCCTTCTTACACCAAGACTTCAGCCATGCATTGAGCTCCCTAATCTCCCGCTGTCTCTCTGGCATAGCGCATGGCACAGGTAGTATCTCTGAGAATACTACCTTGGAGGTCCAGTTCCTAATCTTACTGCCTAAATTCCTAATGTTTCACAATAAAAGCAGCACAAATTAATCTTCATAGTATTTTGGGCCCTGGAGAGTGTTATTTCAGTACTGTCAGAGTTGTAGTTCAAGAGTAATAGAATGATAAAGTATCCTCCTCCCGCCCCTTTTACTGAAGTAACACTGCTCAGCTCAGAACAGAAGGGTGGTGTCCAAGGGGATCGCAAAGAGGGACAATCTTCAATTAACATAAGGGAAAAACCTGTCAATGGGGGCAGGGCTTTCATTGTTCTTACAGTAAGAAGATTGTCCCTGTTGTGAGCTGTCTGGTCTGTAAACCAGATTCCACATCTGAGGGGAAATGGCATACACTAGGTAAAAGGGCAGGAGGGAGAAACTTAGTCATTCAATTACTCTTGAACTACAGCTCTGACCGTATTGAAATAACACTCTATGGCTCAAATACTATGAAGATTAATTGGAGCTGCTGTTTTTGTGAAACATTACTATCCCTTTCAGGGAGCCCCATTTGCCAGGAGCAGTAAGAAATGGGGTCAGAGATGCCCCAGAGACCATAGGCTTAGGTCTAGCCCCATGACCCTCACACTCACAAATAGAGTGCTCTTTACTACTAAGTACTTTTGAGTAAGTGAACAGTTTGGTGCATCACAGCATTTGAAAAGTTGAAGGTTAAAGGGTTAAAGTTTAAAAGGTTGTTTGGTTTGGGAAGTGTGTGTAATTACTTAAGGGTGGGGTTTGTAAGCAATCACCTGTGTAGGTCTGTATAAATCAAGGTAGAGGACTCACAGAGCTTGCTCACAAATAGTGTGTGCTCTTTACTAAGTGCTTTTGAATAAGTGAACAGTTGGTGCATCACAGCATTTGAAAAGTGTTATAATATACTGATTTTGGGTTTACATCCTAACCTGCAGTAAGAAGGTTAAAGGGTTGAAGTTTAAAAGTATCACGGTGCCCGTGATCTCTCTCTGTCACTCTCGCTTGTGGTGCACTCTGATTGGCTGAGTTTGTTTGGCCCGCCCCTGGTGACCTTTTTATGCCTGGCCATTGACACCTGTCAGGTGCCCTTTCGTGGGGTTCTAGAGCCAGTGTTGCTGTTGCTGTGTTCCAGTGTTCCTGATTCCTGTGTACCGATTTGGCATGTTTTTACTACGCTCCTGAGTTCCTGCTTCGTGATCTGACCCGGCTTGGCTGACGTTCCTGCTCGTGACTGATCTGGCTTGTCTGAGAACCTCCTCCGTGACCTGACCCGGCTTGGCTGACGTTCCTGCTCGTGACCGATCTGGCTTGTCTGAGAACCACCTCCGTGATCTGACCAGGCCTGGCTGACTTCCTGCTCCGTGACCTGAACTGGCTTGCTTCAGAACCTGCCTTTGTTCCTGCTTCCTGCTGCCCGGTGTCGGCATGGCGACATTCTGACTTCCGCTGAGCTCATGACTGGCTGCTCGTATTTGCCTCTTTAACACTTGCAGAGCCGTGTCTCCAGTGCTGAGTCTCCATTACACTTGCAGAGCTGTGCTTCCGTTGCTGAGCCTTCCTTTCACTTGCAGAGCGATACCCAATATTGCTGAGCCTCCGATCTTTGAGTTGCTATTAACCCTTGCAGTGCTGCTGTCTCCTTATCTGAGCCTTCATTTACACTTGCAGAGCCGAAGTTGTTTATCCACTACATCTGCTGATCCGGCCACGTTGTAAGCCTTGTCTGGACGGCGGCTCACCTTGTCAACTAGCAGAGTAGTCGGTTTCCGTTACCGCACCCTCGGGAGGTGCTATTGGCTCTTGCTCTAGCTGTGTTCTCTCCCCTCACGCCCGGTGGGGCTATTGGCTCTAGCACTTGCAGTGCAGGGTGGTCTCCATTACTACACCCGTGGGGGTATTGGCTCAAGCACTTGCAGCGCAGGGTGGTCTCCGTTGTTACACCCGTGGGGGCTATTGGCTCAAGCTCTTGCAGTGCAGGTTGTCTCCGGTAAATGCCCGTGGGGGCTATTGGCTCAAGCTATCCTGTGCAGTTGGTCTCCGTTATTACACCCGTGGGGGCTATTGGCAAGCTCATGCAGTGTAGCCATCTCCGTTGTTACGCCCGTGGGGGCTATTGACTCAAGCACCTGCAGTTTAAGTTGTCTCCGTTACTATGCCCATGGGGGCTATTGACTGCAACTTCTCTACAGACTCTACCACAATTCCGGTACTGCCTAGCAGCTTTCTAGCCTTGAGAACTTTAGGTGTTGCATCATCTAACACCAATTGCTTCCTCATCACCATCTTGGGCGTGCCAAACACCACAACAGAGACTGACTGATTATTGTATTTAACCATTGAGTATCCTTGTTTCTGTGTGCCTGTCCTGAGACAGTATATGTGATATTTTTGCTTCTGTATACTGGGCCTGTGAAGGCATATCTGTCAATATATCGCTATTATTTTGTGTTGCCTGTAGAGGGCAATCTTTCCTCTTTATTTCTGTTTTTAATAAAACTGTGTTTTATTCTAACCTGCTGGCCTGAGTGTCTAAAAAAACCGTTACAAAAAGGTTGTTTGGTTTGAGAAGTGTGTGTAATTAATTAAGGGTGGGGTTTGTAAGCAATCACCTGTGTAGGTCTGTATAAATCAAGGTAGAGGACTCACAGAGCTTGCTCACAAATAGTGTGTGCTCTTTACTAAGTGCTTTTGAATAAGTGAACAGTTGGTGCATCACAGCATTTGAAAAGTGTTATAATATACTGATTTTGGGTTTACATCCTAACCTGCAGTAAGAAGGTTAAAGGGTTGAAGTTTAAAAGTATCACGGTGCCCGTGATCTCTCTCTGTCACTCTCGCTTGTGGTGCACTCTGATTGGCTGAGTTTGTTTGGCCCGCCCCTGGTGACCTTTTTATGCCTGGCCATTGACACCTGTCAGGTGCCCTTTCGTGGGGTTCTAGAGCCAGTGTTGCTGTTGCTGTGTTCCAGTGTTCCTGATTCCTGTGTACCGATTTGGCATGTTTTTACTACGCTCCTGAGTTCCTGCTTCGTGATCTGACCCGGCTTGGCTGACGTTCCTGCTCGTGACTGATCTGGCTTGTCTGAGAACCTCCTCCGTGACCTGACCCGGCTTGGCTGACGTTCCTGCTCGTGACCGATCTGGCTTGTCTGAGAACCACCTCCGTGATCTGACCAGGCCTGGCTGACTTCCTGCTCCGTGACCTGAACTGGCTTGCTTCAGAACCTGCCTTTGTTCCTGCTTCCTGCTGCCCGGTGTCGGCATGGCGACATTCTGACTTCCGCTGAGCTCATGACTGGCTGCTCGTATTTGCCTCTTTAACACTTGCAGAGCCGTGTCTCCAGTGCTGAGTCTCCATTACACTTGCAGAGCTGTGCTTCCGTTGCTGAGCCTTCCTTTCACTTGCAGAGCGATACCCAATATTGCTGAGCCTCCGATCTTTGAGTTGCTATTAACCCTTGCAGTGCTGCTGTCTCCTTATCTGAGCCTTCATTTACACTTGCAGAGCCGAAGCTGTTTATCCACTACATCTGCTGATCCGGCCACGTTGTAAGCCTTGTCTGGACGGCGGCTCACCTTGTCAACTAGCAGAGTAGTCGGTTTCCGTTACCGCACCCTCGGGAGGTGCTATTGGCTCTTGCTCTAGCTGTGTTCTCTCCCCTCACACCCGGTGGGGCTATTGGCTCTAGCACTTGCAGTGCAGGGTGGTCTCCATTACTACACCCGTGGGGGTATTGGCTCAAGCACTTGCAGCGCAGGGTGGTCTCCGTTGTTACACCCGTGGGGGCTATTGGCTCAAGCTCTTGCAGTGCAGGTTGTCTCCGGTAAATGCCCGTGGGGGCTATTGGCTCAAGCTATCCTGTGCAGTTGGTCTCCGTTATTACACCCGTGGGGGCTATTGGCAAGCTCATGCAGTGTAGCCATCTCCGTTGTTACGCCCGTGGGGGCTATTGACTCAAGCACCTGCAGTTTAAGTTGTCTCCGTTACTATGCCCATGGGGGCTATTGACTGCAACTTCTCTACAGACTCTACCACAATTCCGGTACTGCCTAGCAGCTTTCTAGCCTTGAGAACTTTAGGTGTTGCATCATCTAACACCAATTGCTTCCTCATCACCATCTTGGGCGTGCCAAACACCACAACAGAGACTGACTGATTATTGTATTTAACCATTGAGTATCCTTGTTTCTGTGTGCCTGTCCTGAGACAGTATATGTGATATTTTTGCTTCTGTATACTGGGCCTGTGAAGGCATATCTGTCAATATATCGCTATTATTTTGTGTTGCCTGTAGAGGGCAATCTTTCCTCTTTATTTCTGTTTTTAATAAAACTGTGTTTTATTCTAACCTGCTGGCCTGAGTGTCTAAAAAAACCGTTACAAAAAGGTTGTTTGGTTTGAGAAGTGTGTGTAATTAATTAAGGGTGGGGTTTGTAAGCAATCACCTGTGTAGGTCTGTGTAAATCAAGGTAGAGGACTCACAGAGCTTGCTCACAAATAGTGTGTGCTCTTTACTAAGTGCTTTCGAATAAGTGAACAGTTGGTGCATCACAGCAGTTAGTGCAACACAGGAGCTACAGAAACAAAGGTAAGTTAATTGATTCAATTTTTAAGAACTCACATTCATACCATAAACAATGAGCATGCTTGTAGATCGGACTCAGTGCACATCTTGCCATATGTATGCATGCTTGGAACAGCAGTTCCAGGGTCCATACCGCTGTGGCAAGTGTGAGCAAGTGGCCTTTCTGGAAGCTCAGAATGGAGTTCTGGAGAGTCATACTGCAACACTAAGAGATATTGACAACCTTGAGATGAGCCTCTTGCTAACTGAGCAGAGTCTAGCTGGGTCACCTAGCAAAGAGGGAGGATATTAGCTAGAAGGGAACCAGGCACACAGCTGGGTGACAGTTAGAAGTGGTTGCAGCGGGGGAGGGAAGAGGAAGAGGGCAGGCAGTCCTGAGTTTTTCCATCCCAACAAATTTGGTCATTTAAGTGAAGATGTTGGGGAGGCAGACCCAGAAGTGGAATTGCTGGAGAAGACTGTTCTCCCTAACAGCCTGGATAACAGCTCCTCTAGCACAGAGGGGATCCAGAGGAAAGTGAAGCCTAGGCAGGTCGTGGTGGAAGAAATGCCAAAACCAGCACCTTCTTTTCCAGATGGCAGGATGCCCTTAGCTTCCCTTGGAAGTTCAGCCTGGTCTACATCTTTCCTCCCTCTCCCCTACTCATGTAGGTATTGATGAAGATACGCAGGGAACAAGTACAGGCCATTGTAATCACCACAAACTGGCCCAGAAGGATTTGGTACTTTCACCTTGTACAAATGTCAACAGAAGCCCCATGGGAGTTGCCTCTGGAGAAAGACCTTCTACATCAAGGGCCGATCCTCCACGACAATCTCGGGATGTTAAGACTAACGGCATGGAGGCTGAGCAGGACTCTTTAAGGAGAAGAGGTCTCACTGACCCTGTGATTGACACCATTCTCAAGGGATGGAAATCATCCACTTCAAAGGTATACTACAGAATCTGGGTAATCTTTATGAAATGGTGTAATCTACGGCAGATATCAATTACGGACATCAATGACATCATAGTTTTAAATTTCCTACAGGATGGGTTTCAAGTAGGCCTCCGTCCAGCCTCACTGAAAGTCCAGCTTTCAGCCCTGTCAGCAATCTTAGCCATACCCCTGGCAGAACATGACCTAGTAAAGAGATTCACCACAGCAATAGTCAAGTCCAAGCCAACTATCAGTTGCTCCGTGGAACTTGAACCTTGTTCTCAAAGTAGTGTCACAACCTCAACCATTTTAACCCATTGACAGCATTTCCATGCACCTTTTGACCTTTAAAACAGCCTTTCTAACCACAGTGACTTCAGCAAGACGGGTTAATGAACTACAAGCACTTTCTTGCAAAGCTCCTTTTCTTTCTGTTCATCCAGATAAAGTTGTTTTCAGGGTAAAACCATAATTTTGTCCTGAAGTGGTCTCAGAGTTTCACATCAATCAGGATATAGTCTTGCCTTCCTTTTGCAGTAGTCCTACAAATAAGGAAGTTCTTCTCCATCACCTGGATTTAGTAAGATGTAAGGACTTTTGATCTTCTGAATCCTTAGTTGACTACTTTCAGGGCAGATTTAAGGGCAACACAGCTCCAACTATCATCAATTTCTAGATGGATTAAGACATGTATCCAAAAGTGTTATATAGAATCTGGGAGGGAAGCAACCTCCAATATTAAAGTACATTCCAGAAGAGCTATGGCCACATCCTGGGCAAAGTGGGCACAAGCTTCCCCCTTGGACATTTGTAAAGCAGCCACGTGGTCCTCCATCTCCACGTTTATGAGACTGTCAACTGGACGTATAAGCCTCGGTCGATGCCAGATTTGGCAGGAAAGTCCTGGAGGCAGTGGTACACCATTATTGGGTAAGGGCATATGAACTCTCCCTTTATCTTGGGTAACTGCTGTTAAGTCCCATTTATAATGCCTTGGAGATACACAGAAGAAACTTATAACTGTACTTACCAATATTTAGTTTTCTTCTGTGTATCTCCAAGGCATGACCTCCCTATTAATCATATCTTCAGTATTTTTACAGCTGTTCCAAAAAGAAGGAAACTGAGGGTGCCTTGAGGATTCATCCTTTTAAACTCTGGGAGAGTTGGTCCTACCCAGCTGGAGAAGTTCCCATTTATAATGCCTTGGAGATACACAGAAGAAAACTAAATATCGGTAAGTAAATTTACAAGTTTTCAGGGATTCTTTTATTTCAGGTATGGTGCCCATGGATTGATGAAAAACAGATGTGGTGCCCATATTTAAAAAGGGATCAAAATCCTAGCCTGGAAATTACAGACCTGTAAGCTTGACATCTGTGGTAGGGAACCAGTTTGAAGGGTTGCTAAGGAAATATATTCAAGAATTCACCTTGAACAGGAATATCATTAGCAGGAGCCAACATGGCTGTGTGAAAGACAGGTCTTGCCAAACTAACTTGAGCGCATTTTATGAAAAACTGAGTAAAAATATAGATTTGGGAGCCACGGTGTTTGTGATACATTTAGACTTTGCCAAGGCATTTGATAAGGTTTCACACAAGAGGTTACTGTACAAACTGAATGAAATAGGCTTAGGGGCAAATGTTTGTGGGTGGATTGGAAATTTGCTGAAAGATAGAATGCAAAGAGTGGTAGTAAATGGGAAGTTCTCCAATTGGATAAAATTGATAAGTGGAGTTCCACAGGGATCTGTCCTGGGTCCTCTTCTTTTCATTTGTTTATTAATGATCTCCCAGATGGCAAAGGGAGCCACGTATCAGTGTTTGCCAATGACACAAAATAAACTAGGGTAATAAAGTCTGAACTGGATGCGTCTTCATTACAAGAGGATTTGGACAAATTGGGTAACTGGGCAGGCAAATGGTAAATGAGATTCAATATAGACAAGTGTAAAGTTATGCATTTTGGTTATAAAAATAAAAATGCAAAATATAGTTTAAATGGTGTTTCTCTGGGGAAGTCTACTAATGAAAAGGATTTGGGAGTAATGGTAGACAATAGACTTAGCAGTAGCGTGCAGTGCCAGCTGGCAGCTGCAAAGGCCAATAAGACATCGGCATGTATTAAAAGGGGTATTGATTCAAGGGAGGAAGATATTATTATGCCTCTTTACAGGTCCATGGTAAGACCCCACCTAGAATATGCTGTTCAATTCTGGGAGCCCTTCCTGAAAAAGGACATTATGGAACTAGAGAAAGTGCAGAGGAGGGCTACAAAATTAGTAAGGGGAATGGAAAGTTATGGTTATGAAGAAAGGCTATAAAAATTAAACTTGTACACACTAGAAAAACGTCATCTTAGAGGGGATATGAAAACACTATATATGTTCAGGGTCAATACAAAGGGCTCTCCAAAGACCTGTTCATCAACAGAATAGTACAAAGGGCAAGGGGTCACCCGCTTAGACTTAAGGAAAGAAGATTTCATCTACAACAGCGGAAGGGATTCTTTATGGTAAGGACAATAAAGGTATGGAATTCACTGCCTAAGGAGGTGGTGCTATCGATGCCTTTAAAAAGGGCCTGGATATTTTTTTAAAAGAGCACAACATATGTATGCTATGTATTTTAGTATTGGGATTAATATTTAGTTAGTGCTTGTTGATCCAAGGAGAAATCCGATTGCCATTTGGAATTGAGAAGGAATTGTTTTCCTCCCATTCAAGGCAGAATTTGAAATTGCTGTATTGAGGGTTTTTTTTTTTTTTTTTGCCTTCTTATGGATCAACGATGGTAAACAGAAATAGGAAAAGGGTTGAACTAGATGGACGCAAGCCTTTTTTCAACCTAAATTACTATGTTACTATGATACCATGATTCTACATCCCAACAGGATACATGTCAAAACAGTATGTGAAATCCCAAATACTGTGTCCCAGATCAATAATTTACCAGAAAGTATTTATCTGGCAGGCGAAGGGTTAATCTGAGCAGAACATGGAGATACAATACCTTAAAGGCACAGTACACCAAAAATACAAAACATTTTAAAGTGATTACAAATGCCCGAATACCCAAGGGAACATGTAGAGATAAATCCTTAAAGGAAAACCCAAAAAATAAGCCCATTACCCAATGAAACCAGCAGAGAAGGGGTTAATTTACACAACCTTAGCCATCCAAGCTCCAAAAACCCTGGGATCAAACAAAATCAGATATCCAACATGAGTGCAGGAGTTCTAGACTCCAGGAAAGCCCCTGTAAGGAGGGGAAAAGTAGGAAAAGTGGACCATGGCACTCAAAGGGTTACCATTGAAAAGGAAAGCGCCTCAAAGAGACCCCTTCAGGAAAGAGAATCATGGGTTGCATGATTCTCCCCACAGGGCTGCAAGGGTCCGCAACAGCACCTATCAGCTTCATAATGCTCCAGGGGAAGCCAGGAATGGTAATCAGCCTAATGGGGGAATTTGGATCCCTCCATATCTAAAGGTAAAATAATAAAAGAAATTAAAAACTAAGTAGAAAGGTTCTCAGCCTGTGCACAGGACAGTGGAACAAATCTGTCTGGGCAGGGCTTGTGAGAGTTCATGATGGGAGGAAGGGGAGGCTCCACCTACACTTCTTTGCAGAACTGTTCCAGCCTACAGGGAGGAGCTGTCACCTCCCAGTGGTATCTGTGAGTTATATTGGACGACAGAGAAATATGGTTTCCTATTGTAGTGCCCCTCCTAGCAACAAAACTATATCCCTGTTGTAAAATAATAGGCAAATTCCCATCTGTGTACAATATAGGTAGATGGGCCTTAATCAAATTGCAGATCTGTGAACTGTAAGTAGTTATATCACTGGTACTAGATTCAGGAGTATCATCCAACAACTCAACAATTCCTCCCTAGATTTATCTCTGGCAAAATCATAGGCTCAGGTTAACATGTCCTCCACATACCCCTTAGAGTGAAACCTATTAAAAGATCAATCAATGCTTGTAATTACCCATCTGAGGAGAAATTCAAAAGCAAGAGCAGAAACTGTGCTTGGGTATGTTGTCAATCTGAAATTGAGGGTGCTAAGAATGGGCCATTCCCAGATGATAATTTCCTATATATCCCTCTGGTTATTCTCCCAGAGGGATATACACATAAATCAATAGTTGAAGGATGATGAGAGGAAGTAAACATTAAGTTATAAGTGTTGTCATTGAGATGTAACATGAATGCAACAGTTTTCTCTTAAGAGCCCATCCAAATGAATAACAGGTAATGAATGTACCTTCCATACCACAAAATACCAATCTCAATAGGGGTTACCCTTCCCTAAAGATGTGGGTGGCTTCCCACTAACTCATAAAAAGGTTGGCTAAAGAGGGAGCAACACATGCCTCCATAGAAACTCCACACTTCTGGAGGTAAAACATCCCATCAAATGAAAAGAAATTGTGGTACATTCGACGGTCTAAAGTTGTAGAATAGTTGGAATAATGATCTAGGTGGTAATGATTAGATTGTAAGCTCTACGGGTCAGGGACCTGTTATCCTAATGTATACTCACCTGTCGTTCCCCTTATGACTGCCTATATAAGCACCTAATCACCACACTTATTGTACCCCTGCTATATTAAATGTAATCTGTAAAGTGCCAAGTACACCGGTTGGCGCTATATAAATAAAAATATACAAATATACAATATACAATGTAAGGTCTTTAAATCCAATGAATGCGGAACTGAATAATACAAAGAAGTAACATCTGCCGACAGCAATGAACAGCAATCAAGCCATTTGACTTCTAACATCTGTTGGAGGACTTGTTTGGTATCCCTAAGAGAACAGTGCAACATATCACAAAGGGCAAAAATAACAATTGCTATAGTGGCTAATTTAGAGAGCCAATGCCACAAAACAATAGGCCTGCCCAGAGGATCTTAGGCAAGTTATGGAAGATAGGAAGCACAGGACTGCCAGGGACCAAACAAGAGGCCACCTCCTTATAAAGAACACCAAAACAGACTCCCTTTTGTATCAACTGGTTCAATTTTATTCTGTAAAATAGTGAAGGGTTATAGTACTAGGTGGTATGCGTCCTTGTCATTGAGCTGTCATAAGGCCTCCCATTGATAAAACTGGACATTAAGGACAACCACCCTTATCTGACAATTTGATTACTATATTAGGATTACTTTTTAGTAAACCCACTGCTTCCTTTTTGGAAACTGTAAGATTATGTACAGGTTTAGACATAATATGATCATGCAGCTTGATGAGTTCAGTCACTTTCTAAAAAATGTTAAGCTGATTGCCTTTACAACGTAAAGGAAAGACATCAGATCTGCACCGTAACCCTGTGTCAGTGGAGGAATTGTTGAGGACTAACTCCTAGGAATAAGTTGTCAGATGATACTCATTAATCTAGTATCAGATTTTTAACTACTTACAGTCCTCAATACAAACAGATCTGCAATTTGATTAAGTCTAATCTATCTATATTGTATACAGATGAGAATCTGTCAAATACTTTTAATAATAGGGATATAGTTTTGTTGGTAGGAGGGGAACCACAATAGGAAAACATATTTTCACTAGCCTTTTTATGAGTAACAGAAAGGATTCCTACTTGGTTCTATACAAAGGTTTATAAATGTAGTGCTCCTATATGCAAATGCTGTAAATATGCAAAGTAATGAGTCATTGATTAAATCACCTGTGCTTAATCAGGGAAATCCTTAAATTCTGGCTTGTTGGTGGCTCTGAACCTGGATAGCTCTGCCCTAAAGCATAGGATCAGGGGGTATTTGAATCAGGTTGAGAATAAATTAAAGGATTCTTTAAATTAAAGGAGGTAATATTACCTGCTTCCAGTTCCAGACGACACAGAGGGTTAGACTTCCATGGAGTGGAGGACACATTATACAGCTCATTAATAGGAGAGAGGCATTCTGGATTTTCAAGCTGAAAACCAGGATGCTTCAGGGGCTGAAGGCAGAGTGTTATATTACCCATACTGTTTGCTATCTTTTCACATTTTGTATATAAGTTTTTTTTTTATGTATATGTGCTTTATTCTACTCCTCATTGTATCTCCTTATTTTTTGGATGACCTGATGGTTTTGTTGCTTCTCTTCTGACCTCCATCTTTCCCCTTTGTATTCTTAGTAATCATGCCTCTGATACATAGGATATCAGCAATCCTATGGAGAAATGTTCATATGATTTTAAAATTCTATAATACAATTATTAACATTTTTGACAATTGAATCTATTTTTTTTGGTCTGGGTATTGTGTGTACATTTCTCTGTATTGGTGTAGTGCCCTATAAACATATTATACACAGTATTGTGCAAATGTGTCAGGCAGGTGTGAAAAAAAGCTGTAAAGTAAAAATGTTTTCAAAAATAGACTTGTTAACCCCTTAAAGACCCATGACATTCCTGGCACGTCATGGGTCCAACATGCTATAAGGACCCATTATCACGGTTACCGTGTTATTGCTGGCAACATTTTGACAGTGTTTCCTGAAACCTTTTTATTGGCTAACATGATGTTGCTCCACCCAGTGTTAGCCTTTAAGTACTGAGCCCTGTCACTTCTGCAGGGCCCTTTCGTGGTGTTCCCGTTGCTTAGTGCTTGCTCTGTGTTTCGTGTGAATCCTGTGTATGACCTGGACTGCCTGACTACTCTACTTGATTACGTTCCTGCTCTGTGTACCGACCCGGCCTGGCTGACGTTCTTGCTCTGTGTATCGACTCGGATTGGGTGATGTTCCTGCTCTGTGTACCGACCCGGCTTGGCTGATGTTCCTGCTCTGTGTATCGACCCGGATTGGCTGACGTTCCTGCTCTGTGTATCGACCCGGTTTGGAGGACGTTCCTGCTCTGTGTACCGAGCCGGTTAGGAGGACTTTCATGCTCTGTGTACCGATCCGGATTGGCTGATACTCCTGCCTTTGTATCACTCAGGCCCAGTTCACCACTCCATCCGGTTATCTGGCTTGGGGATCTTTCCGGTGCTCTGTCTAGGTCTCGTATAGACCCTCTTGGTTGCCTCAATTACTGCTTTGCCGTTCAGCTACTTCGACTCAGTCACTCTATTGTGCCTTGTATCTCCATACTCCAGGGTAGGAGGTATTACTGGTTACACACGGTATGCTTGGCCTGTCACTGCTCCCCTACTGAGGTTGGTCTCTTGGGCGCCTCAGTTTGTCTCTGCTACCTGGCAGTCGCTATCAGGCCTGAGCGTTCGTTAACCCTTGCAAGTTGGTGCCGTTATCCTTGGGTCACAGTTACTGCTGTCTCGGTTTGGCGTTACACTGCACCCCCGGTTGCAGTCACCTAGTGTTTTGATCTGGTAGTCCGTTACGCATCCAGGTCCTCACTCACCCTTTGTGGCCACAAGCCGATATTGTATTACTCTCTGCGTAGAGTGTGTTCTTTGGGCCTTCCGCTATTAAGGTTTATCAGCCTCCCGGTCTAATAGCACCTGCCTATCGTCATTTCACTGATTCACATGAACTGTAACCTGACCTGTGTCAGTATTATATTTTGCTCTCATTTATATATACTGGACCTGTGTGGGTTAATGATTCCTCTGTAACCTGTCCTGTGTCAGTATTACTTTTTATCTGTATGCTGGACCCGCGAGTGTTACTCTATTCTGTTTGGTTTCAATAAAACTGTGTTTTACCAAACATTCTGCCTCTGAATGTACTGAAAACCGTTACAGTATGAAAGGGCCATGACCTCAGATGGTACAGGTGAAGGTAATGCACAAAGTATCCATTGGTGGATGGATATTCACGAGCAGCGCTTGGACCAGTTGGCACTGGCCATACAAACTACACTAGAGCATACTGTTCACTTGGATAAACCAGTACAAGCCTCGGTGGTCCCCCCACTTACGACACCGGAAGCTCAATCCTTGAAGCAAGCAAACTCGAACAGAGGGTTAACTGCTACTGCTCCATTACCATTAAGGTACGATGGCGAACCCACCCTGTGCAGAGGGTTCATAAACCAATTGAAGATTTTCCTAGAGTTAACTCCTCAAGCTTTTCCTAGTGACCAAAGTAAGGTCGGCCTCATGATTTCTCTGCTAACAGGCAGAGCACTGGCATGGGCAAATCCCTTGTGGGAGGCAGCTAAACCATGTACCAAGAACTTCAGTGGGTTCTTAAGAGCATTTCGTAGAGTATTTGAAGTCCCAGGAAGATCCGCCTCTGCTGCCAAAAGATTAATGGAGATCCAGCAGGGGTCTCGTACTGTTGCAGAGTACGCTATTGAATTTCATACATTGGCAGCGGAGGTGGGCTGGAATGATGAAGCGCTCATGGCAGAATTTGCTCAAGGACTCTGTGACCGTATTAAAGATGAAACAGCAGCCAGAGACCTGCCAAATGATCTGGACGAGTTTATTGATTATTCGATTCCCGCATCAGGGAGAGAATGGTGGCCATGGACCGTAGGCAGCAGGCCAGAGAGTTGGGACGGGCAAGACAAAATTTCCCACCCATGCCTCCCTCACCTCCCATGCCTCCTGAGTGTAACCGTGAGAGCAGTGAACCAATGCAGTTAGGGTTCACTAGGCTGACCAAGGAAGAACAGGCTCATCGCTGCAGACAGGGTGTCTGTCTTTATTGTGGCCAAGCTGGGCATTTGTTGCGCTCCTGTCCTACACGGCCGGGAAACGAACGCACCTAGGGTACCTTGGGGACAGGGCCTAGGTGGTGTTCAGTGGTCCCTAGATCCGGCTAATCAAAAGCCTACTGTACAGGCCGTGATTTCCTGGGCACAACTCTCGGTGGAGGTTCTGGTCCTAGTGGATTCCGGCGCAGCCGGGTATTTTGTGGATAGCTCATTTGCCGATTTACACAAAATTCCACTGGTTGAGAGGGAATCTCCCTTGGCTATCAAAGCCATTGATGGCAGGCCGTTGGTACCAGCTCATATCACTAAGGAAACTATACCGCTTTCTATGCATATTGGGGCTCTCCACACGGAGAGACAGTGTTTTCAGATTATCCAGTCTCCCCACCATGCAGTCATCTTGGGGTTCCTATGGCTACATATGCACAACCCTAGGTTCGACTGGCAAACTTGTGAGATCACGGCCTGGTCTGAATACTGTATTAAGCATTGTATATCCCCTCCTACCAAGATTATGCATACCTCTCCCTCTGTGTCAGATGAATACCATCAATTCAGTGACGTTTTTAGTAAGGGGGAGGCTAGAGCTTTGCCAGTGCATAGGACCTACGATTGCGTTATTGATCTGCATCCTTGCGCAGTTCCTCCTCGAGGTCGGACTTACCCACTGTCGTGCGAGGAGAATAGGGCCATGGAGGAATACATGTCAGATGCCCTTGAGAGGGGTATTATCAGGAAGTCATCCTCGCCCGCGGTGGCTGGTTTCTTCTTTGTCAAAAAGAAAAATGGCGAGTTACGACCTTGTATTGATTATCATGGCTTGAATAAACTCATGTCCAAAAACGCCTACCCGATACCACTCATCACGGAACTGTTTGACAGGTTAAAGGGTTCCTCCATCTTCACCAAGTTAGACTTACATGCAGCATATAACCTGATCAGAAGAAGAGCCGGTGATGAGTGGAAAATGGCGTTCAATACCAGATCGGGACACTATGAATACCTGGTGATGCCGTTTGGGCTATGTAACGCTCCCGCAGAGTTCCAGGAGTTTATCAATGACATCCTCTGTGACATGCTTCAGTCTTGCGTTGTGGTTTATCTCGATGATATACTCATTCATTCGTCTAACTTGTTCCAACACATCAAGGATGTTTCCGCAGTTTTACACAGATTATGGCAATGCAATGGATAAGGATAAGCTTGCCGCAGTTCTGCAATGGCCACGTCCCAAGGGGCTCAAGGCTATCCAACTCTTTCTTGGTTTTTCCAGTTATTATAGGATATTTATCCGAGACTTTTCTACGATTGTTAAACCACTGTCCAACCTTATGCACAAGGGTGCTAATCCCTCACAATGGTCTGAGCAAGCTGAACAAGCCTTTGTGACACTGAAATCCGCCTTTGCATCTGCTACTGTACTGTCCCATCCTAACCCCTCCCTTCTATTCACGTTGGAAGTTGATGCCTCTGAGACTGGGGTAGAGGCAGTACTGTCACAGCACCTGGATCCAGGGAGTGGACTTAGACCATGTGGCTTCTTCTCCAAGAAGTTGTCTAGTGCTCAGAGTCACTACGAAATTGGGGACAGAGAACTCTTGGCAATTATTCTAGCCCTTAATGAATGGCGGCACCTACTGGAGGGCACCAGGACCCCAGTGTTAATTCTGACCGATCATAAAAACCTGACGTATCTTTCTGAGGCTAAGAGGTTATCTTCTCGTCAGGCCAGATGGGCCTTGTTTCTGTCCTGTTTTAATTTTATTGTATCCTATCTGCCCGGTTCCAAGAATGTTAGGGCAGATGCCTTGTCCAGGCAATTTGGTCCAGAAACTGATAAAGACGAGGTGCCTGCACCGATTATTCAGCCAGATTGCATTTTGGCTACCTTACGGACCAGCATCACTTCAAGATGATGTGGAATCTCCTCCACTGGAGGAGGAGATTCTTGCTCCCCAGGCTACCGCACCTCCTGATACCCCAGTAGGCAAGTGTTTTGTAGCCGAGCCTTTCAGTACCCGCCTACTCGAAACATATCATGCATCACGGGCAGCCGGGCATGTAGGCAGGGATCAATTGATCTGGTCTCTTTCACAGTTATTTTGGTGGCCTTCCTTACGTGCTGATTGTACCGCTTTCACGGCAGCATGCACCACTTGTGCCCGTGCTAAATCCCCTAGGCACCTCCCAGTTGGTTTGCTTCAACCAATGCCTAATGGAGAGCATCCTTGGTCCCACGTTTCGATTGACTTCCTGGGAGAATTGCCAGTGTCTAGGGGATATTCCTTTATTCTGATGGTGGTCAACAGATTCTCTAAGATGGCACACTTTGTGCCTCTTCCTGGCCTTCTTTCTGCCCAGGAGTTAGCTTTTGTGCTTGACAGAGAAGTGTTTTGGTTGCATGGTGTACCCAGGGTACTGGTGTCTCACCGAGGGAACCAATTTGTGTCCAGGTTTTGGAGGGCATTCTGTGATCAGATGGGCATACAATTATCCTTTTCTTCTGTCTACCATCCCCAGACCAGTGGGGATGCCGAGCGTGCCAATCAAGGATTGGAACAATTTCTACGATGTTTCGTGTCCGATCATCATGACAATTGGGCAGACCTGTTGCCATGGGCAGAGTTCGCCAGGAATTGTGCGGTTAATTCATCGTCCGGGAGCTCCCCGTTTCTCATCAATTACGGGTTTCAACCATGTTTGCTCCCAGACTCATTTCAGACACAGCAAATTCCAGCTCTGGACGAGCATATCGAGCAACTCCGCTCCACTTGGGCACAGGTACAGAGGACCCTCAGTGCTTCGTTCCAGCGTTATCAGCATCACGCTAATCGCAGTCGGTTGCCGGCGGTCTCCTTCCAGGTTGGGGACAGGGTTTGGCTATCCTCCAGAAACCTCAATTTGCAGGTTACATGTAATAAACTGGCTCCCAGGTTTGTCTGTCCCTTCAAAGTTATCAGCAAGATTAACCCTGTTTCGTATGCTCTGGATCTCCCAGCATCCATGCGGATTCATAATGTGTTCCACGTATCCTTGCTGAAGCCTCTGGTATGCAATCGTTACACTACCACTCCTGTGGTTCCTGGTTCTATTCAGGTGCAAGGTCAGGAGGAGTACGAAGTCCAAAATATTATTGACTCCCATAGAGTCAGAGGAAAATTGCATTATTTAGTTCATTGGAAGGGCTATGGCCCTGAGGAGCATTCCTGGGTTAATCAAAAGGACCTCCATGTTCCCAGATTGCAGCGCAGTTTTCATGCCAAGTACCCTCAGAGGCCAGCTCCCTCCTCTCGGGGAGGGGGTCTTTGAGAGGGCGGTACTATCACGGTTACCGTGTTATTGCTGGCAACATTTTGACAGTGTTATTTCCGGATACCTTTTTATTGGCTAACATAATGTTGCTCCACCCAGTGTTAGCCTTTAAGTATTGAGCCCTGTCACTTCTGCAGGGCCCTTTCGTGGTGTTCCCGTTGCTTAGTTCTTGCTCTGTGTTTTGTGTGAATCCTGTGTATGACCAGGACTGCCTGACTACTATGCTTGATTACGTTCCTGCTCTATGTACCGACCCGGCCTGACTGACGTTCCTGCTCTGTGTATCGACTTGGATTGGCTGACGTTCCTGCTCTGTGTACTGACCCGGCCTGGCTGATGTTCCTGCTCTGTGTATCGACCCAGTTTGGAGGACATTCCTGCTCTGTGTACCGACCCGGTTTGGAGGACGTTCCTGCTCTGTGTACCGACCCGGTTAGGAGAACTTTCCTGCTCTGTGTTCCAATCCGGATTGGCTGATACTCCTGCCTGTGTATCACTCAGGCCCGGTTCACCACTCCATCTGGTTATCCAGCTTGGGGATCTTTCCGGTGCTCTGTCTAGGTCTCGTATAGACCCTCTTGGTTGCCTCGATTACTGCTCTGCCGTTCAGCTACTGCGACCCAGTCACTCTATTGTGCCTTGTATCTCCATACTCCAGGGTAGGAGGTATTACTGGTTACACACGGTACGCTTGGCCTGTCACTGCTCCCCTACTGAGGTTGGTCTTTTGGGCGCCTCAGTTTGTCTCTGCTACCTGGCAGTCGCTATTAGGCCTGAGCGTTCGTTAACCCTTGTGAGTTGGTGCCGTTATCCTTGGGTCACAGTTACTGCTGTCTCGGTTTGGCGTTACACTGTTGCAGTCACCCAGTGTTGTTTCGGTAGTCCATTATGCATCCAGGGCCTCACTCACCCTTTGTGGCCACAAGCCGCTATTGTATCACTTTCTGCATAGAGAGTGTTCTTTGGGCCTTCCACTATTAAGGTCTATCAGCCTCCAGGCCTAATAGCACCTGCCTATCGTTGTCTCACTGATTCACACGAACTGTAATCTGACCTGTGTCAGAATTATATTTTGCTCTCATTTATATATACTGGACCCGTGTGGGTTAATGATTCCTCTGTAACCTGTCCTGTGTCAGTATTACGTTGTATCTGTATGCTGGACCCGTGAGGGTTACTCTATTCTGTGTGGTTTTAATAAAACTGTGTTTTACCAAACATTCTGCCTCTGAGTGTACTGAAAACCATTACACCCATGATGTGTCAGGACTGTCATGGAATTCAGGGCTCCCCATGCGGCTGCACACCTTTCAGGGAGCACTGATTTGGAATCCCCAAAAAAATGGTCCATAGTCCTTAAGTGCCGACTGCGTGCGCATGGGGCCGGTCCTTAACCCCTTAGCGACTCTTGACGTACCAGGACCATCAAGGGTAAATTTGCTCCAAGGACCCTTGACAGTCCCGGTACGTCAAGGGTTAAACTCTCCCATCGCGGCCGCACGGAGCGATGGGAGAGTGCAGGCTGCTTGTTACTAAGTGCCCCGATACCAGGACACTTCGTAACAACCAGTAAAAACTTTGTTGCAACATGCGATTCGCTTGATGAGCGAATCACATGTTGCAAACGCAGAATGACAGTGACAGTATTTGTAAATACTGTCCCTGTCATATATCTCTGCCTCCCTCCATCTTGCACACTGCTGAGGTGGAGAGAGACAGAGAGAGATTGTGCCAGATCGTGTTGCAGCATTGCTGAGTGTTCCTGTGGAGAAAAGTTTAAAAAAAAAGATAAAATTAACCATTTGATCACTGGTTTGCAGTGATCAATAAGTTCCCCCCCATATGATCACTCTTGGAGTGATCAATTTGCTGCAGATTAGCGTTTGCTGATCTGTGGGACACCCCCCATCCCCCTTGTATTTTTTTTTATAAAAATTGAATAATAAATATAGTTTAGGTAGGTAGGTGGGTAGGTTTAGTGTAGATGTGTGTTAGGGAAAGGTTTAGGGACAGATTTAGGTTTAGGGGGGAAAAAAACAACCCCCCCCAAAAAAAAAAAATATAATAAGTATAGTTTAGATAGGTAGTTCACTTGGGTTAGGTAGGTTCAGGATATACGTAGGTTAGGGTAAGTTTTAGGGTTAGAGTTAGGTTTAGGGATAGCGTAAGAAAAAAAAAGTTTTTTAGTAGACAAAATGTAGCGCAGGTACAGCGCTGAAGAGGCATATGCCTTTTTTGGCATCTGACTCAGAGGCAACAGACACTGCGTCAGATTTTGACATAACGCAGTTTACAGAAAGTGAGAGCAGCTCTAGTGACGACGCTGGGCCTTCTGTCAAGAAAAGACGCACTGCCCCAAGAGCTGCTCCAAGAGCTGCCCTGGCAACTGCCCCAGCACCTACCAAAACATCTGCCCAAAGAAATGCCCCAACACCTGCCACTCCTGATCCTAATTAATGGGTATCACCAATCAATTTATGCCCACAAATCCCAGAATTCACAGGCAACCCAGGGATTCAAATTGATGTGGAATATTTACCCTTGATCATTTTTTTTTATTTATTTTTGAGGGAAGACATTTTAGGTGAAATTGTGTCCCAAACCAATTTTTATGCAGCCCAGTATATTGCCGCCAACCCTACAGCTTTTGTAGTTAAGGAAGAAATATGGAAACCCATAGACATCACAGAATTTAAACAATTCTGGGCCTTAATAATGGCAATGGGGATAATAAAAAAGCAAAGTATCCTATCCTACTGGAGCAAAAACCCCATATGCTATACCCCTATATTGCCCAAGACTATGAACAGGTCCAGATCTGAAGTCATTTTGCACTTTTTTCATTTTAGTGATAATACCCTGTGCCCCCCAAAAGAACACCCCCAGTATGTTAGACTGTACAAAATTCGTCCCCTAATAAGCCATTTACAGAAAAAGTTTGCCCAAGTATAGATGCCCCAAAAAGAAATTAGTGTAGATGAATCACTAATGAAATATAAAGGCAGGTTAGGGTTCAAGCAATACATCCCCTCCAAGAGTTCCAAGTTTGGTGTAAAATTTTATGAATTGTGCGAAAGTGCCACAGGCTACACCCAGGCTTTTAGAATTTATGAGGGTAAGGACAGCCAACTTGATCCTCCTGTGTGCCACGAATTTATGGGAGCAAATTGGAAAATAGTTTGGGATTTAATTTACCCCTTATTAAATAAAGGCTATCAGTTTTTCGTTGATAATTATTACACCAGCCCCCTTTTATTTAAGTCTCTTTTTTGTTTTGACACCGTGGCCTGTGACACTGTCAGGCGCAATTGCAGGGAGTTGCCAAAAATACTCGTAGATACCAAATTAAAAACTGGGACGTCCAGGAGCTGCTGGCAGTTAAGTTTAGGGACAAAAAAGATGTCTACATGCTGACCACCATGCATGAGGACAGATCTGTGGCAGTCACTGTTCGTGGCAGGACAGGGGTACTGAGAAAGCCAGTCTGCATCAGGGACTATAATAAAAACATGGGGGGAGTTGATCTGTGTGATCAACTAATGGCTGCAATAAGAAAGTGTAGGGCATGGTATAAAAAAGTTGCCATCTATACAATGCAGACTGATGTACATAATTCATTTTTAATTTTCAAACTGGCAAACCGCAATCAAAAATGTAGCTTTCTACAATATCAGCTTCAACTTATTTCCCTATTTTATTTCAAGGTCCGTCAGAAATAATTCCAGCAAGACCCGGGGTAATACATTTTATTTATAAAATCTCACCAACTCGCCAAAAGAACAAACCACAGAAGCGCTGCAGGGTTTGCTACAGAAAGGGAATACGGACAGACACCACAACTTTCTGTCCTGATTGCCCTTCCAAACCCAGCCTCTGCCTTGGTGACTGTTTCAAGGAATATCATTCAGACACAATGCAGTAGTGCTGTAAAGGTTCTTTTATTATTTGGCCACTTTTTCCCCCTGACATATCCTGTTTTTTATTTTTCAAAACACATCCCTCCTTAGAACTAACACTATCAAAATTTATCTCTGATAATGGAAACACACATGTTCCCTACTGGGCCTAGTAGCTCCCCCAAACCCTGACAAACCTATGCGTATAGGGCATTGCTGTACTCAGACGATGTAACTCACCACTAATGTAAAGCACTTAAAAAATCTGCAAATATCATCTGATTGGCTAAAACACTAAAATATAAATGTGAAAAAATGGTGTTTCTCTGCCTTACTGCAGATTTTGGGAGGGATTGGTGATAGAGTGGCAGCGAAAAAATTGATAAGATGCAAACAGAATGAAAGCCAGGGTTGTCTACTCTTCTACAACATATACTTTTGGGGGTCAAATGAATTGCAGCATTGCCAAACAGACCAAAAATGAGACAAGGCACCAGCTGTAAAAATGGCATGTCTGTAAAAGGAAACTAACATGTTACAACTGGGCCCAGTAGTTCCCCCAAACCCCGACAAACCTATGCATATGGGGCATTGCCGTAATTAGATGAAGGAGCCGAACACTAATCAATGCTGTTTATAAAATCTTCACCTATTCTGTGCTGAAATTCACATCAAAACTGAAGTCTAAGTGTGAAAAAAGCTGTTTTTTTTTTACTTACGTCAAGGTTTACTAGGGATTGGTGGTAAAATGGTTGTGTACATAATTTGAAAACACACCTAAAACGAAAGCCTGGGGTGTCTACTTTCCAAAAATATACATTTTTGGGGGGAAATCTTAGAGTGGAGCACTGTTACACAGCCCAAATGAGAAATGGCACCAGTAAAGCAAGCTGTGAAGATTCAAAGTGTGAACCTGGAAACGCGCATGTTCCAATTTGGCCCCCTGTAGCTCCCCCAAACCATGAGAAAGCTATGCATATGGGGTATTGCCGTACTCAGAAGAAGGAGCCGAACACTAATCAATGCAGTTTATAAAATCTTCACCTATTCTGTGCTTGAAATTCACATCAACATTGAAGGCAAAAGTGTGAAAAATGCTGAATTTTTTTACTTTCGTCAAGTTTTCACAGGATTGGTGGTAAAATGGATGTGTACAAAATTTGAAAACACACCTAAAACGAAAGCCTGGGGTGTCTACTTTCCAAAAATATACACTTTTGGGGGGAAATCTTAGAGTGGAGCACTGTTACACAGCCCAAATGAGAAATGGCACCAGTACCGCAAGCTGTGAAGATTCAAAGTGTTAACCTGGAAACTTGCATTTTCCAATTTGGCCCCCATAGCTCCCCCAAACCATAAGAAAGCTATGCATATTGGGTATTGCCATACTCAGAAGAAGGAGCCGAAAATTAATCAATGCAGTTTATAAAATCTTCACCTATTCTGTGCTTGAAATTCACATCAACACTGAAGTCAAAGTGTGAAAAACGCTGTTTTTTTTACTTACGTCTAGTTTACGAGAAAGTGGTGGTAAAATGGCTGTGTAAAAAATTTGAAAACACACCTAAAATGAAAGCTGGGGGTGTCTACTTTCCAAAAATATACACTTTTGGGGGGAAATCCTAAAGTGGAGCACTGGAACATAGCCCAAAATGAGTAATGGCACCAGTTAAGCAAGATGTGAAAATTCAATATTTGTTCAAAATTGGGCCCCGTAGCTCCCACAAACCTTGAGAAACCTATGCATATGGGATATTGCCGTACTCAGAAGAAGGAGCTGAACACTAAACAATGCATTTTTAAAAATCTTCACCTATCATGTGCTTGAAATTCACATCAACATTGAAGTGAAAGTGTGAAAAACGCTGTTTTTTTTACTTGCGTCAAGATTTACGAGTGATTGGTGGTAAAATGGCTGCGTAAAAAAATTGAAAACATACATAAAATGAAAGCCTGGGGTGTCTACTTTCCAAAAAGATACACTTTTGGGGGGAAATCTTAGAGTGAAGCACTGTCACACAGCCCCAAATGAGACATGGCACCAGTGATGCAAGATGTGAAAATTCAAAGCGTGAAACTGGAAACGCGCATGTTCCAATTTGGGCCCCGTAGCTCCCCCAAACCTTGAGAAACCTATGCATATGTAGTATTGGCATACTCAGAAGAAAGAGCTGAACACAAAACAATGGATATTTTAAAATTTTCATCTATCCTGTGCTTGATATCAACAGTAATTTTGAAATATAAGTGTGAAAACTGCAAAAAAAAAAAACAAAATATTACCACAATTTTGAAAAAAATTTCTGGAAAAATAGCTGCATAAAAATTCTCCTGATTATTTACCTTATGTTGTCTACTTTTCAGAAACATATACCTTTGGTTCTGGCACCGTCAACTAAGCTATGATGCTCACATGCCAATTGTTGAAAAATTACAAGTTGGAAATAATGGCAGCCATCTTGTAATATTGACCTTGTAAATGTGAGGAAGGGATTGAAATACTAGGCATATGGGGTACTCATATTCAGGAGAAGCAAATGAATATATTTAGGGGTATTTTTTTGGTCATAAACTAATTGTATGCAAATCCTGACAGGAAAATATAAGCAAAATGTTTTTTTTTTTTTTTTTTCTATTTTAATCAAATTAAATGATGAGGTATTCATATAATTGTGGTATCAAAAGAAAGCCCTACTTGTGCTTAAAAAACAGTATATAATTTGTGTGGGTGTACAAAGGGAATTAAAGAGAAAATATGGTTGAACAAAGACATAGGCAAAAAAGTCAAAATTGCTCCGGTCCTTAAGTCAAATCTAGCTCAGATTTTCCCGGTCCTTAAGGGATTAAGGGATTAATAGTTTCTCAATTATCAAAATTATTAGTGAGTGAACTGAAGAAAAATCTAAATCAAATTAATATTTGGTATGACCACCCTTTGCCTTCAAAACAGAATAAATTATTCTAGGTATACTTGTCACACAGATTTTTTAAGTAATTCGGCAGGTAGGTTGTTCCAAACATCTTGGAGAGCTAACTACAGTTGTTGTGTGGATTTAGGCAGCTTCAGTTGCTTCCTTCTCTTCACATAATCCCAGACAGACTAAATTATGTTGAGATCAGGGCTCTGTGAGGGCAATATCATCACTTATAAGACTCCTTGTTCTTCTTTACGCTGAAGATAATTCTTAATGACTTTACACACTATTAGTTTCCCTTGAATACACCACAGGAAAGGTGACCCTGGGGAACCAAAAAGTAGCTCCACAAAATACAATATATTAGATGTACTTTTATGTTATATAAAGTCCACAATATTATTTTCAGGGTAAGTAGATCTTCACAGCTAGTTGTATGTGGCAAGGACCTCCAATGCCACGAACTACAAAACCAAAATAAACAACAGAGCAGAATCTCTTCTAAGTGTACTATATTAACCTGTAGACACCTTCACCACGTGCTCCAATGGAAAGTTACTCACAATTATCAGAGGCTCACAATACTGCCTCTGAGCAGGGCCGGTGCAAGGATTTTTGCCACCCTAGGCAAAACCTAATTTTGCCGCCCATTTGGCTCTGCTCCTTGTGCCCCACCCCTTTATACTCCGCCCACTTATACCCCACCTCATTTCATGATTGTCCTCTCTGCCCCTGGTCTGGAGATGCCTGTAAGAGATGCCCCCCACCAGCTCCAACTTGCCTCCATCAGCTCCAACTTGCCCACACCAGCTCCATGTTGCCCCCACCAGCTCCACTATGCCCCTATCAGCTCCACCTTGCCCCCTATCAGTTCCACCTTGCCCCCACCAGCTCCACTATGCCCATATCAGCTCCAACTTGCCCCACCAGCTCCACTTTGCCCGCATCAGCTCTAACTTACCCCCACCAGCTCCACTTTACCCCATCAGCTCTATCTTGCCCCCTCAGCTCCACTTTGCCCCCCATCAGCTCCTCTTTGCCCCACATCAGCCCCAACTTTGCCCCCCATCAGCTCCACTTTGCCATCCATAAGCTCCAACTTGCCCCCCATCACATACCTGGAGCTCCGCGTAGTCTTCTTTTCAGTAATGCAGAGCGTGCCGGGAGATCATCACTCCCAGCGTGCTCTGCATTACTAAAGAGTTGAGGACGATGAGGGAGCGCAGTAGAGACACAGGTCTCACTGTTTTGCGTTCCCGGTGCGGTGCGGGCGGGCAGCGGGCGCAGCTCTTCTCCACTGTATGCCCGCGCCCCGAGTACATGTGCGCCCTAGGCTGGCGCCTACCTCGCCTGTAGGTGGCGCCGGCCCTGCCTCTGAGTATAAAACACTCCCCTGGTATAAACCCCAGGACATTTCCCTCAGTATTTCCACCACTGGTCCTTCCAGGAATCTGGATTCTCCAATCTTATAGGGCTGCCAAGGCCTGCAAAAGGCACACCAAACCACTCTCAAAGCCTTTTCTTAACAGGACAGGAGGTCTTTTCCAATAGGAGTAAACACATTTCCTTAGGCTAGTGAAGGTACTAGACAAATTACAAAATGTATTTTAAAATATAATAATCAGCACTAATAGTGACACAAGCATAATATAAAATATCAAATATGTAAAGAGCTAAAAAAAAAAAAAAAACGCTCAACGAGTTTCATAACAATATGTTACTTTTTCAAGAGCAATTTAGCAATTACTTTAACTGTATAATTTGGGGTCGTTGTCATGCTGAAGAATAAATTTGGGGCTAATCAGATGCCTCCCTGATTGTACTGAGTAATAGATAAATGTGACGGTACCAGCGGACACCCCGTCAATGGTCACTTCTTCCACTACAAGCCAGATGGACATCCAACAGCATACCGCAATATACCCCAAAACTAGGCAAAACTAGTATCAGGGTAACCAGCACACACTCTGCATGCAGCAAGCTTACCCCACCAGACAATACCAGCGTAGGTAAGACAAGAACTTCCTTTATTGGAACAAACCACACATATTTATACTCAAACCTTACACTGAAATAAATGGACCAACCAGATACAACAGTGACATAATTCAATCACACAGTAGACAAAAGGTCAATGGCAAATGGTCTAACAAATACAATGACTCAGACATGATTACATTTCACATACAAAAGGGTTGATGAACTCAGACAATGGACACAAAGACTTGAGGGCTTGAATGAATTAACACACAGCAGGGGGTCTCAGTACAGTTCACAATACACTGGCTTGAGTGGCTACAATACACATTGAAAGTAACTTTAGCTAAACTCCAATAATTGACCCCTAACTGTCCATTGCCTTGGAAGCAAGCCAGCAGTCCATGGTTGTCAGTCTCTTTGGGCCCAGAAATGTCCACAGTCTCTGGGGTTCTTGGGATAACAGTTCCTTGTTTAACAGTCTCATGGAGAGGCCATACCCTGTTCCAGGGCTAGGTTCATAGTCTGTGGGCAGGAGCCAGGGGCCCAGTGGTTCCTTTGACAATAAGTATCTGCCTCTACTTCTCAGAATTGAGGAGACCATTCATTCTGACCAAATTCCCAACTTCATTTGCAGAAATGTTTCCCCAAACTTGCAAGGAAACTCTACCATGCTTCACTATTGCAGATACTCGTTCTTGTACCACTCTCCAGCCCTTTGGTAAACAAACTGCCTTCTGCTACAGCCAAATAATGCAAATTTTAACTCATCATTCCAGAGCACCTGCTGCCATTTTACTGCACCCCAGTTCTTGTGTGTGTGCATAGTTGAGTTGCTTAGCTTTGTTTCCATGTGGCTTTTTGGCCACGAGTCTTCCATGAAGACCACTTCTGAACAGCCTTCTCCAGACAGTAGATGGGTGTACCAGGGTCCCACTGTTTTTTGCCAATTCTGTGCTGATGGCACTGCTGGACATCTGATTGTGAAGGGAAGTAAGCATGATGTGTATTTCATCTGCTGCACTAAGTTTCCTTGGCTGACTACTGCATCTACGGTCCTCAACTTTGCCTGTTTCCTTGTGCTTCTTCAAAAGAGCTTGGACAGCACACTTGGAAACCCGTCTGCCTTAAAATTTCTCCCTAAGAGAGACCTTGCTTATGCAGTATAACTACCTTGTGTCTTGTTGGTGTGCTCAGTCTTGCCGTGGTATATGACTTTTGACATTAAACTGTTTTCAGCAACCTCACCTTGTTAGCTGAGTTTGGTAGTTCTTCACTCAGTTCAATTCTTCCTACCCAGCTTTTTCTGTTTCAGCTAATGATTATGTTGCAACTTACAGATTAAATTGATGATCATTAGCACCTGTCTGATATAATTCTTTAATCATACACCTGACGATATGCCTACAAAATCCCTGCCTTTGTGCAAGTGTACCTAGAGTAATTGATGCTGTTTTGAAGGAAAAGGGTGGTCACACCAAATATTGAATTGATTTAAATTTATTTTTTCTGTTCACTCACTGTGCATTTTGTTAATTGATAAAAGTAAGCTATTAACGTCTATTTTTGAACACATTCTTACTTTACAGCATTTTTTCACACCTGCCTAAAACATTTGCATCTACACACTATCGAACCACCTCTTCAGAATATTATCAAGAAAATCTTAATCTATTCTGCCTTTTAGAGAATTATCAAGAACAACAAGTGCATGATAAACAACATCAGTTTTTTTGGGGGGAAGAAACCAGTACCCATTGGGGAAGACGTGACCGACAGAGGTGGTGCAGAAAGAGAAGGGAAAGGATAGTATATTACGATCAAAGAAGAGAGTACGGGGGGGAAGAAACTACAACAGAGGAAATTTGTAAAAGCTGAAAAGTCAAAAGTATTTAATATAAGCAATACGGTATTGTCGGAACAGCAGAAGAAAGTATTGGAGGAAGGTTTAAAATATGCCCCTTCATCTGGTCTTAACAAATTTGAAACTTTTATTGATATACACAAATTTATGAGGAGGTTATCACTTAAAAAATATTTTATGAATCGTGTAGAGTCAGAAAAAAGGGCTACAGTTGAATTTCCTCATTCAGACTTGAAGCAAGCATCTGCTTTTAATCTGACAAATAATAATAGTCATTGTATGGAAACTTTCAATATGTCTGTTTTGGAAGATTTAGATTCATTAGAGGTTAATATTAATAAGAGAAATAATTTGTCAAGAGGAGAAAGAGAGGAATTGAAAGAACTGAAAAAGCACAAAGAAATAGTCATTACACCCACAGATAATGGTGGAGGAGTAGTGGTGATGAATAGAACAAAATATCAGGCTGAGGTGAGGAGACTGTTGGACGATCAAGAGACATATACTAAATCCTACAAGCAAGATGAAGGCAAATCTGGGAAAATTATTGCTGAAAGAAATGGGGATTCTTGACGAAGCAGAATATAACTATTTAGGAATAAAAAATCCAGTTATACCAGTGTATTATATTCTCCCCAAAATACACAAGTCACTGATAGATCCCACCAGGGAGACCTATTGTGTCAGGGATTAATTCCCTGATGTCAAGGTTGTTCCAGCACATAGATATGATCTTACAGCCTAATGTACATAACCTCTCCTCATACCTCAAAGATTCTGGAGATATTTTGCAGGTTCTTTCCACCAACGATTGGAAAGAAAAAATGTTACTAGCAACGTGTAATGTGAGTTACCTTTATACTGTAATTAAGCATTCGGACGGCTTAAAAGCATTTAAAACTTTTTTGGAAAAAGAGGATACCCTACCAGTAAAAACAAGACACCTTATTTTGGAAGGGACTGCATTTACTCTAAAGAATATTGACGATTTCCTCCTTATATGGGAAGGCGACGAAGACTCTTTAAGGCAGTTCATAAATGATTTGAATTTGAATAATTAAAATTTGAAGTTTTGTAGGTGATATCAGTCCTTTGGAGGTACATTTTCTAGATCTAAACATTTATGTACAGAATGGTGGATTGCAAACTAAAATTTACAGAAAACCAACAGACTGTAACACCTACATACCTATGAGCAGTTGCCACTTTAAACTGTGGCTGAGCAACGTCCCAAAAAGCCAACTGATTAGGGCAAAACGAAATTGCTCAAGGAACAGATGTATGAAGAACAAGCCATGAGAATTCAAAATGATTTTAGAGTTAAAAAGTATCCAGATGGGTTATAAAAGAATAGTCTACATTCTGTTTCAAAAGTCAAACATGAACAACTGTTAAAGGGAGATCAGAAGAAAAAAAGAGAGGATGCAAGATAAGGAGAGAGTACCTTTTATTACCAAATACAGAGATGAACATTATGAAGTAAGGAAGATAATAGGTAAATATTGGCCCATATTACTAAAAGATAATGATATGAAAACTAGCCTACCAGATAAACCGGATTTAATATTCAGAAGGGCAAATATGATTAAAGATGTGGTAGTACATAGTTATATGGGTATGGAACAGAAACAGAGTTTTTTTTCAGAAAGGTCCGAAGGGGTTTTATAAGTGTGGGAAATGTAAACCATGCAGAACAAGTAAAAATAAAGTAAGAAGAATTGACTCCTTCCGATCATATGTTACGAAAGAAACATATGAGATCAGAAAGTTTATTACTTGTGGTAGCCAGAATGTAGTTTATCTGCTGGATTGCCCTTGTGGCCTCCAGTATGTAGGACAAAGTATAAGATTGCTACACACACATATGAATGAGCATATGTGGAATATTATAACCTTAAAAAAAATCTCATACTGATCCAGATCACTTTAAAATATGTCACGCATGTGAGCCAGCTGATTTATCTTTTACTGCAATGGATGTTGTACCTAGGGAATGGAGAGGTGGAGATGCAGTAAAGAAATTATCACAAAAAGAGAAAGAATGAATATTCAAATTAAAAAGCCTTCAACCAAATTGTTTTATTAGGAATTTAGAATGATGATGTATATACAGCAATGAGGTTATAAATATGAGTGATTAACTGGCAGCTAACCGACCCCTGATGAAGTACCTAGTATGAAACACGTTGGGCGGAGTTAGAAGTCAGTCAACTAACCACTCACCAACCCATGTAGCCTAACCCAGTAACGACACTGGCAGTAACGTCAGATGCTGGAGTTCGGATTTCCAAGAGGAATTTAACTTATTACCGGGTAAATCTGTGACAGGTGAGGGTTTAATGTGTGTTCAATTGTACTACTGATGTAGGCCTACTTTTTGTGTGTTTTAGAAATAAAAGTAATTTTTAAAGTAAAGAGGCCTCCCCATTGCTGTGAGGATGATCTTGAGAAAAACGGATTTGCTACTATAAGAGTGTGAGTATAATGAGTGGGCAGGGAGAGGTTCCCTTGCTGTGAAGGTGTCTCACTATTTTTGGATTTTTTCTTTATCATTCCAAGGAAAACTGTGGTTCAAGAGTGGCCAGACTTCCAATAAGGGACTGTTACAATTAAGAAAGCACCTGAACAGTAGAAGAAGTGGTAAAGTTTGAGAAAAGGAATTGACATATATGTGCATTGACTTACAGAGAAATTCCTTAACCCCTTAGTGACAGGCCACGTGCGCACGCGACCGTCACTTAACGCCCGTTTAACATATATATCTTTTTTTTTTTACTAAATGATTCCGGAGTCCCAGAACGGCGTGCAGCCACATGGGGACCCGGATCTCCGGGACGTACCGGGACCCGGATCTCCGGGACGTACTTGGTACGTCCATTGTCACTAAATGACAGGTTTTGCGGGACGTACCAGGTAAGTCCATTGTCGGGTTAATTAGTAGGAATTTTCCCTGAAATTATTATTTGAACAAGTCAAAGTTACATATACGAGAAAAGTTATTTTGAAGAATATAAAGACTAATTGGGAGATTGGACTTGAGTCTTGGATACAATTTAAAGACAACTCCTCTATTAGTGGAGATTTGTACTTTAAAGATCATATGATCTAAGCGGATTTGTCTGCATTGCTTCTGATGTTGTGTTAGTTATATTGTCTATTAGTTTGCAAATTGGCTTTATGCCAAATTGTTGCGTTAGCTATTGGAATTTGTTCCTTCCAATTAGGAAGTGATTCAGGTGATCATTGTAACATCTATTGATTTATCTTCTCACTGGTATTTGAGGGGAGGTGAAGGAGGGACGTGAGCTGATATTTTATATTATTTTTGTGGAACAGGTAGAGTACTTGTTACCAGCTGCAGTTCCCTCTCCTTACTCCCTTGATCCTTCACTTTCTGGTGGCCTCTTTAGACTGCGCTTGATTCTATTTTTTCTTATTTTGGAAAATTTCTAGAAAAAAAGTTGTGGGTGGAGCCTCCCCTTGTCCTTATCAGGCTATCCTCGCCTTCCAGTTAGACTTGAGACAATCTCAATAAATAGTATAGCAAGAAAGAAGAAAGGAAAGCTCCTGTGAGCAACAGACCCAATAGAACCCCCACATCCAGCTGATTGAGACCAAGCGAGGTCCCTTTCACTGGGAGGGAGACATGTATGTCATATGGGCTAAGAGAAAAGGATTTAACAGGTAAGACTAAAATCCTCTTTTCTCTGTCATCCAATATGACATACAGGTACCATGGGGATATACCAACATTAAGCTCCCAGGGTGGGAAGACAAATGAAAGCACCATGCGCCAGTCCCTATGACACCTGAGTTCCCAAGGACTATCCAGGATGAGGAACAAGAGCCAACCGGGCTCAAACAGTTAAAGTACAGTAAGGCACACAAAGGAATAGGTCTTAAACAGGAATAACTGCCTGAAGGACCTTCCTGCCAAAGCTGGCTTCAGCCAATGCCAGAATATCAACACAATAGTGTTTGGCGAGGGTGTGTACGGAGGACCAAGTCGCCACCTTGAACATCTGTTCAGCAGAGGCCTGATTCTTGTAGACCCAGGAGGCCCCAACAGACCTGGTGGAGTGTGCTGTTGTACAGAAAGGAACTTGTTTCTTTCTGAGCTCGTAAGCCTTATGAATGGTAGACTTAATCCAGGACTCATAATAGTGACCTTGAACACAGCCATGCCTGTCCTAGAACCCTCAAGGATAACAAATAAGGCATCAGTCTTGTGTAAAGACTCAGTACAGTGCACACAAAACTTGAGGCAGAGCACCACATCAAAAAAGTGGAGATCCCTCTCCTTGTCAGATTTAAGGTCAGGACAAAATGAAGGCAGAACAATCTCCTGATTGATGTGAAACTCAGAGACCACCTTAGGAAGGAATTCTTGGGAGGTATGATGAACAGCTTTATCCTTGTGAAACACCAGGAAAGGCGGTTTGCAGCATAAGGCCTGCATTCAGTGACTCAGCAAACAGAGACGACAGCCAGAAGAAAGACCATCTTCCACATCAGAAGGTGCAGAGGAATGGTAGCCAAAGACTAATACCATATTAAGGTCCCACCGGGGAGTGGGTGCCTTATAGGCAGGAAAGACATGAGCGACATCCTGAAAGAAGACCTTGATGTCAGGCAAGATGGCAATGCATCTCTGGAAAAAGATGAGAGTTGGTACCGTTTTAGCCGTAGAAATACAGGAGGCAAATATAGTTTTTGATAACATGCCTGAGGAAGAGACCTAAGGTCTTGAAAGCTTGCATTTGAATCTGCTTAGTTAGCCAATAAAAGGTATCAAAAACTATATTTGCCTCTCTGGAAAAAGACAGAGAGAAAGAGAGAGAGAGAGAGAGAGAGAGAGAGAGAGACAGACAGACAGACAGACAGACAGAGCCTAAGTCTGAACCTTCAAGGAGCTAAGACTGAGTCCTTTGTTCACACCGTCTTGTAAAAATGACAGGACCCCCAGGTTCCTGTCTAAACACCAAGACTGGAAAATGGACTAAACCCTATGGAAGGCCTTGGAAGAAACCAGTTTCCTAGACTGGATCATAGTGGATATCACCTAAGGACAGAAACCCTTTCTCCTCAGGATGGAGGTTTCAATAGCATTGCTGTCAAAGCCATGCACTCTACATCCTTCTTCCATAGGAAGAAACAAAGGAAACAGATCCTGAATGGAGAGGGCAACTAGTTCTGGGAACCATGCTCTTCTTGTGCCTCCTTGCTTGTTGATGTATGCCACAATCGTGGTGTTGTCCGACTGGGCAATCCCTCAACTGAAGGGACCAATACACTAGAACATGCTGAATTGCCCTGAGTTCCAGAATACTCATGGACTGGAGGGACTCCTCCAAAGTCCATCTGCCCTGGACTCCCAGGTGACACAGGACAGCTCTCCAGCCCAGTAGGCTGGCATCTGTCATCACGAAGATCCAATCCTGGAACACAAAGTTTCCCTTTCTCCAGGTTGGACCTGTCCAGCCACCAGAGCAGGTCCTGTCTGACATTCGGAGGAAGAGAGACTCTGAGATCCAAGAGGCCCGGGTTCCCATGCAATGAGTGGATAGTGAATCTCTGGAGCTCGCTGGTATGGATCATGGAGTATATAACTGCTGCCTCCATGGTGGACACCATGCGGCCCACAAGAGTTGTGAACTGGAGCTGAGGGTCACTCCAGAGCTTGGAACACCAGATGCATGGTTTGCTGAATGGAGTCCTCTGTTAGAAATGCCTTCCCCTGATGGGTATCAAACCTGAGTCTGAGGAAGACCAGGAGCTTAGAGGGGACCGGAGCAGACTTCTCCGTGTTGAGAATCCACCTATGGTGGAGGAGAATCTGAGCACAGTCCTGGATGTGTTGGTCCAGGATTTCCATGGACAGTACCTTCAGCAGAGGGTCATCCATATAGGGAATCATCTGAATCCCCCGGATGTGCATGAAGGCAATCAATGCCCCTAGTACTCTGGCAAACACCCGAGCAGCGGAGGTAAGCCCAAAGGGCATATCACGGTGCCTGTGATCACGGGCGACATTTTGACATGTTTACTTCCTGATATCTTTTTATTGGCTACGCTGTCTTTGCGCCTCCCAGTGACAGCCTTTAAATACCTTGGGCTATCACTTATGTGCTGCCCTTTCGTGGTGTATCAGTTGCCTAGCGCTTTTTCCGTTACTCTCATATGATACCAGTGTATGACCTGGACTGTCTGACTACTCTGCCTGTTTACCGTTCCTGCTCTGTGTACCAATCTGGACTGGCTGACGTTCCTGCTTCGTGTATTGACCCGGCCTGGCTGATGTTCCTGCTCTGTGTACCGACCCGCCTGGGCTGAAGTTCCTGTTCCTGCACTGTTCCTGCTTGCTAGTCACCCTGCTTCTGCTGTTGCTCACACTTCAGTGGTTAATTCATCGTACGGGACCTCCCCGTTTCTCATCAATTACGGGTTTCAACCATGCTTGCTCCCGGACTCATTTCAGACACAGCAAATTCCAGCTCTGGATGAGCATATAGAGCAACTCCGCTCCACTTGGGCACAGGTACAGAGGACCCTCAGTGCTTCGTTCCAGCGTTATCAGCGTCAAGCTAATCGCAGACGGTTGCCGGCGGTCTCCTTCCAGGTTGGGGACAGGATTTGTCTATCCTCCAAAAATCTCAATTTGCAGACTCCATGTAATAAGTTGGCTCCCCGGTTTGTTGGTCCCTTCAAAGTTATCCGCAAGATTAACCCTGTGTCGTATGCTCTGGATCTCCTAGCATCCATGCGGATTCATAATGTGTTCCACGTATCTTAGCTAAAGCCTCTGGTATGTAATTGTTACACTACTACTCCTGTGGTTCCTGGTCCTGTTTGGGTGCAAGGTCAGGAGGAGTATGAAGTCCCAAATATTACTGACTCACGTAGATTCAGAGGAAAACTACAATATTTGGTTCATTGGAAGGGTTACGGTCCTGAGGAATGTTCCTGGGTTGATCAAAAGGACCTTCATGCTCCCAGATTGCAGTGCAGTTTTCATGCCAAGTATCCTAAAAAGCTGGGCTTCTCGGAGAGGGGTCTTTGAGAGGAGGGTACTATCACGGTACCCTTTCATGGTCTATCCATTGCCTAGCGCTTGTTCCATTACTCTCATATGATACCAGTGTATGACCAGGACTGTCTGACTACTACTTTACCGTTCCTGCTCTGTGTACCGATCCGGATTGGCTGACATTCCTGCTTCATGTACCGACCCAGCTTGACTGGCAATCCTGCTCCGTTTACTGACCCGGCTTGACTGGCAATCCTGCTCTGTGTACCGACCCGCCTGGGCTGAAGTTCCTGTTCCTGCACTGTTCCTACTTGCTAGTCACCCTGCTTCTGCTGTTGCTCACTCTTCAGTGGTCTTGCCAAACCTCCAGTTGCCTCGGTTCTGTACAGTAGTCCAGTCCGTGACCCGCTCACTCATAGTGCCTGTGCTACCTTCCGGTTGATCCCGGTTGCACCACGTTTGCTTGGTCTGTTACTGCCGTTCCTGAGGTTGGGTTCAGTTGGGCACCTCAGAATATTTCCCATCTGCAGACCAGAGCGTTAGTTAACCCCTTCAGGGACGGTGCTGGGCATTCGTATCAGTATTTGTAGTCTCAGTTTGACGTACGTTATTCCTTACGGCACTAAGCACTGGCTCACGATATCTTTGCAGTCCCCGGTGGGCGTTCACATTGGCAGCCTTCCTCCTATGGTGCCTTAGCCAGTTCTACTCTGGCTTCACCTGTTCCATATAATTCCAGTTGCTGTTGTTACTCTCTGCGTAGAGAGCTACATTGGGCCTTCCACTATTAGGGCCAACTACTGTCCTTGGCCTAATAAGTATCTCTGTCATATTTACAGTGCATCATATGCGATTTACCTGACCTGTGTCAGTATTGTATATTGTATCTACATACTGGACCCGTGTGGGTTAATCATATCACTGTAACCTGTCCTGTGTCAGTCTACCGTTTATCTGTATGCTGGACCCATGAGGGTTACTGTTATTCATTGTGTGCAAATAAAACTGTGTTTTACCAAAACCTTCCGTTTCTGAGTGTACTGAAACGTAACAGTGCAGAGCAGTGAACTGGGAGTGCCTCAAGCCGCAAGCAAAACGGAGGTACTTCTGACTGTCTGGATGAATTGGAACATGCAAGTTAGCATCCTGATGATCCAGAGATGCCAAGAACTCTCCTGGACACATAGCTGTGATGACAGAGCGCAAAGACTCCATCTTGTAGTCTGCAGTCTCCACAAAAGAATTGAGGTCTTTGAGGTCCAAGATAGGACAACTGCCATCATCCCTCTTGGCCACCACGAACAGGTTTGAATAGAAACTGGAACCTCTCTCAAGGAGGACCTGGAATCAGGACTCCCTTGTCCAAGAGAGCCTGAACCATCTTGTTGAAAATTGATGCAACTTTTCCTGGCCCAGAGGAGTTCTGGACTGGAAGAATCTGTAGGGAGAAAGGGATTTGAATGCAATCCTATACCCTTCCGAAACCACCTGCAGAACCCACTGGTCTGCCACTGACTCTTCCCAGTTGTTTGAAAAATGGCACAGGTGCCCACCCACAGGCAGCTGTGGACCAGGATTCTGCGAGTCATGCAGAGGAAGACTTGCCAGACTTGGGCTTGGTGATTGGGCACGGGGTACTGGTTTGAGACGCTCTTGGATTCTGCCTTTGCACCTCGTTTTGGTAGGGATGAAAAAGACGCTGTTTCTTCACCAGGTTAGACTTGAGGCAACAGAGTGCTTTTGCCTATAGTGGCCTTACTAATAATCCGCTTCATTTCAGGTCCAAAGAGAGTTTTGCCCTGAAAAGAGAGAGAAATCACCGACTTCTTAGAGGAGAAGTCTGCAGACCATATCTTGAACCCTAAAGTGTGTCTATCAGTAATAGAGAAGGCAGAAGCCTTAGCTGAAAGTTTGACAGTATCAATAAGAGTGTCTGTGACATATTCTGAGCCTCAGACATGTTGGCCAAGAGAGTAAAAGGTCCTCCTTAAGGGCGCCATTTTTGACAGTCTCAGTAAGTTGTTTGCCCCAAATGGTAATATCTCTATTGACCCAAGCAGAAGCCAAAATATCCCGCAGGTTGGCCCCAGTGACAGCAAAGTTAGACTTGATAGCCTCCAGCTTCCTGTCATTCGTATGAGAGCTGTAGAGTCTGCCAGGGGCAGAGCAGTAGACTTAGACTGGAAATATGGGGGGTTAACTGTAAGAGGTGAAGCCCACTGCACCTGAAGATGCCTCAGAAAAGTATTACAGATTGGAAAATCTCTTTGAAAGAGAAAGTCGCCTGTCCAGCATCTTCCACTCATTCAGGATAACATGGTCAAGAGTGGAATTGGGTGGAAACACAGCGTAGGACTTCTTGTGCCTTTGAAAGACCTCGGAAGAAGACTGACCCTAATAAGGGGTATTAGTGATGTGCAGGGTCATCAAAACCTCCTTAATGAGACCTCAGCCAAGGGGTCAGCCTCAAAGGGGTTGCCAAAAGCATATGTACATGGATTGAGAACTGGTTAAATGATAGATGGCAGAGAACTTTTTCAAATTGGCCTAGGGTTATAAGTGGGGTGCCGCAGGGTTGAGTCCTGGGCCCAATGTTTTTTAATTTGTTTATTAATGATCTAGAAGTGGGAATGGAAAGTAGCATCTCAATCTTTGCTGATGACACTAAGCTATGTAAGGAAATACATACAGAGCTGGATGTTTTTTCCCTACAGAAGGATTTAGATAAACTAAGTGAATGGGCAGAAAAGTGGCAGATGACATTTAATGTAGATAAATGCAAGGTTATGCATTTGGGTTGTAGAAACAAATTTGCTACATATACCCTAAATGGGAAACAACTTGAGAAATCCTCATTAGAGAAAGATTTAGGCGTACTGATTGACAATAGACTTCACAGCATTGTGCAGAGTCACTCAGCTGCTGCAAGAGCAAATAGAGTACTAGCCTGCATAAAAAGAGGTGTAGAAGCAAGGGATGCTAATATTATCCTACCTCTGTATAAATGCTTGGTTAGGCCTCATCTAGAATATGGAGTACAATTTTGGGTGCCTGTTCTAAAAAAAGACATTACTGAACTGGAAAAGGTGCAGAGACGTGCAACAAAACTGATAAAGGGATTGGAGGATCTGAGTTACAAAGGGAGACTAGCCAAACTGGGTTTGTTTACATTAGAAAAGAGACGTCTAAGGGGTGATATGATTACCATTTACAAATACATTCAAGGTCAATACAAAGAACTATCTAATGAATTATTTATGCAAAGAGCTGAGCTAAGAACAAGAGGTCATCCATTAAGACTTGAGGAAAGGTGTTTTCGACTAAAACACAGGCAGGGATTCTTTACAGTAAGGGCAGTAAGGCTATGGAATTCTTTGCCTCGGGATGTTGTGCTTGCAGGTAATGTAACTGCATTCAAAAAAGCAATGGATGCCTATCTAGCACAGAACAATAATGACAATTATGACAGATGGCTTCAAAGCAAATAGGATATTGATCCGGGGAACTATTTGACACACACACACCTACATTGGAAATTGCTCCAGAGGGCTTTTTTTGTTGCCTTCCTCTGGATCGGCGGGGGTGTTGTTGGCATGGGCTGGACTTGATGGACGCATGTCTTTTTTCGGCCTTATCTACTATGTTACTATGTTACTATGTAGAGTCCTCTTCCTCACACTTCCCTTCCTCCGTATCACCCTCAAAAGAATCCTCTTCAGAGTTTTCAGGAATGCCCTGGGGCCTTAGGGACCACAAACCTGAAGGTGGTGGGGGTTTCCACGAATGAAGGACCCCTTGGAGGGATAAAGGAAACTGTTCCATAGAGGACTTTAAGTCCTTGACCCAGTGTGGCTCTTGTTCAAGGCTGGAGGGCCCAGGTGGTATAGTAGGAGCCACAGCATGAGGGACATAATTGTTCTGAGTATTCTCTAGGGTGCCTCTTTTGGAATGAGGAACAGTAAGCGAGGGGGGCAGAGATACCTGTGAGTCCTTTGCCTTCGGTCTCTCCCCATGTCCCTTTGGATCCGACATCCTAACAGGAGAAGTGTCTAAACAGTATAAGAATTCCAAATACTGTGACCCAGATTAATAAATCACTTCAGAAAGCCCAAGAAAGTACTTATCTGGTAGGTGATGGGTTTATCTGAGAAGGAGAACAAGGAGAGACAAGCCTCTGCGTAGGATACTCCAGCAAAGAAAGAATATTGCATCTGTAAAACCATCAGCCAGTCAGAAGAGAGCCTGCAAAATGGGCATTCTGGGAGTTGTAGTCTCTTCTCTTTGTTGTTACCTAGCAATGCCTGCAATTGCACTTGTTGAGCCCCAGGAGCCTCCAAGACACTGGGGATGTGAACCGCATCATAGGGCAAGAGGAGACAAGAAGAATGAGCCCTCTCTCAACTCTCTATGTCAAACCGTTGCAGACATATGTCACAAAACAGCTTGTCCCATAGAAGGCAATGGAGCAAGTGCGCGGAAAAGAAAAAAATGTAAAATTTTACTTAAGTGCCAAAATATGCCCAAATATCTTAGGGAACATGTAGGCATAATTAAATATGGACAATCCTGAAGGCAAAAGTCAAAATAAGCCCCTAAGGGGTTAAATACATAAATGCAGCCATCCAAGCTCCAAAAACCCTGGGATCAAACAAGATAAGATACCCAACATGAGTTCAGGAATTCTAGGCTCCAAAAAGACCACTGTATGGAGAGGGACACTGGAACAAGTGGACTAAGGTACTTAAAGTGTTATTCACCAAACCTGACCTTCTGTCTTCAGATTAGCATAGTAAGAACAAAACCTCAAAGAGACCCATTCAGGAGAAACATGAGCTACATGATTCTTTCCAGCAGGCTGCAAGGGTCCACAACAGCTCCTGCTAACTGGACAGTCCTCCAGGGGAAGCCAGGAATGGTAATCCACCTAATGGGGGAATTGTGAAACCCCATATCTAATATAGAAAACAAAGAATTCTAAAAAAAACTAAGCACAGGTTACTAGAACAAGTCTAACTGGAAGGCAGGGCTAGGGGACAGCCTGATAAGAAGCAGGGGAGGCTCCACCCACAACTTTTTTCTAGAAATATTCCAGCCTACTGGGAGGAGCTGTCGCGTCCCCATGGTATTTGTACGTCATATTGGACGACAGAGAAAAAATATTATATATATATCTGATTGAAGCAGAGAAGACGTTTATTAAGATGCTTTTCCAACATGCCAAATGTCTTCGGTCCAAACATGGACTTTCATCAGGGCAAATATATATTAAAATGTAAGTGCTATAAATTCCCTTACCTAATCCCATATGGTAATGGGGACATCATTCAGACACACACATAAAGGTTTAAAAATTCCAATAAGATTTAACCTTACACGCACTAGACAATACGTAATTTATATCATCATTGTCCTTGTGGCTTGGTCTATGTGGGTAAAACCACTAGTACCTTTAAAGAATGTATGGGCAATCACAGGTCGGCCATAAAAGCAGCACTTAGGGCAGCAAGAAACCCTATCAAAAACAAATTTCTAAGACTAAAGATCAACCAGCGGCTTGCCATTTTGCCATATTACAACACCCACTACCTACCACCTGTGTCTAATGGCAAAACATGTTTTCTTGACTCTCTGAACATGTTCCTAGCTGTGTCTTTTGATATCCTTATTCACTGCTTATATGCCAACAGGGGGAACTAGTCCCATATCTAGATATATCGCCATTGTCTCATATATTCTATACTTTATCGGTTATGTTCTTTATTCTTTTTCTTATTGTTGGTTGTGGTAGTCAGGCCCCAGGGCTTGCAGTGGGGGTAGGTGACTGGCACCTTGTAGGGTTGGTTGCATTCCTTCAGTGTGGGTCCTTGGCCCCATATCACCTGAATTTGATTGGTCTTCACCTATTTGAATATGAAGGTATGTGTGAGTCTAATCTTTGATGATAGAGAAGGATTTCTCTCGGTTAAGCAGAAACCCCCATTTGGGGGCCAGTATAGGTCCACTTTGCACCATTCCTGTGCAGTGGATACATAAGGGCCCTGAGAATTTCCCTGCAACAATGTGCCTTACGGTGCTAATCACAATCACACTTTTTACCTTCAATTTCCTTAACACACTATGAGTTACACACAGGGTTCTTGATATGGATCTTTATTAATATGTCATTTTGCTTTACGTTGCCCGTGCGGTTAATAAATGACTTAGCCATTTCAGCTCCAAAAAAGTGTGCAACACATTGCAAAGCAATGCATTACACAGCTCTCCATCAATTTGTGTTTTTGTGCCCATGAATATGTGCACATGAACATGTGAGTGTGTGCAAGCAACAGTGTGTGAGAGACAGCATGTGTGAACGTGCGTGAGCTTGTGTGTTTTGTGTATATTGCGTATAGTGTTTTGCGTAAAGCATATTAAAGCATATTGCCTAATAGCATTGTGCGTATTGAGCATTCCATTTTGTCTATCGTATATAGCGGTTTTCCTATTGCATATAGCATTTGGCTACAGCTTCTTGCATATAGTTTTTTGTTATAGTGATTGGCATATAGAGTATAGCGTTTGGCGAATAACATTTTGTTAGTGTTTGGCATATAGAGTATAGTTTGGCGTACAGAGCATGCCTCTATTTAAGAAAGGAACTAAAACAGAACCTGGAAATTATAGACCTGTGAGTTTGACCTCTGTAGTGGGGAAACTGCTAGAAGGGATAATAAGGGACTATATTCAGGATTAC
The DNA here is from genome assembly GCA_037306005.1 of Rhinophrynus dorsalis. Lineage (NCBI taxonomy): Eukaryota > Metazoa > Chordata > Amphibia > Anura > Rhinophrynidae > Rhinophrynus > Rhinophrynus dorsalis. The sequence goes on from CM074719.1 coordinate 258,718,899, forward strand.
AACACACAAAAAAAAGATAATTAGCAGGAATCAACATGGATTTATGAAGAATAGATCATGTCAAACTAACCTTTTCAGATCCAGAATATGAAGATCCAGAATAGGTTCTCTGTTTTAAGGGCAGACTGTGTAGAGGAACAGTCCTTGATTCAAGATTTAGATCAGCACCAATTTGAAGAGTCAGGACTGGAGAGTGTGGAGGATTCCAATTTGGGAGGAGGGGTAAAGGATTTTGTATCTCCCTCGGAGCCCTTGACACCTTTTTTGGATCCTGCTATGACTCAGAAGGTCAAATTGAACGATTATATAGAGGAGGAAAGGGGAGAGTAGCCAGGAGAAAGAGAGAAGAGGACGTAGGCAGCGAGGCAAGAGAGGAGGCAAAAAGACTCAGAAATTGAATTTGAAACCAGGGGAGTACAAGTATGGGATTTTTAATCTCTCAGATCAGACGCTGAAGAAGGGAGAGCTGAGCCTTCTGAGAAGGGGTCTGATGTTTGCCCCTAGTAGCAAGCCTAATGATTTCAGCTTTTTTGTTGATCTAAATAGATTTACAAGGAAGCTGACTCTGAAGCATTTTTTTGCTGAGAAAGAAAATGATAACAAGGATAATTGTCCAATTTTATTCCCAGAGGAAGAACTTAGTGAAATTATGTAGGATTTATGGGAGGAGGGGAATTGTACCCCCCAGGATATGTTACCTTTGGATGTAAACCTTAGGCAGCAGGATACCCAGAAATGGATTATTAGGACAGGATTTAAAGCCAAATCAGATTTCTACCCTGCTGCCTTTAAGGGTCTATATATAGAGACATTCTACAAATTGGTTTTGCAAGAGTATAAGGAGAAAATAGGGAAGAAAAAACTACGACAAAGGAATCTGAGTAGATTAGAATTGCAAGCCCTGTCAGCCTTATCTAAGAATACCATCCTAACCATCAGAGAGGCTGACAAGGGGGGAGGGGTTGTAGTACAGAATACTAAGGATTATGTTAAGGAGGGGAATAGGATTTTACAAGATCCAAAATCCTATATGGAATTGAAAGAAAATCCGCATATAAAATTCCAGGCGAAGTTTCTAGATATGCTCAAGGAGGCGCTCAGGAGGAATATAATCACTAAGCAGGAATTTCAGTATTTGTATATACCACATGCTGAAATAGCCTTCTTTTACCATCTTCCGAAGATTCACAAACGATTGATTGATCCCCCTGGGCGCCCGATCATATCTGGAATGAATAGTATGACCTCCCATTTGTCGGCCTATCTCGATTCCTTTTTGCAGAGGTATGTGGTTAGACTTCCACAAGGAGTTTGAGAGATAGGATAGGAGAACATTGTCGCAATATAGTGAAAAACGACAAGACACATAGTGTGTCTAGACATTTTGGATTGTGCCCTAGGGGTGGTATTAAAAATCTCAGTGTCATAGGAATAGAGTCGATTCCTAAGAATAAAAACAATAGATTTCGCCACTTGTGTTTTAAAGAGGCAGAATGGATTTTTAAGATGAATACACTGGCCCCCCTAGGACTCAATGAGAATATTGATTTGAGTCAACTAGCATGATCTCTCCTCTGAGCTTGTGACCATATGTACTTATAATATAGAGAACTTGGGAATTATAAGATGCATATATTATTTTTCTGTGATGTTTTTATTTGTGTGGGTATATTGAATTTTATGACTCCATTTTCTCCACACTGGGGAAATTTCGGCTATTCGGGCTTTATTTTATTTTAAGTTATTTTATGACATTTGGGTCAACTTTTTTAGTCTTTAGATCTCTAAATGAAAAAGGTGGATCCCTGTGTCCAGATTGATCGCCCCTATATATATTTTTGTGGGCGAAAAAATGAATGAAAAGGATGAGGGTTTCCATCTTTTTTATAGAGATATATATATACTTGATTATTGTGTTTGCATGCGGATCACTTGGGTGTTAGATTGGACTCCTCGGGATCTCTGTATAAACCTTTTTAAATGGTCTACTCGGGTCTCCGAACATATATGAATGGAAGGTATTGTTTACTTCCGTTTTTTCAGAAGGTACCTCCCATTTCCGTCCTCTTGACACACAGGATACATCCGGTGTATGACACGCATCATGTTTGCCCGGGAGTCGGATCCGCCGGTGGGGGAGACTATGGCGTCTGTAAGTTTTTCTTAGTATATAAGTAAGGCTGGCAACGACATATAAAATATCACCTCTGATGAAGTTACAGTTGTAACGAAACGCGTTAGGTGTATGTTGTGTTATTTTAGTACATTTTTATGTACCAATATTTTAATAAAGTGAGTTTGTATACGAAGACTACCTGTCTGAGCGTTGTGGATCTCTGATGCTGAGAGCTGGAGGTTGGAGATTCTACTTGTTAAATTATTACGTGCTGTTTCACTCAGAGGCTGGGATAGCCTCTTATTCCGTGAGTACCCACCCTGAGGGGTCTTCTACTATTTGATTCCATTGGAAAAGTTCTTTTATCTGAAGGATTACTCTCAGATGTGCTTTTGCGCTGGGTTTTTTTCTTGTCTTTTTCTACTGCAGTTGGAACTCTGTGGAGGTCACGAGACCAGGTGACCAGGACCCTAGCAGCATTACAAGATCAAGAACTCAAGGGACTTTTCTGTTTATAAAGAAGGGACTTCTGACCATTTGAGTATTGGTGACTTTATTGAATACTTGTTTTTTAGCGCACCTGGTGGGGTGAGGTGTATATCTGTTATTCTAATAGGGAACACCTTTCACCCTATTTTGAGTATTGTTTAAATTGTGGAATTCTTTGCCCAAGGAGGTGGTTATGGCAGATACAATGGATACATTCAAGAGAGCATTAGATACATGTTACAGCTTACCTTGCTTTCAGCATCATCTACAGGCGCAAGGCTTCAAGCATGCAGCAGGCCTCTGTTTTAAGTGTTTGCTTCCTGTAGTCTCCTCCTACCTACTTCCTACTTCCTCCCTCTGAGCTGCTCCTCCTCCTTCCTGTGGAGGGTTTTAAAAGGCAGACTGAGTTCTGACTCAATTGCCCTTGCGTTGTTGTTCATAGCAGTTCTGTTACCTTGGGCTCTGTGTATGACCTGGATAGTCTTCCATCCATTCTAGTGCTGACCTGTGGCTCTGTCTGACTATTCTTTTGCCTAACCCCTAAATAGTGGACATCCTATCTGGTGCAGACTTGTGGCTCTGCCTGACTACCTGAACTGTGTATGACCCGGCTTGTCTGACTACCCCCTCTAGTGCTGACTTGTGGCTCTGTCTGACTACTCTTATGTTTGTTCCTTCTACCTATCAGACACCTAACCTAGTGCAGATCTGGGGCTCTGGAAGACTAAGCTCCATACTGACTGCAAGTGTGAGTCAGTTCGCTCCATACTGACTGCAGACGGGAGTCAGTTCGCTCCATACTGACTGCAGGCGGGAGTCAGTTCGCTCCATACTGACTGCAGGCATGAGTCAGTTCGCTCCATACTGACAGCAGGCGTGAGTCAGTTCTCTCATTACGTCGGATCAAGATCCTGAGTTCCGATTCCTGCTCATGGTTCCTGTTGAGACTACCAGTGGCTAAGGCCTAGTCTCCAGCAGTGTGGTCTAGCTTTGCAGCCTATTATTCCTGATAATAGTGCTTGCTGGCTGGTAACCCTCTGTTTGTTCTTTATATGTATTGCTCTTTCTATCTAACTGTTAATAAATTGTATTCACTGTACCGTACTGACTTTTGAACTTCTCTGGGTAACCGTGACAGTACGCAAGGGCCATGAGTTCAGATGGTAATGTAGTTTTCCAAAACATCCTGGATAGGATGGAAACACTGGGTCAAATGATGGCCCCTCCCGATCCCTCCCGTGCACCAGTTCATCCCGCCTCAGTTGACGCAGGCACGGTCAAGAGGCTAACGTGCTCCGCTTAGCTCCCACAGCGCTATGGTGGGGATCCAGATAGTTCCCGTGGTTTCCAAAATCAATTGGGAATATATTTCGAGTTGGTACCATATGTGTTTCTGAATGAACGCAGCAAGGTGGGCTTCCTGATTTCTCGTCTCACTGGTTGGGCATTGGCATGGGACAACCCATTATGGGAGACTAATAAACCCATTGTGCATAATTTTGCCTGGCCATGTGGTCTTGGCTTCCAAACACCTGATGACCCTCCGACAGGGTGCACGCACGGTGGAGGATTACGCCATTGAATTCCGTACTCAGAAGGCTGAGGTTGATTGAAGTGTGCTCTGGATTAAGTGAACAGTTTGTACATCTCAACATTGGAAAAGTGTTTTTGTGTTTACATCCTAACCTGCAGTAAGAAGGTTAAAGGGTTAAAGTGTAAATGGTTGTGTTTTTTTCTGGGAGTGTGATTAGTTAATTAAGGGTGGGGTTTGTGAAAAATCCCCTGTGTAGGCCTGTATAAATCTAGGTACAGGAGTCACAAAGTTTGCTCACAAATTGAAGTGTGCTCTGGATTAAGTGAACAGTTTGTACATCTCAGCATTGGAAAAGTGATTTTGTGTTTACATCCTAACCTGCAGTAAGAAGGTTAAAGGGTTAAAGTGTAAAAGGTTGTGTTTTTTCTGGGAGTGTGATTAGTTAATTAAGGGTGGGGTTTGTGAACAATCCCCTGTGTAGGCCTGTATAAATCTAGGTACAGGAGTCACAGAGCTTTCTCACAAATAGAGCGTGCTCTTTATTAAGTGCTCTGGAATAAGTGCAGAGTTTGTGAAACACAGGAGTTAGTGCAACAAAGGTAAATTAATTGTTTACATCTGCAAGAACTCACATTTGCACTATACATGATGAGCAAGTTTGGCGATCTCACTCAGTGCACATCTTGCCATATGAATGCATGCTTGGAACAGCCGTTCCAGGGTCCATACCGCTGTTGCAAATGTGAGCAAGCGGCCCTTCTAGAAGCTCAGATTGGAGCTCAAGAGAGTCATATTGCAACACTGAGAGATATTGACAACCTTGAGAGGAGTCTCTTGCTAACTGAGCAGAGTCTAGCTGGCTCACCTAGCAAAGAGGGAGGAGATGATCTAGAAGGGAACCAGGCACATAGCTGGGTAACAGTTAGAAGTGGTTGCAGTGGGGGAGGGAAGAGGAAGAGGGCAGCCAGTCCTGAGTTTTTCCATCCAAACAAATTTGGTAATTTAAGTGAAGATGTTGGGGAGGCAAACCCAGAAGTGGAATTGCTGGAGAAGACTGTTCTCCTTAACAGCCGGGAGAACAGCTCCTCTAGCACAGAGGGGATCCAGAGGAAAGTGAAGCCTGGGCAGGTTGTGGTGGTAGGCGACTCCATTATTAGGAGAACAGATAGGGTAATATGTGGCTCTCATCGCAGCAACTGAATGGTTTGCTGTCTCCCGGGTGCCCGGGTTCGGCATGTTGCAGACAGGGTGGACAGATTATTGGGAGGGGCTGGAGAGGATCCAGCTGTCTTGGTGCATATTGGTAGCAATAACAAAGTAAGAGGAAGGTGGAGAATCCTAAAAGGTAATTTTAGGGATTTAGGCAGTAAGATTAGGAACTGGACCTCCAAGGTAGTATTCTCAGAGATACTACCTGTGCCATGCGCTACGCCAGAGAGACAGCGGGAGATTAGGGAGCTCAATGCATGGCTGAAGTCTTGGTGTAAGAAGGAGGGCTTTGGGTTTTTAGAGCACTGGGCTGCTTTTGCTTTGGGGTACAATCTGTATAGAAGGGATGGATTGCACCTGAATGCAAGTGGGTCTCAAGTGCTTGGGGAGAGGATGACTAGACGGCTGGAGGAGATTTTAAACTAGGAAAGGGGGGGGGAGGGACCAATAAATACTGGGATAGATAGTATAGAAAGGGAAGGCGATGTAGTTAATAACCAGGTGGGAGGATCTGGGGGCGGGGTTAGTACAGATGATAGGGAGAAGCCAATAAACCACATCAAAATTAAATCACAAATGAAACATAGCAGTGGCATAAATTGTATGCTTGCAAATGCCAGAAGTTTAACTTGTAAAATAGGGGAACTGGAGCTGGTAGCTGAAATTGAAAACTATGACTTGATAGGCATAACAGAAACATGGTGGGATGACACACATGATTGGTCAATCAATTTGGAGGGATACATGTTATTTAGAAAAGATAGGTCAAACAAAAGAGGTGGTGGGGTCTGCCTGTATGTCAAACCAGCATTATTGCCTCAATTGCGGGAAGATATATGTGATGATAGGAGTGAACATGTGGAATCCCTGTGGGTTGAAATAGTCACTGGGGGTAAAACTGCCCAAAAAATATTAGTGGGTATTTGTTATAAACCACAAAACATTGGTGACCTTCAGGAATCAAAGCTATTAATGCAAATAGAAAAGGCTTCTCAAATAGGGAGAACTTTAATTATGGGGGATTTTAATTATCCAGAAATAGACTGGAAAAATAGAACAGCTAATTCTGCTAAAAGCAGCAAGTTTCTGAACTTGTTGAATGACAATTTTTTGTCTCAACTAGTGCAGACCTCAACCAGAGGGAATGCACGTCTGGATCTGGTAATAAATGTAAGGCTATTGGTTAGCCTGGAGTTGTGGGAGGGCCGGTTGGAGACATTTATACCAACCTCAATCCTTTCCTCGGGACTGCGCAGAGCTCTGACTGAGCTCTGTGTTAATCGTCAATTCTCTTAGACTAAGTCACTTTCACATCATCACTACGCGACCACGTGTACAGCCACGCACAGTCAAGCACGCGATCTCCCCAAGCGCTTCTCTTGCAGGCTCGTTTTCCTTCCACAAGCATTGAACTTTACTGCAGTCAAGACCGGGTTTGATTTCATATATGTCTACTTACTCCTCTGGTTTATACTACTATGTAATCTTGCTCGTACAGCTGCTCAGGCATCCGCTACGACAGCCATTCACTTGTCTTACTGTAATGTATATATTTTGTATTTAGTTTCTGACGTTCGATTAATCACGAGCGAGATAGGTTGTCTAGGCCAGCATATTACTTACCAGTTAAATCGGTCCGGTCTTCGGGGAAGGTTGTATGGTTCAGCAACTGTTTATCAGTACTTTGTTATAATCACTAGTCCTAGGTACAGGTTGACCGTGTAGGTACTGATGTTTTTCAGGTTTAGCATATGGGGCAATCTGTTAATCTTGCATTCTTAGGTTTGTCTAAGACACACGAAGGCGGTCTCAAGCATCAAAGGTAAGGTATTTTAATTTGAAGCTTTCATGTTGCCGTTTAGTGTGTATGAGTACGTTTACTAACTTATGTTGTCATCCAATATGTATCTGGATATAGCATGTATTTAGGACAGATCTGGTGTCCCAATCTCAGAGGTGTTAAGATATCAGAAGTTGGGGCGTTAGCTACTTCTGGGATAAGGGCAGGTATGGAGCGCCGTCATTTAGGGAGCTCCTATGTACAGGTCACTCTCGGGGATCTATGTAGTCATTTTGCTATGATACTTCCAGATTAGGTTTATAGGGTATTTTTGGTTATGTTCTTGTACGTTCTGAATTAGGTATTCTACTAAGGAATTACATAGGGGTATTTCCCATAGAGATACTGTTTATCATTCAACTTAGTATCTCGTGTATCATTTTAGTCTCCTTATTTCAGAGACAGGCATACAGCTTTGAGCATGATCTTTATCCTGTTCTATAGGTCCCTATTGTTATAGTGAAATTCTACATCTTGACTTTTGGGGCTAGGGCATCTAGACCAAGCATTACGGGTCTCAAATCTCAGAGGTATCTACTTAATCTGATGTTGGAGAAATAGCTACTTCGGTTACAGGGGCAGGAAGGGAGCTCTGGCATTTATGAAGCTGACTCTACTAAGATTAGGTAGGGCAGGTTTTTTATTTTTTCTAAAGTCTGTCGGTCCCTGTCCTTTAGGGTAGGAATGGAGGAGTAATCCAGTCCCCCGGGAAATCTCGTGTATTTCCCCTCAGCCCAACGCATAGTTAGCGTACCTCCTCCTGGTCTCTTTTAGGTAGGGCATCACGGACAGCCAGGTTTTTATTTTGAGATAGATAACACCGCCAGTCACGTTCCCGCCTACCGCTTAGGCAATCGCCCCTCGGTCCAAATCATAGGTAGTTCTGGTTGGTGTTTATTTTAGGGCCTCACCTTCCCCACATATATAGCTCAGTTAGGTGCTTTTGATCTATCCTTTTCTCTAGTCAGTTAGGATTTCAGGTGATCGACAGCAAATAAGTAATGTTGGCGGAACTTTTCATTTATTCCTATGTTGATAGTCGCACACGGAGATCTCTTCATGTTTTTTCATCATTATTTTTTATGGATAGGTTTCTAGGGTTTATTGGTACGTTCTCGTATGTTCTTAAACTAGGTAGTCCACGATTAAATCTAATAGGTTTTATCTCACACCGAGATACTGTTTGTCATTAAACTCGGTATCTTGTATATCTTATTCAGTCTCCTCATTTCAGAGACACGCATACAGGCTCGAGCAAGTTACTTTCAGAGGCAGAGTTAGGTTTAGGTTATGTAAAGACTGCTGGTTCGTCTTTTAGGATAGTTAGGGGAAGGCTACAGCTTAGTCCCGTCCCACGTTTCCCTCGGCCCAACTCATAGACAGAGCCTTCTTCCTAGTTTTCTTGATAGACAGGGCTTCACCTGTCACACCCACTCTATAGACATAGGGTCTTATACTGCTTAAGATTATTTGTCACCGCGAGACCAACACCCCTCAGCCTATCGCATAGGCCTCACGCCCATCGGTCCAAACCATAGGTAGCGTCTCGCATCAGCCGCTTGGCACTAGAGAGGGACTCACCAGTCACCATATACAAGTTAATTCTTTTCTCTCTCTTTCAGTAGGCAGGGGGTCACGAACCAGCAGCATTATAGGAATACATTATGTATCATGAATCAGTTTTGTTTACAGGATCATCATATGTAAGGAAGATCCCTCACAATGGAACCAGTGGCGTTACCGGAAGAATTTACATAATCAAATCCGGTAGCGGAACATGCGGGTAAGATACTGCCATGACACCGCTCTATGGCTTTACAGGGTGTCTGGGGAAGAAGGATTTTATTTGCCTTATGTTCGGGGCTAAGGCAGTCAAATTGTGAGTTAATTTGGCAGAGACGTTGCATTGGTGTCATGGCAAGACAGACTACCTCCTTCAGACGTACATGTGTTACATACCTGGCCCTGATGTTATGACGTGTGCCATGTTTATGAAGCTACATATGGGAGGTAGTATTTCAAGGTTCTCACAGTTTCCATCATACACGTCAACTATTGACTGGGCTAGCTGTTCTGTGGTAGGGTGCCACATGTGTTCTGCCTTTACATCTTTTTGGCCATTTATATACTAGTTATGCATATTTGATCTTATTTTGTTAATCCGTCTTGGCAAGTATCAAACACCTTTATCAACACAACTGCTACAGTAAGTTACACTGTCGCACACTCCTACGATTGATCATGTGAGGTATTGTAAGTAGTCTTTCACTTGACACCTTAGATTGTATATGTTTGGAGCAGTTGGGTAGACGGCTCACTACCCTTTGGTTATCAGCCCTCCTGTTTAGTTACATTTGCTCCACCTTTCTTATGGCTTTTGTTAGATTTCAGGGGGTCACCAGGCGGGGGGGTTATCCAGTATCAGGTTATTTCAGTACCCATTCTTTATTCACGTTGGATATAGATCTACGGTCATGATCCTTGTGGATTCATGGTCCTTTTTTGCCCACTCTTAGGCCTACCTTACAGGTCGGAATGGGCAATAGGCATCCGACATACACCTTATCATCATAGTCTCTCCTAGGCCCGACCACAAATGTAAGGCTATTGGTTAGCCTGGAGTTGTGGGAGGGCCGGTTGGAGACATTTATACCAACCTCAATCCTTTCCTCGGGACTGCGCAGAGCTCTGACTGAGCTCTGTGTTACCCACCCAACCCATACCCCTTTCTCAGCTCTATCAATTTCATTCTTTTTCTTATACACGTGGGCCCACTCTTAGGCCTACCTTACAGGTCGGAATGGGCAATAGGCATCCGACATACACCTTCTCATCATAGTCTCTCCTAGGCCCGACCACAACTGACAATGAAGAACTTATCTCTAAAATCCAAGTTAGGGAGCACTTGGGGAATAGTGACCATAACATGGTATCGTTTGAGATAAATTCAAAAAAGCAATTTAGTATGGGTCCCACCAAAACACTGAATTTTAAAAAGGCCAACTTTAGCAGATTTAATTCATCCCTTGGTCTCGTTAACTGGGATAAAATATTTTCAGGAAAGAACACAGAAGGTAAATGGAATGCATTCAAAATAACATTGCAAAATACACATATAAATGTATCCCTGTTGGAAACAAATACAAAAGAAGCAAATTAAAGCCAATGTGGCTAACCAGTAAAGTAATTCATTAAATAAATAACAAGAAAGCGGCATTTAAACATTACAAAGCTGAGGGATCAGCAGAGGCATTTGCAGTATACAAAATGTCAACAAAACCTGCAAAAAGGCTATTAAATTAGCTAGACTGGAGAATGAAAAAAATATTGCTAAGGAGAGCAAGAGCAACCCAAAGAAATTATTTAAATACATTAATGGCAAAAAATTAAAGCCTGATAATGTTGGGTCCTTGTTATCTGAAACAGGTGAGATGGTCAAGGGGGACAGAGAGAAGGCAGATATTTTAAATAATTTCTTTTCTTCTGTTTTTACCAAGGAAGACCCAATGGACAAGAATCTGCAGACTATTTTTACAGAACAGTCACAGCAAGCATGGGACTGGCTAACACAAGAAAAAGTGTTAAAACATTTGAATGGTGTTAAGGTAGACAAAGCTCCGGGGCCAGATGGTATACACCCACGGGTACTTAAAGAGCTAAGCCAGACCCTGGCCAGACCGTTATATTTGATTTTCAGGGATTCTTTTATTTCAGGTATGGTGCCCATGGATTGGCGTAAAGCAGATGTGGTGCCCATATTTAAAAAGGGATCAAAGTCACAGCCAGGAAATTACAGACCCGTAAGCTTGACATCTGTGGTAGGGAAGCTGTTTGAAAGGTTGCTAAGGGAATATATTCAAGAATTCTGCTGGAACAGGAATATCATTAGCAATAGCCAACATGGCTTTGTGAAAGACAGGTCTTGTCAAACGAACTTGATCGCATTTTATGAAAAAGTGAGTAATAACATAGATGCGGGAGCGGCAGTTGATGTGATCTATTTAGACTTTGCCAAGGCATTTGATACAGTTCCACACAAGAGGTTACTGTACAAATTGAATGAAATAGGCCTAGGGGAAAATGTTTGTGTGTGGATTGGAAATTGGCTGAAAGATAGAATACAAAGAGTGGTAGTAAATGGCAAGTTCTCCAGTTGGATAAACGTGATAAGTGGAGTACCTCAGGGATCTGTCCTGGGTCCTCTTCTTTTTAATTTGTTTATTAATGACCTCCCAGAGGGCATAGGGAGCCATGTATCAGTGTTTGCCGATGACACAAAATTAAGTAAGGTAATAAAGTCTGAACTGGATGTGTCTTCATTACAAGAGGATTTGGACAAATTGAGTAACTGGGCAGGCAAGTGGCAAATGAGATTCAATATAGACAAGTGTAAAGTTATGCATTTTGGGCATAATAATAAAAATGCAACATATTGTTTAAATGGTGTTTCTCTGGGGAAATCTACAAATGAAAAGGATTTGGGAGTAATGGTAGACAATAGACTTAGCAGTAGCATGCAGTGCCAACTGGCAGCTGCAAAGGCCAATAAGATATTGGCATGTATTAAAAGGGGTATTGACTCAAGGGATGAAGATATAATTATGCCTCTTTACAGGTCCATGGTAAGACCCCACTTAGAATATGCTGTTCAATTCTTGGCGCCCTTTCTGAAAAAGGACATTATGGAACTAGAGAAAGTGCAGAGGAGGGTTACAAAACTAGTAAGGGGAATGGAAAGCTTTAGTTATGAAGAAAGGCTAGAAAAGTTAAACTTGTACACACTAGAGAAACAGCGTCTTAGAGGGGATATGATAACACTATATAAATATGTTCAGGGCCCATACAAAGGGCTCTCCAAAGACCTGTTCATTAACAGAACAGTACACAGGACAAGAGGCCACCCGCTTAGACTTGAGGAAAGGAGATTTAATCTACAACAGCGGAAGGGTTTCTTTACAGTAAGGACAATAAAGGTATGGAATTCACTGCCTGAGGAGGTGGTGCTATCGAAAACATTAGATGCCTTTAAAAGGGGCCTGGATACTTATTTAAAAGAGCATAACATAAAGGGCTATGTACGTTAGTATTGGGATGAATATTTAGTTGGGGCTTGTTGATCCAGGGAGGAATCTGATTGCCATTTGGAATCAAGAAGGAATTTGTTTTCCCCCCATTCAAGGCAGAATTTTAAATTGCTAATTGAGGGGGGGGGGGTTGCCTTCTTTTGGATCAACGATGGTAAACGGGAATAGGAAAAGGTTGAACTAGATGGACGCAAGTCTTTTTTCAACCTAAATTACTATGTTACTAAATTACTATGGAATAACGAAGCACTGATGGCTGTATTTTTCCAAGGGCTCTGTGATACGATGAAAGATGAGATCGCGGCACGCGATCTTCCTAATGTGTTGGACCGGTTAATTACGTTCTGTATTCTGATGGATACCAGAATAAGGGAGAGACCCTCGTTTAAAGAGTACCTGCAGAGGTTCTCTGGCAAGGGGTCTTCTCGTTATGCTAACCCTCCCTATCCTCCCTCACCTCCCAGGCCTCCTAGATTTGTCTCAGATCATGCCGAGCCCTTGCAGATTGATGCTGTGGTCAGAGGGAGGCCGGCAGTTGTGGAGCAGGGACGCAGACAGCTTGATGAGGTCCCGCCACATGTTTCTGACCCACCCTATTCTCCCTCTCCTCCCATACCTTCTGATCTTGCCTCAGAAAGTGGTGACCCTAGAATGGTGAGGGCCACTCGTTTGTCTAGGGAGGAGAGAGCCTTTAGGAGGAGGGAGGGACTCTGTCTCTATTGTGGTAAATCTGGACATCTGCTGCAATCCTGTCCAGTCCGTCCAGAGCGACGATCAAACTTTAGAACCGGAGGGGGACAAGTGATTGGTGGTATTTCACTGTCCCAAGTACATTTTTCAGATAAACCAGTACTGAGGGCCTGTATTTACTGGGGAAATAAATCTGTGTCAGTTCCAGCGTTTCTGGACACGGGGGCCACAGGCTGCTTTATGGATGCAGAATTTGCAGCCAGCAAATGTATTACATTGGTACCATTCGAGTCTCCTTTGGCAGTAGAAGCTTTTGATGGTAGACCTCTGAAACTTGCACACATTACTCATGAGACCGCACTACTAACCCTGAGAGTTGGAACCCTACATACTGAGACTCTGAAGTTTCAGGTGATTAATTCACCACATCATGCCATTGTCCTGGGGTTTCCATGGGTGCAGAGACACAACCCCAGGATGGATTGGCACACATGTGAAGTTTTATCCTGGTCTCCATGTTGTACAAAGTATTGTTTAGCTTGTCCTGTGAGAGCCACACAGGCCTCGAATTCACTCCTCCCAGAGGAGTATGCCTTCTTTTTTGACGTTTTCAGTGAAAGCCAGGCTGGAGTTACTGCCTGGTTCCTCACCCCCGAGGGGTCGTGTCTATCCTTTGTCTGTGGAGGAGAACAAGGCTATGGATGAGTATGTGTCTGATGCGCTGGCCAGGGTCACCATTCGGAAATCCACATCCCCTGTGGGTTCTGGATTCTTTTTTGTCAAAAAGAAGGATGGAGAGCTACGTCCTTGTGTCAATTTCCTTGGTTTAAACAAGTTGCTGGTTAAAAACGCCTATCCGATTCCCCTGATCAGTGAACTTTTTGGCCGAGTCAAAGGTTCCAAGATTTTTATGAAATTGGACTTAAGGGCTGCATACAATCTAGTAAGAATTAAAGAAGGGCACGAGTGGAAGACAGCTCTCAATACCTGGAGCGGTCATTATGAATATTTGGTTATGCCCTTTGGCCTGTGCAATGCTCCAGCTGTCTTCCAAGAATTCATAAACAATGTTCTAAGAGAACTACTCCAGAGTTGTGTGGTGGTTTATCTGGATGATATCCTTATACATTCTCCCACTCTGGAGATGCACCAAGCTGATGTAGCTAAGGTCCTGAGCCTGTTGCATGAGAATAAGCTTTTCTGCAAGCTCGAGAAGTGTGAATTTCACAAACCACATGTTACCTTTCTTGCCTTTATTATTTCTGCCTCTGGATTTGCCATGAATCCTCAGAAATTGTCGGCTGTACTTAATTGGCCTCGTCCCATGGGCCTTAACCCTTTGAGTGCCAGAGTGCGAAGCAATGCGTTGCGTACCCCTCTGGCACTCAAAGTGTTAAGGCAATCCAAAGGTTCTTGGGATTTGCTAATTATTATCAGAAGTTTATCAATAATTTTTCCTCTATTGTCAAACCTCTCACTGAAATGACTTGTAAAGGAGCCAACACTACCTTATGGTCCCAAGAGGCCATTGATGCCTTAGAGAAACTAAAGGCTGCATTTGCGGCAGCTCCGTTGTTGGTTCATCCCGATCCCTTTTTGCCATTTACGCTGGAAGTAGACGCCTCTGAGATTGGTGTAGAGGCCTTATTGTCGCAACGTTCTACCCCAGGGGAGGACCTTCGTCCTTGTGGCTACATCTCTAAAAAACTGTCCAAGGCTGAGCGATTGTATCAAATTGGGGACAGAGAATTGTTGGCGATAATTCTTGCTCTAAAAGAATGGAGACATCTTCTAGAGGGCACAAAGTATTCTATCCTGATCCTAACGGATCATAAGAATCTGATATATCTCTCTGAGGCAAAATGCCTCTCTTCAAGACAGGCTCGTTGGGCACTGTTTCTTTCCCGATTCAATTTTGTGGTTTTGTATCTTCCTGGCTCCAAAAATCTAAAGGCAGACTCGTTGTCTCGCCAGTTTTATTCCCCGGCCAAGGTGGAGGTTCCTCCATCTCAGATCATTCCTGCTGATCGCATCCTGGCTATGATTAGATCATGTATTACTTCTCCTCTAGGAGAGGAGATTATGGTGGCTCAAGCTTCTGCTCCTGCTGAGAGACCCGAGGGGAGATGTTTAGTTCCAGCACAACTGCGCATTAGATTGTTGGAGACATATCACACCTCCAAAATTGCTGGTCATATTGGCCGCGACCAACTGATTTGGTCTTTATCACGAGTTTTCTGGTGGCCAAGCCTCCGGGCCGATTGTATTGTATTCACCTCTGCTTGCACGACTTGCGCTCAGAACAAGTCACCACGACAATTACCTGTGGGTTTGCTCCAACTGTGGCCAATGGGGAGAGTCCATGGACACATCTATCCATTGATTTCATGGTCGAACTTCCAAGTTCCAATGGGTATAGAGTCATATTGATGATTGTAGATACATTTTCAAAGATGGTGCATTTGTGCCACTCAAGGGCTTACCGTCTGCAAAGGAACTAGCTGTGGTCTTTGCTAAAGAGGTCTTCCGATTACTTGGCATTCCGAAAGTCATTGTATCCGACAGAGGAAGTCAATTTGTGTCTCGGTTTTGGAGATGCTTCTGTGCCCAGATAGGTATTCAATTGGCATTTTCTTCTGCGTACCACCCGCAGTCCAATGGTGCGGCAGAAAGGGCTAATCAAGCCTTGGAGCAGTTTTTACGCTGCTATATTTCTGATCACCATGATACTTGGGCTGACCTGTTGCCTTGAGCGGAGTTTGCTCGGAACTCTGCGGTTAACTCTTCGACTAAGAGTTCTCCTTTCCTGGTCAATTACGGGTTTCAACCCGCAGTCCTTCCTGAGACCTTCCAAGCACAGACTATTCCAGCTCTGGATAAGCATTTGAGGGAGCTCCATGCCTCTTGGGTTCAGGTGCAGCAGACCCTACGTGGCTCTGTGCAGTGACAAAAAAGACAGGCTGATCGTAGATGACTGCCAGCTCCTACCTTCCAAGTGGGTGACAGGGTGTGGCTGTCCTCCCGTAATCTCCACCTATAGGTCCCTTGTGGCAAGTTTGCACCTCGTTTTATCGGTCCCTTCCGAGTGTTGCGCAAAATCAATCCGGTGGCTTATGCTCCAGAGCTTCCTGCTAATATGCGGATTCATAATGTATTTCACGTTTCACTGCTAAAGCCCTTGGTCTGCAACTGGTATACTACTGCTCCTGTTCGCCCTGCTCCCGTGAGAGTTGCAGTTCAGGAGGAATACAAAATACAAAATATTCTGGACTCCCGCATGTTCTGAGGGCACCTACAGTACTTCATTCACTGGAAAGTTTATGGACCAGAGGAGCTCTCTTGGGTTCCTGAGGTTGACGTTCATGTTCCTATCTTGGTGCGCAGGTTCCACGCACGTTTTCCTGACAAACCCCGGCCAGCTCCGAGGAGGAGGGGCCTTTAAGGAGGGGGTACTGTTACAGCTTACCTTGCTTTCAGCATCATCTACAGGCACGAGGCTTCAAGCATGCAGCAGGCCTCTGTTTTATGTGTTTGCTTCCTGTAGTCTCCTCCTACCTACTTCCTCCCTCTGAGCTGCTCCTCCTACTTCCTGTGGAGGGGTTTAAAAGGCAGACCGAGTCCTGACTCAGATGCCCTTGCGTTGTTGTTCATAGCAGTTCTGTTACCTTGGGCTCTGTGTATGACCTGGCTAGTCTTCCATCCATTCTAGTGCTGACCCTTGGCTCTCTCTGACTATTTTTTGTCTAACCCCTAAATAGTGGACATCCAATCTGGTGCAGACTTGTGGCTCTGGCTGACTACCTGAACTGTGTATGACCCAGCTTGTCTGACTACCCCCTCTGGTGCTGACTTGTGGCTCTGCCTGACTACTCTTATGTTTGTTCCTTCTACCTAGCAGACACCCAGCCTAGTGCGGATCTGGGGCTCTGGTAGATTAAGCTCCCTACTGACTGCAGGCGTGAGTCAGTTTGCTCCATACTGACTGCAGGTGTGAGTCAGTTTGCTCCATACTGACTGCAGGCGTGAGTCAGTTTGCTCCATACTGACTGCAGGCGTGAGTCAGTTTGCTCCATACTGACTGCAGGCGTGAGTCAGTTCGCTCCATACTGACTGCAGGCGTGAGTCAGTTCGCTCCATACTGACTGCAGACATGAGTCAGTTTGTTCCATACTGACTGCAGACGTGAGTCAGTTCGCACCCTACTGACTGCAGGCGTGAGTCAGTTCTCTCATTACGTCGGATCAAGATCCTGAGTTCCGGTTCCTGCTCCTGCTCCTGGTTCCTGTTGAGACTACCAGTGACCCAGTCTCCAGCAGTGTGGTCTAGCTTTGCAGCCTATTATTCCTGATAATAGTGCTTGCTGGCTGGTAACCCTCTGCTTGTTCCTGTATATGTATTGTTCTATCTAATTGTTAATAAATTGCATTCACTGTACCATACTGACTCCTGAATTTCTCTTTGTAACCGTGACAATACATTTCTTTCAAAAGGTAACATACAGGGTTATACTGCTTATTAGTAGGCAGATCAGGAAGGTCTGAAAAAGACTAACTGATTTGGTAGCAGGATAGCTATACAGTTCTCATGTCACTAGGGTATGAGGCAAAGGTTGAACTTGATGGACTTGTGTCTTTATTCAACCTAATTTACTATGTTACTATGTAGTATTGAATTTGACGTACAGTGTATAGCGCTTTGCATATAGCGTATTGCTTATAGCATATGTCATACAGCATTTGGCGAATTGTGTACAGTGCTTTTGGCGTATAGCATTTTTCCAAATGCATATAGCGTTTGGTGAATTGTGTATAGCATTTGGCGTATTGGGTGGGGAGTATTGCTTTTGGAGAATTACGTATTGTATTTGGCGAATTGCTTATTTGCATTTGGAGTCTAACGTTTGGCAAAAGAGGATTTTAGTCTTACCTATTAAATCCTTTTCTCTTAGTCCATATAGCTTACAGGTACCATGGGGAGGCGACAGCTCCTCCCAGTAGGCTGGAGCAATTCTTCAAAGAAGTGCAAGGTGGAGCCTCCCCCTCCTCCATAGCTAGCCACTCCCCTTCTCCAGATAGATTTGAGACAATAAACCTACTGTCTAGATAGCAAGAAGGAAGAGAGGAAAACTTCTGTGAGCATGAACTTAATAGGACTCCTGCGTTCAGTCACAGTAGACCAAGCATGGTCCCTTTACCGGGTGGGAGACCTGTAAGCTATATGGACTAAGAGAAAAGGTTTTAAGACTAAAATCCTCTTTTCTCTGTCGTCCAATATAGCTTACAGGTACCATGGGGTTATACCAACCTTGAGCTCCCATGGGTGGGAAGAGAAGGAAATGACCAAGCACGTGTCCCCCATGATACCAGAGTTCCCAAGGACTATCCAGGACATGGAACAGCTCAAACTAATGAAGTGTCAACAGACATTGAAAAACACAGCACATAAGCACAAGAGCCAACAGGGCTCAACAGTTAAAGAGCTATATGGCACAAAACTGCCTACAGGACTTTCCTGCTAAAGCTGGCTTCAGCCGAAGCCAGAACATCAACACGGTAGTGTTTGGCAAAGGTGTGCACAGAAGACCAAGTGTCTGCCTTGCACAGCTGTTCAGCAGAGGCCTGGTTTTTGTAGGCCCAGGAGGCCCCAACAGATCTGGTGGAATGTGCTGTAATGCAGAAGGGAACAGGTTTCCCTCTGAGCTCATAAGCTTTGCAGATGGTAGACCAAGATGCAAGAGTGACATTGAATGCAGCCAAACCAGCCCTGGAAGCCTCAGGGATAACAAACAGAGCATCTGTCTTGCAGATGGACTCAGTATGGTGTACACAGAACTTGAAGCAATGCACTTGTCAGATTTAGGGTCAGGACAAAAGGAAGGCACAACAATCTCATGATTGATGTGGAACTCAGAGACCACCTTAGGAAGAAATTTCTGAGAGGTACTGAGAACAGTCTTATCCTTATGAAACACCAGGAAAGACGGTTTGCAGGGCAAAGCCTGCAGCTCAGCAACTCTGCAGACAGAGACCACAGCCACATGAAAAACCATCTTCCACGTCAAAAGTCGTAGAGGAATGGTAGCAAAGAACTTGAAGGAAGGATGCTGCAAGACAAAATTAAGGTCCCACTGAGGAGTGGGAGCCTTGTAAGCAGGGAAAGCATGAGCGACACCCTGAAAGAAGACCTTGACATCTGGCAACAAACTGAGAGAGCTGAGGTCTGGACCTTCAAGGAAAAAGGCTAAGGCACTTGTCCACACCATCCTGCAAAAAGGATAAGATAGACGGATAGTCAAAGTCCTGTGATGACAGATCCCTGTCCACACACCAAGAATGAAAAATAGACCAAACCCTGTGCTAGGCCTTAGAGGACAAAGGTTTCCTGGCTTGGACCATGCTGGAAACCACTTCAGGAGAAAAGCCTTTCCTCCTCAAGATGGAGGACTCAACAGCCATGCTGTCAAAGCCAAGCTGTCCACATCCCATCTCCACAGGTAACCATGGACAAAGAGATCTGGTCTGCATGGCAGAAGAAGTGGATCCTGAGTAGCCAGCACCAGCAGTTCTGGAAAACAAGGCTGTCCAGTCCAATAAGGTGCGATCAGAACAACCGACACACCGTCCATCCGAATCTTCCTCAGTACACTGGGAAGGAGAGGAAGTGAAGAAAAACGTAGGCCAGATGTAATTGCCATGGGATTGACAAGGCATCCACAGTGAATGCTAGATGATCCATCTAACGAGAGCAAAACAACTGAACCTTCCAGTTGGCCCTGGTGGCCATCGGGTCTATTGAGGGAAGACCCCACTTTTGCACCAACAGTTCGAAAACCTCCAGATGGAGTTCCCACTCCCCGGGATCCACAGTTTGGGGACTGAGAAAATCTGCCAAGACGTTTTCTAGGCCTGGAATGTGCACGGCGGAGACGGCAGGAATGTGTACCTCTGTCCAGGCTAAAATAGCCTTTACCTCCAACCAAGTGTCACGGTTTGTTATGACTCTCAGACACAGAGTTAGGATAAAAACACAAGTTTATTGAAAAGTTTAAAGGGAACCCTTGCGGGTTAGCATACACATGCAACATATAGTATCAGTACATAGTCATAGTGAGAAGTGGTAGAATGGAAGACAGGCTCTACCAGCCTTGCCAATACCGGGTAAGGCAACCTTAGACTGGCACAAGATGGAATAGGTTTTACCGGCCTTACCAATGTACCAGGCAAGGCAGCCTTGGGGCTGGTACAACGAGAAATGAGGCTCTACAGGCCTTGCAAATACCGGGTAAGGCAACCTTAGACTGGCACAAGATGGAAAAGGTTTTACCGGCCTTACCAATATACCGGGCAAGGCAGCCTTGGGACTGGTACAATGAGGAATGAGGCTCTACCTGCCTTGCCAGTACGGGTAAGGCAACCTTAGACTGGCACAAGATGGAATAGGTTTTACCGGCCTTACCAATATACCGGGCAAGGCAGCCTGGAGGCTGCAAGTACTGGAACACAGACAGGAATGACCTCAGCGACTGGCATAAAGGTGTAACTAGATGGACAAACAAAGACCAGCTGGGTATCAAGATGTAGAGAACACCCAATGAAATAATGGAGTGAACCAGTACCCGCGTACTGGAGTTACACAATCTCATGCAACATATAGTATCAGTACACAGTCATAGTGAGAAGTGGTAGAATGGAAGACAGGCTCTACCAGCCTTGCCAATACCGGGTAAGGCAACCTTAGACTGGCACAAGATGGAATAGGTTTTACCGGCCTTACCAATATACCAGGCAAGGCAGCCTTGGGGCTGGTACAACGAGAAATGAGGCTCTACAGGCCTTGCAAATACCGGGTAAGGCAACCTTAGACTGGCACAAGATGGAAAAGGTTTTACCGGCCTTACCAATATACCGGGCAAGGCAGCCTTGGGACTGGTACAACAAGGAATGAGGCTCTACCGGCCTTGCCAGTACGGGTAAGGCAACCTTAGACTGGCACAAGATGGAATAGGTTTTACCGGCCTTACCAATATACCAGGCAAGGCAGCCTTGGGACTGGTACAACAAGGAATGAGGCTCTACCGGCCTTGCCAATACCGGGTAAGGCAACCTTAGACTAGCACAAGATGGAATAGGTTTTACCGGCCTTACCAATATAACGGCCAAGGCAGCCTTCAGACTGGTACAATGAGGAATGAGGCTCTACCGCCTTGCCAATACCGGGTAAGGCAACCTTAGACTGGCACAATATGGAATAGGTTTTACCGGCCTTACCAATATACCGGGCAAGGCAGCCTGGAGGCTGCAAGTACTGGAACACAGACAGGAATGACCTCAGCGACTGGCATAAAGGTGTAACTAGATGGACAAACAAAGACCAGCTGGGTATCAAGATGTAGAGAACACCCAATGAAATAATGGAGTGAACCAGTACCCGCGTACTGGAGTTACACAATCTCTACCGGTGCTGTAAGGAATGCAGCAAGCAGCCGGTTAACATGGAGCGAACCAGTACCCGCGTACTGGAGTAAATCAATCTCTACTGGTGCTGTGAGGGAAGCAGCAAGCAGCCGGTTAACATGGAGCGAACCAGTACCCGCGTACTGGAGTGGCACAATCGCTACCGGTGCTGTAAGGAAAGCAGCAAGCAGCCGGTTAGCATGGAGCGAACCAGTACCCGCGTACTGGAGTGACACAATCTCTACCGGTGCTATAAGGAACGCAGCCAGCAACCGGTTAGCATGGACTGAACCAGTACCCGTGTACTGGAGTGACACAAACTCTACCAGTGCTGTAAGGAACGCAACAAGCAGCCGGTTAACATGGAGCGAACCAGTACCCTCGTACTGGAGTTACACAATCCCTACCGGTGCTGTAAGGAATGCAGCAAGCAGCCGGTTAACATGGAGCAAACCAGTACCCTCGTACCGGAGTACACAATCTCTAACGGTGCTGTAAGGAATGCAGCAAGCAGCCAGTTAACATGGAGCGAACCAGTACCCACTTACTGGAGTAACACAAAGTGAATGAAAATGTCACCAACGGCGACTGAAGGAAGGAAACAGTCTGCAGGCATCCAGGAGCAGGAACACAGCCGGTACAGGACAGGAAGCAGGACCATGAATGGCAGTCAACCGGAGCAGAAACGGCAGCAGGAACAGCAACCCCAACCGGATCAGGAACTGAAGCTGGAACCGAGGAAGCTGTCAGACAGGAACTCAGGCGATCACTGGAGAGCATAGGTAGTAGAAGGCCCAGGAAGCTCAGGAACACAATGCAGGTGCAGGCGACATAGAGACACCACGAAAGGGCAACCAAAGGGTGCCCAAGCGCAGTCTAAACAGGCAATACTGGGCGGGTTGAAAGCAGACAGCCAATGGAGAGCCATTCAGGTAACTGACAGTAAAGGCAGCAAATCACGGGCACCGTGATAGTACCCCCTCTCAAAGACCCCCTCTCGTATAAGAGGGACCTGGTTTCTGAGGGTACTTGGAATGAAAAATTTGCAGTCATTTGGGAGCATGAAGGTCCTTACTGTCCACCCAGGATTGTTCTTCCGGACCATAACCCTTCCAATGTACCAAATACTGCAATTTTCTTCTGAGTCTACGGGAATCAATGATACTCTGAACTTCATACTCCTCCTGACCTTCAACCTCTATAGGCCCTGGCACCACAGGGTTAGTAGTATAACGGTTGCATACCAGAGGTTTGAGGAGAGACACATGGAACACATTATGAATACGCATGGAGGCAGGAATGTCCAAGGCATACGAGACAGGGTTGATTTTACGAATCACCCTATATGGACCAATAAATCGGGGGGCCAGTTTATTAGACGGAACTTGTAGCTTGAGGTTTCTAGAGGAAAGCCACATTCTGGAAGGAAACTGCTGGCAGCTGCATACAGTTGGCATGACACTGTTGGAGCTGGAAAGACTGACTGAGTGCCCTCTGAACCTGTGCTCATGTGGAGCGGAGCTGCTCGATATGCTCATCCAGAGCTGGAATCTGCTGTGACTGGAATGAATCCGGGAGCAAACAGGGCTGGAACCCATAATTGATCAGAAAAGGGGAGCTCCCAGATGAAGAGTTAACCGCACAGTTCCTGGTGAACTCTGCCCAAGGCAACAGGTCAGCACTATTATCATGATGGTCAGTAACAAAACAGCGCAGGAACTGCTCCAGTCCCTGATTGGCACGCTCAGGGGCCCTATTGGTCTGGGGGTGATAGGCAGAGGAAAAGGACAACTGGATGCACATTTGTTCGCAAAATGCCCTCCAAAATCTGTATACAAACTGGCTCCCCCGGTCAGACACCAGCACTCTGGGTACTCCATGCAACCGAAATACTTCTTTAGCGAAAACCACAGCTAATTCTTTGGCAGAGAGAAGGCCACGGAGAGGCACGAAATGGGCCATTTTTGAAAACCTGTCCACCACCATAAGTATGAAGGAATACCCTCTAGACACTGGCAATTCTCCCATGAAATCAATGGAAACGTGGGACCAGAGACCTTCGCCATTAGGTACCGGCTGGAGTAGGCCCACAGGGAGGTGTCTAGGGGTCTTGGCACAGGCACAGGTGGCACAGGCATTGGTAAACGCAGCACAATCTGCTCTCAGGGAGAGCCACCAAAAGACTTGTGAGAGAGACCAGATCAATTGATCTCTACCAATATGCCCCGCAGCTTTAGAGGAATGGTAGGTCTCAAGCAAACGAGTGAGAAATGGCTCATCAACAAAACACTTGCCCACTGGGGTTTCTGGGGGAGCGGTAGCCTGGGAGGCCAATATCTCTTCCCCCAGTGGTGAAGTGATACTTATGCGTAAAGTAGCCAATATACGATCACGCTGTATTATAGGTGCTGGGACCTCGTCTCTGTCTACTTCAGGGTCAAATTGTCTAGACAGGGCATCAGCCCTAACATTCTTGGAACCAGGCAGGTATGACACAACAAAATTGAATCGAGAGAGGAACAGCGCCCACCTGGCCTGGCACGACGACAATCTCTTAGCCTCAGAGAGATAGGTCAAGTTTTTGTGGTCAGTCAGAACTAATACTGGATTTTTTGTGCCCTCTAGTAAATGACGCCACTCTTTAAGGGCAAGGATGATGGCCAATAATTCTCTGTCACCTATCTCATAATGACTTTGGGCCACGGACAATTTCTTGGAGAAAAACCCACATGGTCTGAGAGTTCCTCCTTTAACAGGTCGTTGAGAAAGTACTGCCCCGACCCCAATCTCTGAGGCATCAACCTCCAATGTAAACGGGAGAGATGGGTTGGGGTGGGTTAACACTGGAGCGTTAGTAAAAGCGGATTTCAGTTTCTTAAAAGCCTCTTCCGCTGCCACCGACCACTGGGATGGATTAGCACCCTTGTGCGTAAGATCAGACAAAGGTTTAACAATTGTTGAAAAGTTCTTAATACATTTCCTATAATAATTAGCGAAGCCCAGAAATCGCTGAATAGCTTTAAGGCCCTTGGGCCGAGGCCATTGCAAAACTGCTTCCAGTTTCTCATGATCCATGGCAATGCTTTCTTTGCCAATCACAAACCCCAAGAAGGGCACACTGGTTTTGTGAAACTCACATTTTTCCAATTTGCAATACAATTTGTTTTTACGTAGGCGGAGCAACACTTCTGACACATCTTTAATGTGTTGTGACATGTTTTCAGAATGAATGAGTATGTCGTCCAGGTAGACAACAAAGCAGGACTGCAGCATATCCCTAAGGATATCATTGATTAACTCTTGAAATACTGCGGGTGCATTAGAGAGACCAAACGGCATAACTAGATATTCATAGTGCCCGGATCTAGTGTTAAAGGCCGTTTTCTACTCATCACCAGCTCTGATCCGAATCAGGTTATAAGCAGCTCATAGGTCCAATTTAGTAAAGACTGAGGAACATTTTAACCTGTCAAATAATTCGGTGATGAGTGGTATCGGATAAGCATTCTTAGACATTAATTTATTTAGGCCATGGTAATCAATGCACGGTCTCAGTTCGCCATTCTTCTTTTTCACAAAAAAAAATCCGGCCCCGGCAGGAGAGGTGGATTTCCTTATGATCCCTCTCTTGAGGGCATCTGAAACATATTCCTCCATAGCTTGGTTCTCATCACATGACAATGGATATGTGCGTCCCCTAGGGGGCACCACCCCTGGAGGCAAATCAATAGCGCAGTCATAGGATCTGTGCTGTGGTAGGGTACCAGCCTCTCCTTTACTAAATACATCACTGAAATGTTGATACTCATCTGGCAGTGAAGGGGAGGTACATAGAATCTTTACTGGGTGGGACACACAATGCTCCATGCAATACTGAGACCAAGCAAAGATTTCACACTTTTGGCAATCAAACTGAGGATTATGAAGTTAAAACTGTTAGAGAATCTTTACCTGGATCGCTGCCTGAAGAGATACCTTTCACCCTCTTATGTTATCTTTGCTAGGTATGGTACCTTTTTACTCCCTTATGATCGATCTGTGGAATCTATGTCAAATTCTGGTACCAGGAGACTGTAAGGATCGCAAGGAAAAACACACACAACAGCGTATACCATACAAGCTCTCTCTTTATTCTTATCATACAAAACCTTTATAGCCCTATACAGCCCCCTCCCCTACAGGGAGGGGCGAGGTGCACAGTTTCACAGTTTCAACATAGAGCAGAAAATTATAAAAAAACAGAAAAGCAAAACTTGTTCACAGGAAGGGGGGGAAGGGGAGAGAATGCAGATAACATATTCTTCAGCATCCCATCTCCTCCCCCGTGGGGGGTTCTGGAAACTTTGCAGCTTTGAACATATTCTAACGATTGTTGCAATTACACAGATAAAAGGCTGGAGTAAGCCAGTCTAGTGATTTCCTCCCTAGTACATGAATCTCTGCAAAGCAGTCAAATGTAACTATTAACCCTATGGGTGCCGAACACACTGCAAAGCAGTCAAATGTAACTATTAACCCTATGGGTGCCGAACACAAGTATTACACACCTTATCCCTGTTCCCTTCAATCCCTTCTTTGAATCAGTACTAAACTGATTCACCAAACTAAACTCTGGGAATTACATTGGGCCCTGGACATCGTCATAGCAAGGGGTGGGAGAGGTAGGGCGGCGTGATAACATTTTCAAGTAAGGGGCATACAGATTGGCAGGGGAGTTACGGGCGTGGTATGCACAGCAACAGAGCAGCAGTTTGATAACCTGACTCCCTTTATTGTTACCACACAGCATTTTTATACTCTCAATCAGCCCCCCTCCCTTAAGGGGGAAGGAGCGGCATTAACTTACAAATTCTATAGCAAACGTTACAGGATACACAGAACGTCCCTCCCATAGTTCAGGGAGGGAGAGGGGAGGTAAAGCAAGTAATGGAAAACTACTATATTTCAGCTTCTACACATCTGACCCCCCTTTCGCTAAGATTTGTAATACAGTGGAAATTCTGCAAAAAAAAAACTCCCTAAAACAACCTTGAGCACATTTCTTGCAAGAGAACAGCTTAGCCTTCAGCATATAGATAAGAAACCAGAAAAAAAAAAAAAGAATGTGGCTGGCTGTATTTGGGTTAATCATTTCTCCTTTACACAGGTTTCTACAAACCTTAGCAAATGTCAATTTTAACCCTAGTATTGCTGCGTCCCTTTATAATGTTAACATGGCCTGTTTGACAAATATGTAATGACTTGTTACACAAACAATTTAACCCTAAGAATATTTAACCCTTCTATATGTTATACAATCCTTTCAATCCCTTCTTTGAGTCCGGGTGTACCCGGACTCACACAAATCTTACACTCTGGATAAGGCATCATCATATAGAGGTGCAGGACTGTGGAGGTGACTTAAATACTGGGTGTAAGGACCTGACCCAGGGGAACTACACCTTTTGGCAATGAGGCAAAGCAAAAAACTTAAATAGGACATAAAGAACAATAATACTTTTGGATTACAGCTAGCAAAACAGGCACGCTGATGAGGCAAGTGGTCATAACGTCAGTAGGGCTGACCATGTTGCACAAGCAAAAGTTCGGAATGTTCATAACATGCTGGTGCGAAGTAGATTCAGACATTGGAGTTCTCACGGGTCTCTGGGGTGTCTCTGCAGTCCATCTGACCCCAGTGCAGAGGTGGCCATTTAGAAATCCTTACGTGAGTGAGGGTGAGACATAAGTTGCATACATAAGCCAGCCTTCCACCCCCCACACTTATAATGTTAATACACATTAGACCATCATTTTCTATCTTTAGGGGCACCTCCCCAAGCAGGCCACTTTCACTGCCAGAGGGTGCTAGCTTTCCAAAGGGATGGATCTTCATGATGGTCTTGTCCCACGGAGGCAGGTGGTCAGGGATTATTATGCCCGTCAAAACACCTACTTGATGATCGCACGGTGGCAGGCGATGCAATAAGCCTGCTTACTGGTCCCACGGAGGTAGGCGATGCAATAAGCCTACTTGCTGGTATTTCCTGAACAAAAGCCTCAGACCTTCACCCTGTTCTGCCTCCCTCTGGGCATCTGCTGGGCACTGGGAGGGCACAGGGCCTTTATCCTGCTCAGGCTCTGGTGCAGCTGTCACTCTGGCGTGGTATATCCAGGTCTTTCCTTTATGCAGCGTGACTGCGCTGTAACTTGTCAACAGAAGCTGCAATGCACCCTTCCACTGGGGCTCCAAACACTCTGTTCTCCATGTCTGTACATATACCCACTCTCCAATCTGGAAACTTGCACTGGGCCAGCCGAAAGCAAAGGCTGTGGAACAGAAAATCTGGGAAGAAAAGAAAGGGTATGCTGCAAAGCAGTTACAAAATCCATAATCTGCTGATTACCAATCTCTAAGGTAGATCCGTGATACATCACAATCCTATTCCAGGGCCTACCGAAGAGGATCTCATAAGGAATAAGCTTTTAAGGATTTGGAAGGGGTCACCCTGAAGTGAGTCAAGGCACGGGGAAGCGCCTCTGGCCATTTGAGTCTTAGTTCAGTACATAGTTTGGTCAGAGAGCGCTTTAGAGTCTGGTTCATCCTCTCAACTTGTCCAGAGGATTGAGGCCTCCAGGGGGTATGATATCTCCAGTTCACCCCTAGAGTGACACAATTACTTTTAACAATTTCAACTGTAACATGTTTTCCATGGTCTGACCCAATGACTCGAGGCAAACCAAACCTTGGAATTACTTTTCTTATTAACACCTTAGCTACTGATCCCGCAGTAGCTCCTTTCAAAAGAAATGTCTCTAGCCACTTAAACAATTAATCAATTATTACAACAGCATACTAAAATCCCAGTACAGGCTGCAAAGCAACCCAATATAATCTATCTGGAGCCGTTCAAATGACACCCAAGCCCATTGCCTGGCCCCAGTGATTAGAATATGTCACATTTTAGGATTTATTTACAAATATATATCACACAAATCCCAACAATTTTCTAACTTACTTTGTACAGATCTGGTCTGGGTAAAGTCACTTCCTCCAGGGCTTCTACACAGTCATGCTCTGGAGGATCATTTATGTCCACGGGCAATAGGGTAACTGGTTTTGGCAGAGCTAAAGCAGGGGCGAACATCAGCACCCGCTTCAGTTCATCCCATACTATCGTATCAGGAGAATCATAGTCAGCTTGTCATACAATCCTTCAGTCAAAATATTGGCCACTATTAGCTTAACCCTTGCCTAGCCTCTTTGCTGATGGGATACTATCTGACCTAGACCGGTCCTGCATTAGGCTGCAAGTCAATAACGGGTCGGGCATCTCTACCAACCCCTGGCTTTCCAGCTGCTCAAACAGCAGAGGGCACTGAGCGCAGAACCTCCTCCAGGATGTCTGAATCATGACTATCCTGGGAAGTGTGTCTCAGTGCCATCTGGAAAGTCAAGTCATAATAGTCGGGTACATATACCTCTATCTTGTCAGCGTCAAAAGTTATCTCTGTCCTCCATCTGGTCAACAGATCCCTTCCAACAGTGCAATGGGGCATGACTCCGATAGGAGAAAACCATCTTGGACCATAGTCCCTTCTATGGTAACTTCCATAGGTTGTATATATGGCATAGAGGAGGGAATTCAATCCACCCCTACTATACTCATAGTTTTCTTCACTATGAATTCCACCCTCCTGCACTATAGGATAATGCTAAAAAAACTGATCCTGATCCCTTCCTATTCTGTCTTATGAGGTGAGTCATTTCTGTCTGCATCACCACTAACAGATACACCTTCTTCCTGGGGATTTCTGTCTGTATATCTATACTTATTCCTCAGCTTGGGGCAATTTCACTTCCAATGTCCTTCCTGCTTACAGTAAAAACATGTATTCTTTCCTGCCTGCTTAGATCTCGCTGTACCACTTACATTATTCTTTCTACCTGCTTCAACAGTGCCAACTTTACCTGCAATTGCTAAAGCACTAAACTTTGCCTGGTCCTTCAATACCTGCCTAGTCTTTTTGTCTCCCTCTGTATCTCTGTACATAACTTCTGTCCTTTCTTTCTCCATTACTTCACTTACTGGCTTGCTCAACACACTCTCAGTGTTTCCCTAAATCCATGCCAAGATGCGGCAAGGGACTTATCCCTCTGCTGCACAACCTACTGCACCCCAGGAAGATTCAAAGGAGGTTCCCCACATGTCCGCACAGACCCCAGGATCAGAGAACAGTAAAATAATAATACATTATCAGTCACGTCATTAAGAGGGAATGCATCTGCAGTCCCTACTTATCTGTCTCTAATTTCATTAGAAGTTAATTTCTTATATGTGTCAACAATCTTTTCTCTTTCATTCCCCCATAACATTATTACAACTGGTAAGGATTTACACAGGAGAGGGAGGGGTCTGATGCTGCGCGATCGTCTCATAGTGGGAGAGAATCAGCACACAGGCATTTAACCCCTTCCTGTCATTTTCAGGGAAAGCAGGATTGCTGTTTCTCTAATTAACAGACAACAGGTTGCAAAGGGCACATATACATAACTACAATTTGTTCTTATGGAGGCTAAATCACAATTCAACAAATCTTCAGTTGAACATATACATATATACACATATACATTGGGTGCACCACTTCAGTTGAAACATATGTTTCAAAACAGGAGAGGAAGGGGTGCCTGTGACCGCGCCGGGTGGACTGGCTGGACTACTCGGTCTTAGATCACTGAGAACCATTGAACCGGTAAGACCAATGCCAAAACCCCCTCAGACACTTCCAGCAAGACAGCCCCCACATTCCTGCCTCTTCTCACTCAAGAACATAATTTCAGTTCTATTATCTATAACACATTGACAATTTCTTTAACAAATCCATAATTTTTACTTGCTTGGATCCATACAATTGATTACACAAAATTAGGATTGAATTGACCTAAATGTTGCAACATTTTATCTCAGAACCAATACCGTGTGCCTGTCCAGGCTTATTACTGGTGGCCTACCAGTACCTGACCCTGGCAATACATTTCCACATAAATGTACAAAAACCTGCCCCTGTCAGCTGTTAGTTCCCAGCTACTAGACAACATCTTAACAATAGGACCTTTAAGAAAACAGCAGCGTTGGTGACCTTGAAATTCCGTTACTTGTGTCTTATCTAAGAACAGAGAGAACAAGGGGGAGAGGCAGAATGAAAGAGAAGGGAGGGGGAATCAGAGCTGCGCTAACTTTCTCATAGCATCAACATTTTACAAGCATGGCGGCTTAACCCCTGCCTAGCTGTCACTAAATGAATGCATAATGTGTTAGTACCTGATTTTGATAGCAATAATCCACACACTCTGAATAACTTCCCCGTTTTCTTACAATGTTCCTTCTCCTCTCAACATCACCAGATCCCGGGCCACTACGCCCTTAAGGGGCTTCCCTTGGGTGACCCCCATTCCCTACTTGTCTGTATCCTACCGTGTAACTACTTAAACTTAGTCCCTCAAGTCTCTCTCTCTGGTGATGTGGGCACGCTCTCCCTCTTTCTGTGCTCACTTACTATATCCCTCCGGAACAGGGCACGTATCTACCCCAGACAAACGACACATAACATGTATGTAAACAGGTTAGCCATGCGCAACAAATATGAGACAGTTGTAAATTTTCCCAGTGATCAGGGGAGAAAGTCAGTGGGTGGTATCTTGCAGGACCAGACTCCCCGCCAAATTAGACACGAATGGAATAGTGTAATGGGAACCCCCTGTCAGTCTCTCTACATAGTGTATACAATCCTCACCTATTTCTGGGGTCTTACTCTCTTGCCCTCCCATCTTACAACAAGTTGTACAATACAATGCAATCACAATGTCAAATAAACGAGGAAAAGAAAAGGAGTAAAAATTCAGGTGCTCACCTTCACCTGGAATAACACCCGGTCCCAGTGCTTACCTTCACCTGAACCGGGGACAGCACACGATAACACAATACTTATTCTTAGCCTCTAATATCCTTTGATACAATACTTAATTGACATCTCTACAAACATCCATATCTCAACACCAGTGCATAGTAATCATATAGTATCACAAAAGAATTTGACAGACAAGAGAGGACAGAACAGTAGATTATTGACATAGACTCACAGAGGGACCCTATAGTGGAGAGTGTTCTGCCGCCTAATATCCGGTAGTCGAATGCCACTCACTTAATTTACCGGGCAGTCTCCCGGTTGTCATCCACGGTGACCTTCCGAGACTGCCAAGGGCCGAATCCTGTGGTCATTCCCGACTACAGTAGTTCCCGAACCACCCCTAATGTGCTCGAACATCGGTTCCCGAGTCTACCTTATAGGTTCCTCGAACCGTGGCTCCCGAGTCTGCCAGTTTGATTTCTCGAACCTTGGTTCCCGAGTCTATCAATCTGGCTCCTCGAGCCTTAGTTCCCGAGTACGGTGGTTCGAACTATACTGGTTCCCGAGTCCCTATGCCTCGAACCTCATATCTTGGTTCCCGAGTCCCTATGCCTCGAACCTTATTTCTATAGCGCGCTGATATATTAGACTAACAGAAACTCACTCCCTATCTCCCTATTTCACTCAGCCCTTAACACGGCAGTGTGATCCCTGGGACGGCGACAACATATAGTCACTTACCCATGGATGCACACCGCCCGCATTCTTCCACCAAAAACTGTTAGAGAATCTTTACCTGGATCGCTGCCTGAAGAGATACCTTTCACCCTCTTATGTTATCTTTGCTAGGTATGGTACCTTTTTACTCCCTTATGATCGATCTGTGGAATCTATGTCAAATTCTGGTACCAGGAGGCTGTAAGGATCGCAAGGAAAAACACACACAACAGCGTATACCATACAAGCTCTCTCTTTATTCTTATCATACAAAACCTTTATAGCCCTATACAGCCCCCTCCCCTACAGGGAGGGGCGAGGTGCACAGTTTCACAGTTTCAACATAGAGCAGAAAATTATAAAAAAAACAGAAAAGCAAAACTTGTTCACAGGAAGTGGGGGAAGGGGAGAGAATGCAGATAACATATTCTTCAGCATCCCATCTCCTCCCCCGTGGGGGGTTCTGGAAACTTTGCAGCTTTGAACATATTCTAACGATTGTTGCAATTACACAGATAAGAGGCTGGAGTAAGCCAGTCTAGTGATTTCCTCCCTAGTACATGAATCTCTGCAAAGCAGTCAAATGTAACTATTAACCCTATGGGTGCCGAACACACTGCAAAGCAGTCAAATGTAACTATTAACCCTATGGGTGCCGAACACAAGTATTACACACCTTATCCCTGTTCCCTTCAGCAACTATGGAAATCCCAGAATGACTGCATAGTGTGGGGAACTGATAATCTGGAACTGCTGTTCCTCTTTATGAAGCGCCCCAATAGTCATAGGTAATGGCATTGTTTCAAAGGTAACCTGTGCAGGTTCTAGTGGTCTGCCGTCAATAGCTTCAATAGCGAGAGGGGATTCTCTCTCGACCAGTGGAATCTTATGCCGTTCAGCAAAAGCGCTATCCATAAAATATCTAGCTGTGCAGGAATCAACCAGGGCCAGAACCTCCACTGAGTGATCTGCCCAGGAGAGTACCACCTGTATGGTGGGTTTCTGAGTGATCAAACCTGGGGACGGTTGAACACCACCTAGGGCCTGTCCCCCAAGGTACCCTAGGTGTGTTCGTTCTCCCATAAGTGACTGGCCCATGCCAGGGCTCTGCCAGTCAGTAGGGATATCATAAACCCAACTTTACTTCGTTCATTAGGAAAGGCAGGCGAGGTTAGTTCCAGAAATATTTCAAATTGGTTAATAAACCCTCTGCACAGGCTGGGTTCACCATCATATCTGAGTGGTAACGGGGCAGAAGCAGTTAACCCCTTGACTGCAGCCCCTGAGGGCATGGTATCGTTCTCCGGTGTCGAACCTGGGGAGACCACCGGACTCGGGGCGGACTTGTCCATGACTACTGTACGTTCAAGAATGGTTTGGATCGCTACCTCTAGCTGATCCAGGCGCTGTTCATGTACATCCATCCTCCAATGGATGTTCTGTATATTACCATCACTCTTATTATCTGAGGTCATGGCCCTTTCGTACTGTCACGGTTTGTTATGACTCTCAGACACAGAGTTAGGATAAAAACACAACTTTATTGAAAAGTTTAAACGGGAAACCTTGCGGGTTAGCATACACATGCAACATATAGTATCAATACATAGTCATAGTGAGTAGTGGTATACAGAATGGAAGACAGGCTCTACCGGCCTTGCCAATACCGGGTAAGGAAACCTTAGACTGGCACAAGATGGAATAGGTTTTACCGGCCTTACCAATATACCGGCCAAGGCAGCCTTGGGGCTGGTACAACGAGAAATGAGGCTCTACAGGCCTTGCAAATACCGGGTAAGGCAACCTTAGACTGGCACAAGATGGAAAAGGTTTTACCGGCCTTACCAATATACCGGGCAAGGCAGCCTTGGGACTGGTACAATGAGGAATGAGGCTCTACCTGCCTTGCCAACACCGGGTAAGGCAACCTTAGACTGGCACAAGATAGAATAGGTTTTACTGGCCTTACCAATATACCGGGCAAGGCAGCCTTGTGACTGGTACAATGAGGAATGAGGCTCTACTGGCCTTGCCAATACTGGGTAAGGCAACCTTAGACTGGCACAAGATGGAATAGGTTTTACCGGCCTTACCAATATACCGGGCAAGGCAGCCTGGAGGCTGCAAGTACTGGAACACAGACAGGAATGACCTCAGCGACTGGCATAAAGGTGTAACTAGCCAGTCTCCTAAGATGGACAGACAGGGGCCAGCTGGGTATCAAGATGTAGAGAACACCCAATGAAATAATGGAGCGAACCAGTACCTGTGTACTGGAGTTACACAATCTCTACCGGTGCTGTAAGGAAAGCAGCAAGCAGCCGGTTAACATGGAGTGAACCAGTACCCGCGTACTGGAGTAACACAATCTCTACCAGTGCTATAAGGAAAGCAGCAAGCAGCCAGTTAGCATGGAGCGAACCAGTACCAGCGTACTGGAGTGACACAATCTCTACCAGTGATCACTGGAGAGCATAGGTAGTAGAAGGCCCAGGAAGCTCAGGAACACAATGCAGGTGCAGGCGACATAGAGACACCACGAAAGGGCAACCAAAGGATGCCCAAGCCCAGTATAAATAGGCAATACTGTGAGGGTTGAAAGCAGACAGCCAATGGAGAGCCATTCAGGTAACTGACAGGAAAGGCAGCAAATCACGGGCACCGTGATACCAAGCAGATGCTCTTCTGGTGTCTCCTTGCTTGCTGATGTCAATGACTGCTGTTGCTTAGTCTGACTGGACGCGGACTGGGCATCCCCTCAGATGAGAGGTCCGATGCCTCAGAGCATGGAGAATTGCCCTGAACTCCAAGATGTTGATGGGAAGGAGGGCTTTCTCGGTTGACCAACAATCCTGAACACCCAGATGACCCGGAACAGATCCTCAGCCGAACAGACTGGCATCTGTCGTGATTATCATCCAATACGGAGTCACAAATGTCCTCCTTTTTTTCAGGTTGGAGCTGTCCAGGGTGATCCAGAAGGGCCAGATCCACCGGCAAACACGGATCACAAATCTCTGGAGCTCTCCGGTGTGAGCCATGGAGTACGGTACCGCCTCCATGGTAGATATCATCTTGACTACCAGAGGCGAGAACTTCCTCACTGGAGCAGAAGTCCACTCAGAGCATGAGACACTTTGGACGTGATCTGCTGCAGAGAGTCTTCTGTCAGAAATACCATGCCCTGACGAGTGTCGAAGCGGAGACCAAGGAAGACCAGGTCCTGAGAAGGAACTGGAGCAGACTTGTCCATGTTCAGGATCCACCCGTGTTGGAGGAGAACATGAGCACATGTCCAGGAGATTCCTGGAAGGAGCCCTCAGCAGAAGGTAGTCAATGTCCCCCGAATTCCTTTGGTGTGCAGGATGGCAATCAATGCCCCTAAGACCCGCGCAAGCACTTGAAGAGCTATGGTGAGCCCAAAGGGCAGGGTGGTGAACTGGAAGTGCCCTAGGCTGCAAGAGAACCTGAGGTACTTCTGACTGTCTAGCTGAAATGGAATGTGCAGATATATATCCTGCAGATCCAAGGAAGCCAGATATTCCCCTGGACACAACGCTGCAAAGACTCCATCTTGTAGTGAGTACAGACTGCAAATGAATTGAGATCAGCGATGGTAAACAGGATCAGCGATGGTAAACAGGAATAGGAAAAGGGTTGAACTAGGTGGACGCAAGTCTTTTTTCAACGTAAATTTCTATGAGATCCTTGAGATCCAGGATAGGATGACAGCCGCTATCCTTCTTGGGAACAACGAAGAGGTTGGAATAAAAACTCTAGCTGAGGAACCGTAGCCAGAACTCCCTTGTCCAAGAGAGCCTGAACCGCCCCATTGAAAAGCTGGAGCTTTTCCTGTCCCTGAGGGGAGTGAGAAGAATCTGAAGAGAGGTAGGGATGTGAAGGGAATCCTGTAACCTCCTGAGACCACCTGTAATACCCACCAATCTGCAACAGAGCCTGTCTAAGTACTTAAAAAGTGTTGCATGCAACCACCCACAGGTGTATGCAGACCGGGATTCCGTGAGTCACGCCAAAGTAGGTTTGGTGCGTTTGGGTTTGGTGGAGGTGTGTTTTGACCTCCACTGCTGCCAGTACTAGGGAGTGGAACGCAGATGAGGTGGTACTGGGCTTTGCCTTTGCACCTTTATTTGGCAAGAACAAAAGGAATGTCATTTACTCACCTGAGGACTGCACTTGGGAACCTGAGGTAACAAAGTGCTCTTACTCCCAGTGGCTTCACTGATGTTCTTCAATTCAGAGCCAAATAGGGATGCGCCATAAAAGGGAAGAGAGATCAGTGATTTCTTAGAGATCAGGTCAGCAGACCATATCTTAAGCCACAACGTGCGTCTGTCAGCCACAGAGAAGGTGGAGGTCTTAGACTCAAGCCTAATGGCATCAAACAAGGCATCAGTAATATAATGCTGAGCCTCAGAAATATTAGACAAAATGGACAAAAGGTCCTCCTTAGGGGCACCTTTGTTGACAGCATCAATCAGTTGTTCAGTCCAAACAGCAATGGCCCTATTAACCCATGCAGACGCCAAGGTGGGTCTCAAGGACACACCTATGGCAGCAACGATAGCCTTAAGGATAGATTCTAGCTCCCTTTCTATCAAATCTTTGAGTGCCGAAGCATCTGCTACTGTCAAGGAAGCAGATTTAGAATGTCTAGAATTAGGGGAATCAACCTGAGGCAGTGTAGCCCACTGAGCCAAACCTGCAAAGGGGTACAGCCTAGAAAATCTCTTGGAAAGAGTGAGACGCTTGCCGGGGATCTTCCACTCATCCATGATAATTAGATCCAGAGTGGGATAAGGTGGAAAGACAGTACAGGGCTAATTGCGCCTAGAAAAGACATCAGAAGTAGACTGCAGTTCTACAGAATTAACAGGAATGATAAGGGTGTATAAATCTGCCTTAATGAGACCCTCAGCAGAGGGTCCAGGGTCAGCCTCAAAGGGGTCGCCATGAAACTGGGAAGGAGCCCCTTCTGAACACACACCATCCTCAGACTCCTCAAGTGATTCCTTCTCAGAAGAATCAGATGAATCAGGAATGCCAGGGGCCATAGGGCCACAAACCTGAAGGAAGTGGGGGATTTCCAGGATTGGTGGAACTGCGCCATAGAGGACTTTAAGGCCTTGACCTAATGTGGCTCTTGTTCATAGCTGGAGGGCCCTGGCAGAGAAGCAGGGGCCACAGCACATGAGGGGCATAAGTGATCTGAGTACTCTCTGGGAAACCCTGCATGGCATGAGGAACAATGAGCAAGGGGGGTTAATGATTCCCCTGAATACTGAGCCTTAGGCCTAGCCCCATATCCCTTATGATCCAAAATCCTAACATGAGAAAATAGTGCCTACGTTAGATGAAAATCCCAAATACTGTCACCCAGATTAAAAAGTACACCCCAGAAAGCCTAAAAAGTACTTATCTGGCAAGCAGGAATCCAAGCCCTGCGTATGATAATCTTGTAGAGAGAGAAAGAAAATAGTGACAGAGTCAGAATCGGACCCCCCAGGGACCCCCAAGAGATGTAGGATGGTAACCGGAGTGTAGGAGAAGAGCAGACAAGAAGAATGAGCCATCTCTCAACTCGGTACATAGAGCGGTTGCAGAGATATGAGTCCAAGCAGCCTGTCCCATAGAGATCAATGGAGCATTGCGGTGTTGCGGTAGAGCGTGAAGAATTTAAATAAATGGGGAAAAATAAAAAGTGCCTGAAAAGTGTCAAAACAATAACAGAAACAAACACATTAATCCAAAGGAAGAATGAGATAAAAATCCCCAACTCAGAACTGCATGTCTTCAGATTACCATTATAATGGAAGAAGCCTCAGGGAGACTCCTTCTGGAAAGAGAGAGACATAGGCTACATGGTTCTCTCCTAGGGCTGCAAGGGTCCACAGACAGCAACTGTTAACTGAGCAATCCTCCAGTGGAAGTCAATATGGTAACCCGCCTAATGCGGGTATTTTGACACCCCATATTGAAGACAAAATAATAAAATAACTAAAAATTAAGTAGAACTGTTCTCAGCCTTGTTACTAGGCGAAGGAACAAATCTTATCTGGAGAAGGGGAGTGGTTAGCTAGCTAGCTAGGGGGAGGTTCCACCCTGCACTTCTTTGAAGAATTGTTCCAACCTACTGGGAGGAGCTGTTGCCACCCCATGGTACCTGTAAGCTATATTGGACGACAAAGAAATACAGTTTGATGAATTGCTTATAGCGTTTAGCATATATCATTTGGCATAGAGTGTTTGGCGAATGGTGTATAGCATTTGCCAAATTGCGTATAGCGTTTGGTATATAGTGTTTAGTGAATAGCGGTTGAAGAAATGCATATAGCGTTCGGCAAATTGCGTATAGTCTTTGGCATAAGGCGTTTGGCAATTTGCCTATAGCTTTGGGGTACAGCGTTTGCAGAATTGCCTATAGCGTTTGGCGAATTAAGTATAGCGTTTGGTGAATTTCCTATAGCATTTGGAGTATTGAGTTTGACGAATTGCATATAGTGTTTGCCATATAGCATTTTGCAAATTGCGTACACTGTTTTGCATATAGCGTTTTTCAAATTGCATAGAACCTTTGGCATATAGCGTTTGGCTTACAGTATGTGGTGAATTGTGTGTAGAGAATTGCGTATAGCATTGGCTTATTGTGTTTGGCGTATAGCATTTGATGAATTGATTATCAAGTTTGTAGTATGGTGTTTGGCATATATCATTTGGCAAATTGCGTATAATGTTTGGCATATAGCGTTTGGCATATGGACTATAGCGTTTGGCGAATTGCGTATAGCGTTTGTTACAGCGCCTTGCGTTTGGTGTATAAAGTATAGCATTTGGCGTATTGCTTATAGCATTTGGTGTACAGCGTATTGCATTTGACGTAATGTATAGCAATTTGCATATATCATCTGGTGTACTGCTTATAGCATATTGCGTTTGTCCATTTGTGTATAGCATTTGGCGAATTGTGTATAGCGTTTGGCGTATAGCATCTGCGAATTGCGTGTGGTGTTTTACGTTTGGTGAATTGCATATAGGTTTATGGCGAATTGCATATTTGCATTTGGAGTATAGCTTTTGGCGAATTGCCTATAGCTTTGGGGTATAGCGATAGCTGAATTGCCATTAGCATTTGACATATAGCGTTTTGCAAATTGCCTATAGCATTTGGCGAATTGCCTATAACGTTTGGTATATAGCATGTGTTGACTTACGTTTTGCAAATAGCGTTTGTCGAATTGCATATAGCATTTGGCGTAGTGCGTTTGATGAATGGAGTATAGCATTTGTAGTATAGTGTTTGGCACATAGTGGTTGGTGAACTGCATATGGCATATAGAGTTTGCCAAATTGCACATGGCGTTTGGTGAATTGCGCATAGCATTTGTGTATAGAATTTGGTGAATAGCGCATGGCATAGCATTTGGCGAATTGTATATAGCATTTGGCGTATACCATTTTATGAAATGTGTTTGATGTATAGAGTTTGGCAAAAGGAGTACAGAGTTTGGCGCACTTTGTATAGCGTTTGGCGCATTGCGTATAGTGTTTGACAAATGGAGTATAGTGTGGCGAATTGCATGTGGCATATAGAGTATAGCTTTTGGAGAATTACGTGCGGCATATAGCTTTTGGCGAATTGCATTTTGAAAATAGCATTTGGCGAATTGTGTATAGCATTTTGCGTTTGATGAATTGCTTATAGCATTTGTAGTTAACACGGTGCCCGTGCTATGCGGGGGACATTTTGACACATGTTACTTCCTGGTACCTTTTATTGGCTACGCCATATTGCTCCTCCCAGTGACAGCCTTTAAATACTCAGTGCTGTCACTTCTGCACTGCCCTTTCTTTGTGTTTCCGTTGCCTAGCGCTTGTTCCGTTATTTCGTATGATATCAGTGTATGACCCTGTCATAGTGCCCGTGCTCTGGTGTGTCACTCTCTGTGTGGTGTCAGAGACTTTGCCTTGGTGAAGCATAGAGGGTTAACTCTAATAGTAGAAATTAACTGAAAATTCTGTTTAAAATGTATTCAGATTATCTCATCCTTAAGACAAAGGAATAATAATGGGCCTCTTTGGGGGAGAAATAACTAAGTGACATTAATGGGCGATGGATGTTAAACTGTAGCCATGATGTATGTGAGAGACAGACTCCTTTATGTGAAAGACATAGCAAAATGACTGGTTTATGGGGTCTCTGATAAACTTTGAACTCTCTCTTCCATTTGATATATGCCATGTGAGGTGTCACCTGTAAAATTTTAATATAGCATAATGGCACCATCTGCAGCCTTTATATTGTAAAATACTCATAATGTTTATATTTGTCTTTGATTAGCATAAGATATGAGTATCCAATCAGGTC
This sequence comes from Rhinophrynus dorsalis, assembly GCA_037306005.1. Classification (NCBI taxonomy): domain Eukaryota; kingdom Metazoa; phylum Chordata; class Amphibia; order Anura; family Rhinophrynidae; genus Rhinophrynus; species Rhinophrynus dorsalis. Next base: position 258,759,302 of record CM074719.1, read on the forward strand.
TGACTGATGATGTCACGGTATAATGAGATGGGTCTTTATCCAATCATTAGAAAGAGGTGGGGATTACTGATAAGGCAAAAATTGCCAATATAATGCAAAATACTCTTAGTTCAGGGCTCTTCACTTCCTGAAAAAGAAAACTCTTGGGGGCTTCTTGACTCCTGAGGAAAACTCATAACAGCTTTTAGATTCCTGGCAAAAGAAGGCTCTGCTGATTAAATTCAGGACAACACTTGATAACTTCAAGAATCCACACTGATTGACCTGGTAATTATATTTTATTTATTCTAATTCTGCCTAATTTCAAAATAAGTATATTTCCTCGATATTTGAGGAAAATTATATATATATATATATATATATATATATATATATATATATATATTTTTTTTTTTTTTTTTTTTTTTTTTTTTTTTTTTTGTCCATAGAAGCCTGGCCAGTTTTATGGAAAACATTATAATCAGCTATATTTAGCATAGTCATTAAGAAATTACACAGAATTAATTAATTTATTGTTATAAATTACCAGAGAGATCATAATATAGAGATAGCAGTGAGATATATTTATCCTTGTGCATATTGGTTAATATAATTTTGGTACGTCTAGAATATTGTGTTTCTGGTAAAATTATAATGGCTGATATTTAATCAAGGGAATTCTTGGAATTCATTTATTAAATCTGTAACTGCTGGTTGTCTATATTTGTGGTGTGCATTCTAAAGTTCTTTGTGAGGGTACTAGGCTTATATTTTGTAAATTAGAGGTATTCATTTCTAATAGACAAAATAACTTCTGGGTGTGGCATCTATTTTAAACGAGTGGATTAACCCTTGGATTGCCTATAGGTTTTATATATGTTGCTGTAGTCAAAATTATGATATATCTTGCATTACTAGACATATGTTACTGGATTAATTCTGGTAGATTATTTGTATAATCTTTGATTGACTATATTAATTGCAATTTATATATTTTATTCAGAGGTATTCAATATTGAATTCAGTATATAATTATAGTGATTTCAATCTGGGATTCTATTCCAGTTATTCCCTAAATTTGATTATTATTGATATATGATACAAGGAATTGTTAGAGGAATTATTTAATTCATCTCACAATACCCCTTACATCATAATTAGCATAGTCTATACAGTTTCTGGGGCAGAGCTATTAAGAGACACTGCGGCCAACTGTATTATAATTATTTGTAAGAATAAATTAACCTGTTCTATGCTACTGAATGCAATTATTGTTATTATACCTCTGAATATACCTATGTGTGGTTAACCCTTGCACCGCTGGTAATCCTCATGGTAATAAGTGTGGTTTGGTTTTCTATGTACCTATTATAATTGCTAATCACTATATATTTCATTGTTGCTGATACTTGTATATATATTGTCTATTGTATTTTAATATGAAGGATTGATTCTTGTGATCAATTCATTACTGTGAAGTAGCGTGTCAATACATATTAAAGATAAAGTTCTCAATTATTTTATATTGTCAATTGCCTATTTAAGTGAAGAAATCCAAACTGAGTGGTTCTCTGTTTTAACCCTTTGGATACCTTCATATAAATAGTCCGACAGTGGTGCGCTCCCATTGGCTTAGCTTTGTTTGGCCCGCCCAGTATGGCCTTCTTATACCAGGCCTCTGGCACCTGTCAGGTGCCCTTTCATGGTGTTCCTGTACCAGTGCTACTGTGTTGCTGTGTTCCTGCGTTCCTGTGTACCAACTTGGCCCGTTTGACTACTCCTACTGGTTCCTGCTCCATGATTCGACCCGGCCTGGCTGACATTCCTGCTCCGTGACCTGACCCTGCTTGTCTGACTTTCCTGCTCCGTGATTCAACACGGCCTGGCTGACGTTCCTGCTCCGTGACCTGACCCAGCTTGTCTGATGTTCCTGCACTGTGATTCGGCCAGCGATCCTGATCCTGTTCTCCGTGTCGCTGGGGCGACATTCTTACTTCCACAAGTGCTGGTCTAGCAGACTGAGTGTTGTGGCCTCCAACCCAATGAGCCTTCCGTTAACTCTTGCAGAGCACTGTTGCCTCCGTTACACTGAGCCTTCCGTTTACACTTGCAGAGCACTGTTGCCTCCGTTACACTGAGCCTTCCGTTTACACTTGCAGAGCACTGTTGCCTCCGTTAACACTGAGCCTTCCGTTAACCCTTGCAGAGCACTGTTGTTTCCGTTACCGCACCGGTCGGGTGCAATTGGCTCTTTTCCATCAGCTCTTGCAGTGCACAGTGTCTCCGTTACCGCACCGGTCGGGTGCTATTGGCTCTAAGTCCATCAGCTCTTGCAGTGTACAGTATTTCCGTTACCGCACAGGTCGGGTGCTATTGGCTCCAGTCCCTCCGCTCTTGCAGTGTCAGTGTCTCCGTTACTGCACCGGTCGGGTGCTATTGGCTCTAGTCCCTCCGCTCTTGCAGTGTACAGTGTCTCCGTTACTGAACCGGTCGGGTGCTCGTGGCTCAAGGTAGTGCTAGCTCTAGCAGAGTATTGTGGCCTCCGTTTCTGCTCAGCACAGGGTAGAGTCTCAGTCCTGCTTTACAGACTAGGTGCTTCCACACCTCGCACCACAGTCTCTTGCTATCTTTATCATCATATTGAGCGTTGTCAAACACACCACATCAGAGACTGATTACTTTCTATGAACTTTAACCCATGTTGTGCTGAATTGCCTAGATATGCCTGTCCTGTGACAGTATCTTTCTCTCTACCTTTGTATACTGGGCCTGAGAGGGCATATGTACATGATTGATATTTTCCTGTGATATTCTACAGCCCGTGGTGGGCATTCTAATTGTGTCTTTTAATAAAACTGTGTTTTATTCTAACCTACTGTGTCTGAGTGTCGTACAAACCATTACAGTACGAAAGGGCCATGACCTCAGACAGTAAAGGTGAAGGTAATTCACAGAACATCCATTGGAGGATGGATGCGCACGAGCAGCGCCTGGACCAGTTGGCACTGGCCTTGCAGACATTATTTAAGCGTACGGTACACCTTGACAAACCCAATCAGAATCTGGTGGCCCCCCCAGTTTTGACACCGGACAATCATTCCGTGGTGCCTGCTGCACCAACCAGAGGTTTAATGGCGGCGATGCCGTTACCACTAAGATATGATGGCGAACCTACCCTATGCAGGGGGTTTATTAATCAATTAGAGATATTCCTGGAACTAACGCCTCATGCCTTTCCTAAAGACCGGAGCAAGGTCGGATTCATGATATCCTTGCTAACGGGCAGAGCCCTGGCTTGGGCTAATCCTCTATGGGGAAAATGACAAACCCTGCACTCAGGACTTTAGTGAGTTCGTATGAATGTTCCAGAGATTGTTTGAGGTTCCTGGTAGAACCGGCTCTGCTGCCAAAAGATTGATGGAGATACAACAGGGTAATCGTACCGTGGGCGATTACGCCGTAGAATTTCGGACATTGGCAGCAGAGGTAGGATGGAATAATGAGGTGTTAGTGGCAGCTTTTTCCCAAGGTCTGGCTGACCTTATCAAAGATGAAATAGCTGCTAGAGATGTACCCAGTGACTTGGACGAACACATTGATTATGTCATGCTAATAGACTCTCGTATTCGTGAAAGACGCATGGCTAAAGATCGAAGGGCGAGATCCAGAACTTATGGGCAAGGCAGCCTTTTGAACCCACCCTCGCCTCCCATGTCTACTGACCGCTCACCTGAGCCTAGCGAATCTATGCAACTCGGGTTCACCAAACTCACAAGGGAGGAACGGGCACACCGCAGAAGGCAGGGCCTATGCTTATACTGTGGCAAAGCTGGGCATTTATTACGCACTTGTCCTGTACGGCCGGGAAACAAACGCACCTAGCGCACCAAGCATACACTTCACAAGCAACAATTTTCCACCTCCCTGCAGCCTCTTCTCAACCCCATCCTCACACTTACTTGCCCAGACAAAACTACTGCTCTCTACAACAGCACTCTCACTTCAGCCCTTGACATCGCTGCACCTGCAACTCCACGCCACCCACGCACAACCCCACTACAACCCTGGCACACAAGACTAACGCGATACCTCCAAAGGTGCTCACGCACTGCTGAAAGGCACTGGGGGAAATCGCGCTCCACAGCTGACTTCACACACTACAAATTCATTCTCCGTTCGTATAGCTCTGCCCTCTCCCTGGCTAAACAGTCATTCTTCTCCTCTCTAATTTCTAATCTTTCCTCCAACCCCAAATGCCTTTTCTCAACCTTCACATCTCTTCTAAACCCACCAACACAAACACCTTCCACTAACTTCTCTGCCCAAGATCTCGCCAACCACTTCAAGAACAAGATTGAATCTATCAGACATGACATTTCATCACTACCACCCCCACCCAGCCAGCCCAGCCCTGTCGCCTCTCCCACATACACACTAAGCTCCTTCCCACCTGTCACTGAGGATGAAGTCTCCCTTCTCCTCACTCGCTCAAACCTAACCACATGCCCTCTCGACCCAATCCCATCTCAGCTCACCCAAGAACTCTCCCTCTACTAACTCCAATCCTTACTCACTTATTCAACCTCTCTTTGTCAACCGGCACCTTCCCATCCTCTTTCAAACATGCACTAATCACTCCCATCCTAAAAAAAACCCTCCCTGGACCCAAACTCACTGTCAAATTACCGGCCAATTTCCCTACTCCCGTTCAAGCTTCTCGAGCGCCTTGCATATAACCGTCTCACTAAATTCCTCTGCTCCCATTCCCTGCTAGATCCCTTGCAATCCGGATTCCGCCCTCATCACTCCACTGAGACTGCCCTCACTAAAGTGGCCAATGACTTGCTCTCAGCCAAGTCAAAAGGCCACTACTCCCTACTCATTCTTTTGGACCTGTCAGCCGCCTTTGACACAGTTGATCACCCACTCCTCCTCCAAGCCCTCCACTCCCTAGGTCTCTGCGACACTGCACTCTCCTGGTTTTCATCTTATCTCTGCAACCGCTCCTTCAGTGTTTCCTACTCCGGCTCCACTTCCCCACCCCTCCCACTGTCTGTTGGTGTGCCTCAAGGATCAGTACTGGGACCCTTGCTCTTCTCAATCTACACTGCTTCCCTTGGAAAACTAATAAACTCCTTTGGGTTTCACCATCATCTCTATGCTGATGACACCCAAATATATCTTTCCTCCCCAGACCTCTCCCCTTCCCTCCTGTCCCGAGTGTCTGACTGTCTGTCTGCTGTGTCTTCCTGGATGTCCTTCCATCAACTCAAACTTAACCTTGGCAAAACTGAACTAATTCTCTTCCCTCCATCTACAACCAGCCTTATCCCAAATATTACCCTCACCGTTAACAACACTTCCATCACACCAACCCCTACAGCACGCTGCCTGGGGGTCACATTTGACTCTGCCCTATCCTTCATTCCTCACATCCAGTCAATCTCCAACTCATGCCGCCTCCACCTCCGCAACATCTCTAGAATCCGACCCTTTCTCACAGAAGACACTACCAAAATTCTAATCCAAACACTCATCATGTCCCGTCTTGACTACTGTAACGCTTTACTAATTGGCCTGCCTCTCACCCAACTAACCCCGCTACAGTCCATAATGAACTCTGCTGCAAGACTAATCTACCTCACTCATCGCTTCTCTAACACCACACCCCTCTGTCAGTCCCTACACTGGCTCCCGTTAGCATACAGCGTAAAATTCAAAACTCTGGTGCTAACTTATAGAGCCCTCACTAACACTGCACCCCCCTATATTTCATCTCTCATTTCCAAATATACTCCCGCCCACCATCTTCGCTCTGCACATGACCTTCTGCTCTCCACAGCTCTTATCACATCCTCCCACTCCCTCCTACAGGACTTCTCCCGTGCTGCACCTGAGCTGTGGAATTCCCTCCCCCGCCCCATCAGACTCTCCCCCAGCCTTCAAATCTTCAGACGCTCCCTGGAGACTCACCTCTTCAGGGAGGCCTATCAACTGCCTCCATAAACATCATCACCAAGATTCACCCCTTGCACGGACTACTGCACTCAACGGCACTTCTCACTCCCACCCACTGACTGGCAGTTCATGTGGCAGGAGGCACTTAAACGCAATAGCACTTACTCCTTCTGTATCAAACCTACCTTCCTCTAGACTGTAAGCTCTCACGAGCAGGGCCCTCTGATCCTCCTGTTCTCCACATCTGATTGTACTATTTAATACCTCTGTATGTCTATTCCCAATTGTACAGCGCTGCGGAATTAGTTGGCGCTATATAAATAAAGAATAATAATAATAATAATATCTTGGGGAACAGGCCCTAGGTGGTGTACAGCAGTCTCTAGATACTAGTACACAGAAACCCACCATCCAGGTGGTATTTTCCTGGGCTGAACAGCTCGTGGAGGTGTTGGCCCTGGTGGATTCTGGCGCAGCCGGTTTCTTCATGGATTGTTCATTTGCCAAATTAGATAAAATTCCTTTGGTCAAAAGGGACACTCCCTTAGCCATTGAAGCCATTGATGGCAGACCTTTGGAACCTGCATAGATTACTATGGAAACTATTCCTATTACTATGTCTATTGGGGCACTCCACAAGGAGGAATTACGTTTCCAGATAATCCATTCCCCTCATCATGCGGTCATTCTGGGGTTCCCATGGCTACATCTGCATAATCCCCAGTTCGACTGGCAGAGATGTGAGGTTAGATCATGGTCTGAGTATTGTATGAAGCAATGTTTGTTGCACCCAGTCAAGATTTTATGTAACTCTCCCTCCGTGCCAGCTGAATACCGTGAATTCAGTGACGTATTCAGTAAGGGAGGGGCTAGCGCATTGCCCCAGCACAGACCGTATGATTGCGCTATTGCTTTGCCTCCAGGCGTGGGGCCTCCCAGGGGTCGCACGTACCCATTGCCTTGAGATGAAAATAAGGCTATGGAAGACTACATTGAGGACGCCTTCAAAAGAGGAATTATACGCAAGTCTACTTCTCCGGCTGGTGCCGGTTTCTTTTTTGTAAAAAAGAAAAATGGCGAACTAAGGCCTTGTATTGATTACCGCGGACTGAATAAACTCATGTCTAAGAATGCCTACCCCATACCACTTATTACTGAACTATTTGACAGGTTAAAGGGCTCCTCCATCTTTGCGAAAATCGATCTACGGGCCGCTTATAACCTGATCAGAATTAAGGCTGGGGATGAGTGGAAAATGGCATTTAATACTAGGTCTGGGCATTATGAATACCTAGTGATGCCATTTGGCCTCTGTAACGCACCTGCGGTATTTCAAGAGTTAATCAATGATATCCTCCATGACATGCTTCAATCTTGTGTGGTCTTATGCCTCGATGACATACTTATACATTCCGCTAACCTAGATCAACACATCAAGGATGTGTCCGAGGTCTTGCTTCGTTTACGAAAAAATAAACTATTTTGTAAATTGGAAAAATGCGAGTTTCACAGGTCCAAAGTGCCTTTCCTGGGGTTCGTGATCTCTAAAGATGGCATTCCCATGGACCAGGAGAAACTCGCAGCAGTCTTACAGTGGCCACGTCCCAAGGGGTTAAAAGCTATCCAACGCTTTCTGGGCTTTGCCAATTATTATAGGAAATTTATCCAGAATGTTTCTACGATTGTTAAACCTCTGTCTTACTTTACACACAAGGGTGCTAATCCATCTCAATGGACCGAGGCAGCTGAAAACGCTTTTGAGAGATTGAAGTCTGCTTTTGCATCTGCTCCTGTACTGTCCCACCCCAATCCTGCTCTGCTGTTTACCTTGGAAGTCAATGCCTCCGAAATAGGGGTAGGGGCAGTACTTTCCCAGAGCCCAGCTGTGGGTGGCACCCTGAGACCTTGTGGGTTCTTTTCTAAAAAAACTTTTGAGTGCCCCAAGCCATTATGAAATTGGTGACAGAGAACTCTTGGCTATTATTCTCGCATTGAAGGAATGGCGTCACCTACTGGAGGGTACTAGAACCCCTGCGCTAATTCTAACTGACCACAAGAATTTGACGTATCTCTCAGAGGCAAAAAGGTTGTCCTCCCGCCAGGCTAGATGGGCACTGTTTCTATCCCGATTTAATTTTGTAGTATCCTATCTACCGGGCTCAAAAAACGTTAGGGCGGATGCCCTGTCCAGACAATTCGGGCCAGAGGTAGAAAAGGATGAACCCCCCGTGCCTATTATTCAGCCCAATAGCATTCTGGCCACTGTTCGTACTAGCATTACTTCTCCACTGGGGGAGGAAATTTTGGAATCCCAGGCTACGGCACCTCCAGAGACTCCAGTTGGCAAGTGTTTTGTGGATGAGCCATTCCGTACCCGTCTGCTTGAGACATATCACTCGTCTAAGGCTGCTGGGCATATTGGGAGGGATCAATTAATATGGTCTCTCTCACAAGTATTTTGGTGTCCCTCCCTTAGTGCCGATTGATCCACATTCACTGCAGCCTGTGCTCGTGCCAAAACCCCCAGACACCTCCCAGGGGGCCTACTCCAACCTGTACCTAATGGCGAACGCCCATGGTCCCACATATCCATTGGTTTCCTGTGAAAACTGCCAGTGTCTAGGGGGTATACATTTACCTTAATGGTGGTTGACAGATTCTCTAAGATGGCTCATTTCGTGTCTCTCTCTGGCCTTCCTTCAGCCCAGGAACTGGCAGTGGTTTTTGCTCGAGAAGTGTTCCGCTTGCATGGGGTTCCCAGAGTTGTAGTGTCAGACCTGGGGAGCCAATTCGTGTCCAGGTTCTGGAGGGCATTCTGTAGTCAGATGGGCATCCAATTGTCCTTTTCCTCCGCCTACCATCCCCAAACCAATGGGGCCGCTGAGAGTGCCATTCAGGGACTGGAGCAGTTCCTGCGCTGTTTTGTGACTGATCATCATGACAATTGGGCAGCCCTGTTGCCGTGGGCAGAGTTCGCCAGGAATTGTGCAGTTAATTCATCGTCCGGGAGCTCCCCGTTCTTCATCAACTACGGGTTTCAGCCATGCCTGCTCCTGGACTCATTCCAGTCACAGCAGATTCCAGCTCTGGACGAGCATATTGAGCAACTCCGCTCCACTTGGGCACAGGTTCAGAGGACCCTCAGACAGTCATTCCAACGACATCAGCGGCATGCCAATCATAGACAGCTGCCAGCGGTTTCCTTCCAGGTTGGGGACAGGGTATGGCTTTCCTCCAGAAATCTTAATCTGCAAGTTCCATCCAATAAGTTGGCTCCCCGGTTCATTGGTCCCTTCAAGATTATCCGCAAAGTTAAAACTGTTTCTTATGCAATGGAACTCCCAGCATCTATGTGCATACATAACGTGTTCCATGTGTCCCTGTTAAAACCTTTGGTATGCAACTGCTACACTACCACTCCGGTGGTTCCTGGGCCGGTGGATGTTCAAGGCCAAGAGGAATACGAAGTTTCAAGCATTGTTGATTCACGGAGATTTAGAGGGAAATTGCAATATTTGGTCCATTGGAAGGGCTATGGCCCTGAAGAGCTTTCTTGGGTCGACCAGAAGGACCTTCATGCCCCTAGATTATTGCGCAATTTCCACTCTGAATATCCCCAGAAACCAGGACCCTCTGCCAGGAGAGGGGGTCTTTGAGAGGGGGTACTGTTGCAATGCCCGTTCTCTGGTCTGTCACTCTGTGTGTGGTGCGCTCCCATTGGCTGAGCTTTGTTTGGCCCGCCCAGTATGGCCTTCTTATACCAGGCCTCTGGCACCTGTCAGGTGCCCATTTGTGGTGTTCCTGTACCAGTGCTACTGTGTTGCTGTGTTCCTGCTTACCGACTTGGCCCGTTTGACTACTCCTACTGGTTCCTGCTCCGTGATTTGACCCGGTCTGGCTGACGTTCCTGCTCCGTGACCTGACCCAGCTAGTCTGACGTTCCTGCTCCATGATTCGACACGGCCTGGCTGACGTTCCTGCTTCGTGACCTGACCCGACTTGTCTGATGTTCCTGCACTGTGATTCGGCCAGCGATCCTGATCCTGTTCTCCGTGTCGCTGGGGCGACATTCTTACTTCCACAAGTGCTGGTCTAGCAGACTGAGTGTTGTGGCCTCCAACCCACTGAGCCTTCCGTTAACTCTTGCAGAGCAATGTTGCCTCCGTTACACTGAGCCTTCCATTTACACTTGCAGAACACTGTTGCCTCCGTTACACTGTGCCATCTGTTAACACTTGCAGAGCACTGTTGCCTCCGTTAACACTGAGCCTTCCGTTAACCCTTGCAGAGCACTGTTGTTTCCGCTACTGCACCGGTCGGGTGCAGTTGGCTCTTGTCCATCAGCTCTTGCAGTGCACAGTGTCTCCGTTAACGCACCGGTCGGGTACCGACCCGGCTTGGCTGAAGTTCCTGATCCGTGTACTGACCCGGCTTGGCTGAAGTTCCTGCTCTGTGTACCGACCCGGCTTGGCTGAAGTTCCTGCTCCGTGTATCGATCCGGCTTGGCTGAAGTTCCTGCTCCGTGTATCGATCCGGCTTGGTGAACGTTCCTACTCTTGCTGTGCGGCCCGAGTTGCACTCACTCTCTCTCTTGGTCTTTAGTAGACCTCCGGTTGCCTCGGTTACTGTGCAGACAGACCTATCTTTGACCCGTTCACTCCATAGTGCCTCATCCTCTCTCACTCCGGTAGAGAGTCTCCGGTTGCACCACGGTACATTTGGTCTGTTTACTGCTTCACCTGAGGTTGGGTTACTCTTGGGCGCCTCAGGCTGTCTATACCACTAGCAGTTGCCTCAGACCGGAGCGTTCATTAAACCCTTGCGGGGAGGTGCTGTGCACTTGGGTCACTATCCACTGCAGTCTCAGTTTGGCGTCACGTTGCACCTTCCGGTGCTGTGCATTTGGGTCACAAATTATTGCAGTCCCAGTTTGGCGTTCACTATACCGCTGATTGCCGCCTTCCTCTGGTGCCCAGTAGGGGCCCAGTCCTGGCTCCGCTTGCTCCTCTGTGGCTACAGTCGCTATTGTCACTCTCTGCGTAGAGAGTATACTGTGGGCATTCCACTATTAGGGCCTATCCGCTGTTCCTAGCCTAATAGTCCATTCTGCCATATTCTCACTGTATCATACGAACTGTACCTGACCTGTGTCAGTATTGTAAATTGTTCTTTACATACTGGACCTGGGTGGGTTAATCATATCTTTGTAACCTGTCCTGTGTCAGTGTTATCTTATATTTGTATTCTGGACCCGCGAGGGTTACTGTTATTCTGTGTGTGCTAATAAAACTGTGTTTTACCAAAACCTTCCATTTCTGAGTGTACATAAAACCGTAAGAGTAGTGTAGTGTTTGACATATAGCATTTGGAGAATTGTGCAAGGCATATAGGTTTGGCGAATTGCTCACAGCGTTTGGCGTACAGGGTTTGGCATTTAGCATTTGAAGAATTGCGTTTAGTGTTTGGCGTATTGCTTATAGCGTTTGGTGAATTTCGCGTGGCGCGTTGCATTTGATGAATTGCATATTTGTGTTTGGTGAACTGCATTTAGCAAACTGCGTATAGTGTTTGGAGAATTGTGTATAGTGTTTGGCATATAGTATATAGAGTTTGGCCAGTTGGCTATAGCATTTGGAGTTGAAGAGAGCGAAGACCTACCCGGTCGTGGCCACTCAAGAACAGCTGAGAGTTTTCCAGGGTCCATAGCAAAATAACATACCCCAAGAAGGTGCGGTGGAACTCACACTTCTCTAGTTTGCATAATAGGTTATTCTCTCTTAACCTTTGCAGAACTTGGGGTACATCTGCGTGATGGCTTTCCATGGAGGTGGAATGGATCAATATGTCTTCTAGGTATACCACTACACATTGTTTGAGCATGTCCCGTAGGACATCATTTAAGAATTCCTGGAAAACAGCGGGAGCATTGTAGAGACTGAAGGCCATTACAAGGTATTTGTAATGCCCGCTCCTGGTGTTAAACGCGGTTTTCATCCAGAATAATCTGATCTAGAGTAGGATAGGCAGAAATACAGTACAGGACTTCTTTCACCTCTGAAAGATATCTGAGACTCTACAGTAGTAGAGGGAATGTTTAAGGTAGTTAATATTGCCTTAATCAGGCCTTCCACAGAGGGTTCAGGGTCAGCTTCAAAGAGATCACCATGAAAATGGGAAGACTCCACATCAGAACACACACCATGCTCAGAATCCTCATCTGAATCCTCTATATAAGAATCAGATAGATCAAGAATACCAGGAGCCTTAGGGGCCATGAACCTGAAAGAAGTAGGGGGTCTCCAAGACTGGAGAACCCCTTGAAGGGAGAGAGAAAACTGTGCCATAGAGGACTTCAAGTCCTTAAAGGTGGCTCTTGATCATGGCTGGAAGGCCCTGGCAGAGACACAGGGACCACAGTACATGAAGGGCATAAGTGACCTGAGTATTCCCTTGGAAGCCCTATTTGGCATGAGGAGCAGTAAGGGGGGAGTCCAAGACACCCCTGAGACCTTAGCTTTAGGCCTAGCCCCATGTCCTGGCAGATCTAACATTCTACAGAATAAAGTGTCAAAACAGTAAAGGAATATCCAAATACTGTCACCCAGATTACAGATTTCACCCCAGAAATCCTAAAATACACTTATCTGGCAAGTGAAGGGTTAACCTGCAGAGGAGAGTTGAAGAGACCAAGCCCTGCATATGATACTCAGTAGAGAGGAAAAAAACAAAATGGTGACCATGAAGGGAACCAGTTGGAAATCAGCCCGTCAAGCTGGTGTGCATGGGAAACGTAGTTACTCAGAGCAAAGTACCAAAAGACAGAACCAAATCTCAGCAAAGCCCTTAAGGCACTGGAAATGTCGACGAGATAAATAGACAAGAGCAGACAATTAAAATGAGCCATCTCTACACTCGGTACACAGAGTGGTTGCAGAGATGTGTCCCAAGATGTCTGTCCCATTGTTGGTATGTGGTAAAGCGTGTGAATTTAAAAAAAATAACTAATAAGGCAAAAGTAATGAAAAAGTGTAAAAAAAACACATAGAACCACTAATAAACATGAACACATCTGATAAAAACAATGTGAGAATGAGGAATGAAACCTTCAACAGCCCAATTACTGGCAGGGAAGGGGTTAATTATCACAAAACAGCTCAAAATGCTCCAAACACACACAGAACAGAAACTTAGCAATAACCAACATGAATGCAGAAATTATAGAGAACGCCAAAGAAATACTTGTACAAAAGGGAGCTGTAGGACGAGTGAACCATGGCACTAAAAAGGTTGCTCACCTTTTTCCTGTAGGACTTCTTTCTTCAGATTACCACTGCAAGGAAGAAGCCCCAAAAAGATACTCCTTCTGGAGTGCGAGACATGGGTTACATGGTTCTCTCCTAGGGCTGAAGGGTCCAGAAGCAGCTCCTGTAAACTGAGCAATCCAACAAAGTGAAGTCAGTAATGGTAATCCATCCAATGGGGGAATTTTGACATCCCATATCTAAAGAAAAATAATAAAATAACTAAAACTAAGCAGAACTGTTCACAGCCTTCCTACCAGGATGATGGAACAAATCTAACTGGAGGGGTGCAGCTGGGTAGCCTGCTATGCAGGAGAGTGAGGCTCCACTGGAGAAATGTTCCAGCCTACTGGGAGGAGCTGTCACCTCCCGATGGTACCTGTATGCTATATTGGAAGACAGAAAAATAGAGTTTGGTGTATGGAGTATAGCGTTTGACGTATAGCATTTGGAAAATTGTGTATAGCATTTGGCGTATAGCTTTTGGCGTATAGGTTTTGGCATATTGCGCATAGTGTTTGAGGTAATGGAGTATAGCTTTTGGCAAACCGTGTGGCATGTAGCTTTTGGCGAATTGTGTGCAGTGTATTCCTTGTGGCAAATTGCATATAGTGCTTGGCAAATTGAGTGTTGCATTTGGAGTATATCATTTGGCGTATAGGGTTTGGCATATACTGTTTTATGAACTGTGTAAAGCATTTGGCATATAGAGTTTGGCGGATGGTGTATAGTGTTTGGCCAATTGTGTATAGAGTTTGGAGTTTTGCATCTGGCTTATGGCGTTTGGCGTACAGTGCTTTGTGTATAGCATTTGGAGTATAGCGTTTCATGTATAGTGTTTGTTTCATAGAGCTTTCCATATTATGTACATAGTTGTACGTATAGCTTTGTGAGTATTGCACGTAGCACTTTGCATTTAGTGTTGTGTATATAGGCATCTCTATTCACTTATTTTTCATTTGTTTTGGAATGTCCACCCTATTATTATATATATATAAAATCATATCAGCAATGGCACACACTGAGCTAAGTACCCAATGTGAATTTTAGGTGCACGTCCCATAGAAAAACATAAAATAGAGATAATCAGATATACTCAGCCTGGGTTGCTCCTGGCTTTTTAAGAGACAGCACACTTGTAGCAGCAAATGTAAAAAAAAGACATTAATTTACTGCTTCAATGCCTAACGTTTTTGGTCCACTAGGGACCTTCCTCAGGGCAAACGGCAACAAACTAGAACATTTCAGATATATATATTATTACTAGAGGACAAAAAATTAACAAAATTACTTACACCCACACTGACTCTCCACTCGTGCAGTCCAGGCATCAAAATGCAGCGTCCCACACTGCTCAGAGTGATGATGTCAGCGAGGGTCTCCCTGGTTGCTAAACAACCAGACATAAACAAACAATGCAAACAATTAATAAATGTAACTATCACCAACTCAGGGCCGGAGCCACCTATAGGCGCACATTCTCTGGGGGCGCATCGGGTACCCTGCTCACCACTTACTGCCCAAGTAAAAAAAAGTATGCTTCGGTGCCCTCCCTTGGCTGGTTATTTTTTTAATGTAGCACAGCGATACCCGTTTCTCTCTCCCACTTCGCTCTTTCAGCACTGGACCAGGATTGAAGGAGCGGAGGGGGAGAGAGAAATGGGCATCTCTGTGCTACATTAAAAAAATAGCCAGCCAAGGGAGGGCACCGAAACGTACTCACTGGGAGAGAGAGAGATGTGCACCGGGAAGAGTAAGTGGAAGAGTGGTCAAGAGGGGAAAAAGAGTCAGACGGGGGAAGAAAGTGTCAAAGGGGGGAATAACAGTCAAGAGGGGATCAAGAGTCATACAGGGGAGAGAGAGAGTCAAAGGGGTGATCAGCAGTCAAGAGGGGGATCTAGAGTCCGACAGGGGAGAGAGAGACTCAAAGGGGGAATCAACAGTCAAGAGGGGGAGAGAGTCAAAGGGGGGGAGAGTCACACATAGAGAACACACACACACAAACTGACACTTATACACATATAGGGAACACAAAAACACTGACACTTAAACACATACAGGATGGGGCATAAAGGGGTAGGACAAAAGGGGTGGAGCCAAGGGGTGGCAAAATGAGGTTTTGCCTAGGGTGGCAAAAATCCTTGCACCAGCCCTGCACCAACTCACATCAGAGCTCTGTCGCCTGAAAGTAGAGCGCTGCAGCAGACCTATAAAGAATGTATCCCTGTTCTCCAAAAAAATGCCACAAATAAGATACTGTAGCAAGAAATGTCTGGTGATAATGTGAAGTAATCCCAGAAGTTCATCCACTTCAGCGAAACAACTGTAGATATAAAGTCATACCTTGGAGCTTAGTCTTACTATGTGTCCTGTTGATCCGCACAGGCAATTTACTCAGAGGACTTCAGCGCGTCACATCACATCGCTATAGATACATCATCTTAATAGTGCCCCACTGTGGTCTCCAGCGCATTGCAGAGCTATAAATCCATAAGATTCAATGATATTCTGCTCCATCATGCCGCGCAGTGGTCTCCAAAGCATGACAATGCCATCTGTACAAAATGTTCAGAAGCCGTTATTCACTGTATTCATAATTTCCTGCAGAAACTTATCTTGCAAGATTCTCCAGCGCAATACAGCGCTTCATGTGCATGACATTCATATAAATCCACCTTAATAATACCAACATAGATTTCCCCTGCAGAGATTTCCAATGTATAACAGTGCTAGGTATTCAAATAAGTCAGATCATGACAAATGTCTGTAATGCAACCGTAGGGGCTCTCCCACAGATAACTCCAATAGATCGCTGCACTTTATTCCAATGGAGCCAGGGACTTCACTTCATATTGTGCTCAGGTGCTAGGTGCCATCTCCCATAAACTAATCACAGGGAGAGCCCATATGATACACCTTCTAGAACTGAGTGCTGAAATAAGAGCCACTGATGACTGCAGTGCGATCCCCACTGAATAGTATATGAAACGATAGACAGTGAACAATAACAACAAGGATAAACAGTAGATACATACTTGCAATGGGTTAAGGTGCTCAATCCCACAGTAACTTCCCCACACAGTTAAATAAAACACACATAAACCAATAATTGTGGCAGAATTAAGTCATTTACTTATTCCTCACTCTTACAGACTAAATGGCGCAAAGCACCAACCCCAATGTGGCATCCCCTACTAAGTCAGAGGTTGGTAGCCAAGCCACGGCTGCACTTGGCGGCCACCACTGCAGCCAGACCTCGTCTGTATCCGGCTGCCCACACTGTTGGAGCCCTCTGCTTCACCCCAACACTGGAGATGGCAGGCTGAACGTCCCCAACCTTCCACCTTCCATCCAGTGATAGCAGCTGAGCCACCCCCAAACCCAGCTGCCATCGCGAGAAGTTCTGCAGAGCATCCCCAAAACGTCTTTTGGTCTCCATGCCCCTTCCCCCTTGCCCTGTGCATGAATGGTACTTGCCACCTTTTCTCTGGACCTTCAGCACGCCTGACCACAAAGTCAGTGCCTGCTGTACCATAGCCCATCCAGGTGGCTAAGCCTGCGCCCTTCCTGCCATCGCCGACCCTGACCACAAAGTCAGTTCCCAGCTTGGCCTGCAAAACCACAGCCTTCTGGGCTCAGGGAATACTGTATTGCCGCCACCAAAAAGCAGGCAGAGGTACTCCGCTCTGCCCTCTTTCACCGCCATCTTACCTGCCACTTCTCAATAGCATCCTGTAAACCTGTATTAAAGATATCCAAACCTATATCAGACAGGTGCACTCCATCCTCTCTGTATAGACCTTTGCAGCTAGGTGTCATGGTTTCCCAGGAACAAACGAGGAGTCAGTATGGTATAGTAAAACAATCTTTGTTGAATAAATATAAGTACAGTAAATCACAGAACAATGAGTAAGTAAATCACAGAACAATGAGTAGAGGTCCTTCTAGTGTCCAACAACTATCAGAAATAGGAGTCTGCCAAAAGTCGGAACGCTTTTAAAGAGACGGACAGAAGCTGTTGGAGTCTCTATATAATGAAGGCCCAGCAGGAATCCCAGTAAGAGACCTAGAGGTAGATTTAAAGCCAGCTGTTAACATAGCTGGTAGGGCCAAAGTGAATACCGGCTGTTAAACTAACATGTTTAACGTGGTATTTACAGGCCCTACCAGCTAGAACTCCAAAGGACGTTAAATCACAAAAACAGTCTTGTGGCTGAACATCCATTTTGTGCATTTAGTTCCCAAAACACTGCTAAAAGCAGCGATATTGGGAACTGAACAGTGAAAAACAATTAAGTATCGGTGCTGGACATACTGCCAAGCACCGATCGTTAATTGATCCATGTTACACTTACCTGTCATCCACTGTCCTGTTTTTTCTTCCATCTTCCGCCTTGTCTTTTCCCTGTAAAATAAAATAAAAGTATAAAAAATCAAGCATGAACGAATACATTCCAGAACCCTTTGAGTGGCAGAGGGGTACACAACACATTGCAAAGCGGTGCATACCTCACTGTCACTCAAAGGGTTAAATATTAGTGCTCCACAAATATGCCCATATATGCCTCCATGTAATGGCCCAAAGAATAAATGCCAATGAATAAAAAAGCTCCACATATACATAAATCAATGCGATTCATTAATGCCCAAAATCTAACTTAGCTTTTAACTGTCTCAGCCACTTGGAGTGGCCACGAGGGCGGCGGCGACAGAGACACAAATATCCCACAACGCTCTTCTTCAACTGTGTACAGGCCAATGCCCGTAACACATTGAGGGCATTTGAAGTGAGCCTGCCCATATATAAAGGCAGGCTCACTTCAAATGCCCTCAGTGTGTTAGATTTTAGGCATTAAAGTATCGCACTGATTTATGTATATGTGGAGCTTTTTTATTCATTGGCATTTATTCTTTGGGCCATTACATGGAGGCATATATGGGTATATTTATAGAGCACTAATATTTAACACTATGAGTGACAGTGAGGTATGCAATGCATTGCTTTGCAATGCGATGCATACCCTTCTGCCACTGAAAGGGTTCTGGAATGTATTCGTTCAGGCTTGATTTTTATACTTTTATTTTATTTTACAGGGAGAAGACAAGGTAGAAGATAGGAGAAAGAAGACAAAACAGAAGGACCAGCAAGCTGAGGACTCTGCTGGACATCAGAATTAATGATAAGTGTTAATGCAATGTTGCTTTACTTAGTCGGGTTAACCCTATGAATGCCAGCCGGGTAATTATACCCTACCCGCACTCATAGGGTTAATCCTACTAACTTTGGACAGGTTGTATGCACTTTGGATGTATTGATGTGGGGCTTAGGGCCCCATATCAATACATCCACTGTGGACATTGTTTTTTTTTGCCGGTTAACAGCTGCGTCAGCTAACAAAAAATCCGATAAGGAACTTTACGGCTAAAAAAACTGGGTCTTAAGTTTTGTGTGGTGAGTCCCTTATCGGGTTTTTTCAGCTAATGCAGTCCTTTAAATGGCAAAATGTAGAGTTTTTCCTTTTTTATCGGCCAAAACACACGTTAGTGTTGCTGCCGGCATACTCGATGAACTGCCGTTAGCAGTTCATTCCATGGCCCTTTGTATGGCTTCCTACACGTTAAAACATCCATTGGTGTTTTTTTTTACTTAACAGCTGGCTTTAAATCTACCCCTAACTGACTCACGCCTACAGTCAGCAGGTAGATCTAGGGATCTCCCTAAAGATGATACGGTAAGGGAGAAGTACTGACTCAATCCTGCAGTCAGTAAGTGTACACTATAAAAACATAACCTACACACCCTCAATGCGTTTCATAATCCACAGACCATTTCCTCAGGAGGCTCAGACCATGAAACACTTTGAGGGTGTGTAGGTTATGTTTTTATAGTGTACACTTTTATATTATTTTTTTTAGCATATATATTTTAAATTTTTGAATAATTACTACTATATACGGAGCAAACCCATTTAGACCTGGATTCTTGTATATGTTTGACTGAGCATTTACCCGGAGTGCTGATTGTCGAGAGGTCCGTGTGGGGAGGACTAGCACCAACTGTCCCCACAAGCTCTAAGACCGGTAGTGAGTCCATCTACTCTGGTCTCTACGTGTCTCAAGTAAGTGCACGGATTCCATATATAACTATCTTGGTGCTATAGAGACTGTTTACAAAATACATCAGTACTCTCCTATCTGTGTTTTATGCTGAGGAACACCTGGTCAGGATCCACTCGAATTTGAGGATTGAGCAGCATTAACAGAATACCTGTATGGGGCCAACACAGTATCCTCCATATGCCCAACACACTACTATATTAATATATAAGTATCTGTGTTTAAATGTGAGTATAATTCTCACCAATTATTGATTGATCTCATATTTGACCAACTAAAATACTACACTATATTTCGCTCCCTTCTTTCTGTTTTTTTCTATATCTTCCTGACGAGAAATTGTTAACCACGTGAACCACACTAATTGTATCAGACCAGAATTTCACTGCCCTATTCTCTAATTTCTGCCACCAAAGCTCCAAAGCCACCACAACAGGGGATAATTATAAATAAAAAAAGTAATATTCTTTGTCAGCCCTTGCTGCACCCACTGCACTGGCCATTGCTTTGCACACCAATTCCCCTCCAGGTACGCTCCCAAACCAACTGTCCCACAGCATCGGTGAACAATTGTAACTCCACACTGGACTGCTCAGGGCCCCCGCTACAGACATACCCAATTAAAATCCTGCAAAAACTTGGGGTGGTGAACCTATGCAGGTGGGGGCTACCCAACTTTCTGTGGCTGAGAGGGCCCTTGTATCGATTATCGGGCTTAAACAAACTGATGGTAAAGAATGTGTATCCCATACCACTGATTACTGAGCTGTTTGACCTCCTCAAAGGTTCTACTATCTTTACTAAGCTCGATTTGAGGGCAGCTTACAATTTGGTCAGGATCAAACAAGGGCATGAATGGAAGACAGCATTCAATACCTGGAGCAGGCATTATGAATACCTGGTCATGCCCTTTGGCCTGTGCAATGCTCCCGCTGTCTTCTAAGAATTTATAATGACATTCTGAGAGAACTTTTGTAAAGCTGCTTTGTCGTTTATCTGGAGGACATCCTTATCCATTCTCCAATGGTGGAGACCCACTATGCAGATGTATCCAGGGTCCTTTCACTCTTGAGAGACAACAACTTGTTCTGCAAGTTGGAAAAGTGTGAATTTCACAAAACCCAAGTTACCTTTTCTTGGGTACGTTATCTCCGCATCCGGGTTCGCAATGGACATCAAAAAAAATTCTGCTGTGGTCTAGTGACCTCGTCCGGAGGGACTGAAGGGGATTCAAAGATTTTTGGGCTTTGCAAACTATTACCGTAAATTTCTCGACCATTGTAAAACCTATCCCTGACATGACGCGGAAAGGAGCCAAAGTGTTAGAATGGTCTTCTGATGCTCCAATCCTGGTACATCCCAATCCTGCCCTGCCCTTTACCCTGGAGTATTGGAGTAGACACCCTCCTTTCTCAACGGTCAGCTCCTGGAGAGGCTTTACGCCCTTGTGGCTTCTTCTTGAAAAAACTAAGGCGGAGATGGTTTATCAGATTGGTGATAGGGAATTGCTGGCCATAATCTTGGCATTAAAAGAGTGGTGTCATCTGTTGGAGGGTACCAGTTCCCCCATTTTGATTCTTACAGACCACAAGAATATGACGTACTTGTCTGAGGCCAAGCAGTTGTCCTCCCGCTAGGCCAGATGGGCACTATTCCCATCCAGGTTTAATTTCGTGGCTTCCTACATTCCGGGCTCGAAAAATATGAAGGTGGACGCCCTGTCACGCCAATTTTGTAGTAGGTTCCAGGAGGAGGTTCCTCCTGCTCCGATCATTCCTGCTGATCGCATTCTTGCCACGATACTTACCTGCATTACTTCTCCCCTGGGAGAGGAGATACTGGCTGCTCAGGTATCTGCCCCTGCTGAGACTCCTAGTGGGAGATGTTTTGTACCAGCTTAGTTCCGTATTAAAATTCTGGAGACATACCATGCTTACAAAATCGCTGGCCATATTGGGCGCGACCAGTTAATCTGGTCTTTGTCTAGACTGTTTTGGTGGCCGAGCCTCCACTCTGATTGTGCTGCCTTTACCGCAGCCTGTACCACGTGTGCTCAAAATAAGTCTCCTCGACATCTGCCAGTAGGCTTTCTCCAGCCTGGGGCCAAGGGGGAACGCCCCTGGTCACACTTGTCCATTGATTTTATGGTCAACCTTCCAAGGTCCATGGGCTTTACTGCAATACTAATGAATGTGGACAAATTCTCAAAAATGGCTCACTTTGTGTCACTTAAGGGCTTACCATCTGCGCAGGAATTGGCGGTGGTATTCACAAGGGAGGTGTTCCGACTCCATGGTATCCCGAAGGTGATTGTGTCTGATAGAGGAAGCCAGTTTGTGTCCTGCTTCTGGAGGTGTTTCTGTGCGCAAATGAGAATTCAATTGGTATTCTCCTACGCATACCACCAGCAATCCAATGGTGTGGCAGAAGGGTTGAACCAAGCCTTGGAACAATTTCTCCGCTGCTATGTCTCTGACCACCACAACAATTGGGCTACCCTGTTGCCCTGGGTGGAGTTTGCTAGAAATTGTGCTGTGAACTCTTCTACTCAGAGTTCCCCGTTCTTGATCAACTATGGGTTCCAACCCTCAGTTCTTCCGGAAACCTTCCGAGCGCTCATGGGTTCAGGTACAGCATACCCTACGTGGTTCAGTGCAGCGACAAAACAGACAGGCTGACCGCTGACATTTGCCAGCACGGACCTTCCAGGTTGGAGATAGAGTGTGGTTGTCATCCCATAATTTGCACCTCCGGGTCCCATGCAATAAACTGGCTCCTCGATTTGTTGGTCCCTTCAAGGTGTTGCACAAGATCAGCCCGGTGGCTTACGCGTTGGAACTGCCTGCCGATATGCGGATACATAATGTCTTTCATGTCTCCCTGTTAAAGCCCTTGGTCTGCAACCGGTATACCTCCGATCCTGTCCGTCCTGCTCCCGTGATAGTTGCAGATCACGAGGAATAAGAGGTTCAAAGTATTCTGGACTTCCGTATAGTTAGAGGACACTTACAGTATTTTATCCATTGGAAGGGATATGGTCCGGAGGAGCACTCCTGGATCCCTGCTGCTGATGTTCACGCTCCTCTCCTGGTGTGCAGATTCCATGCACGTTTCCCTGACAAACCTGGTCCTGTCCCTCGGAGGAGGAGTCTTTAAAGGGAGGGTACTGTCACAGTACCTTCTTTCCAGCGCCACCGTTTCAGCGACGCTCTACGTCTTTCCACGCTTCATCTGCAGGCAAGAGGCTTCAAGCATGCTGCAGGCCTCTGTTTTATGTGTATTTGCTTCCTTGTAGTCTCCTCCTACTTACTTTTTCCCTCTAGCTGCTCCTCCTTCCTACTTCCTGTGGAGGGGTTTAAAGGGCAGACTGAGTCCAGACTCAGTCACCCTTATGTTGTTGTTCTGAGCAGTTCATTTTCTAGTATTCCTGATTCCTGTGTATGATCAGGCTTGTCTGTCCATCCATTCTGGTGTTGACCTGTGGCTCTGTCTGATTATCCTCCTTGGCATTCCGATTTGGCTCAGATATCCTCTGGTGCAAAACTGTGGCTCTGGCTGACTACCCACTCCATGTATGACCTATGCTTGTCTGACTACCCACTCTGGTGTTGACCTGGGGCTCTATCCACTGCACATCCAGCATACATACGCTGCGGTGGATATCTTATCTGGTGCAAACCGGTGGCTCTGGCTGACTACCCACTCTGGTGTTGACCTGGGGCTCCATTCACTGCACATCCAGCATTCCATTGTTTCAGTGGATATCCTTTCTGGTGCAAACCTGTGGGTCTGGCTGACTACCTGCTCTGTGTATGACTTTGGCTCGTCTGATTATCCTATCTGGTGCTTACTAGAAGGCTCTGTCTGTTCGCTCAGTTTGTTGGTTCCGTTATTCAGACATCCTTCCTAGTACTGACCTGGGGCTCTAGCAGACTCCTAGCTACTGACTGCACGAGACTCCAGTGGGCTGAGGCCTAGTCTTGGACAGTGTGGTGCAGAGATTGGGAGACTGCTATTCCTGATACAGTGCTCACCGTTTCTATCACCCACTGTGTGTTTATTGATATATTGCATTACTGTCATTATTCTCATAATAAATGTTCTATTAACTATACCGTCTGACTCCTGGTTTTGCTTGCCAACCGTAACAATAACACTGGGCAACCCATAGGTAGACACTTATCCACATAGAATTTCCCTTTAATACAACAACCTGTGTACTTAAAACTCAGTGGATTCAGCGGCAAAACCTGAAAGCTGACTCTATATCTACCTTTGCCAACATGGCCCTTGGGCCCACCTCCTTCACTATCTCCAAAGCTGCATCAAAGGATTGGTACTGCACACTACAAGTCTCCTCCTGTGATGCATCATTTACTGAACCCCCTTTCAGGTATGACAAATGTTGAATCAACCCGAACTTGCCTGCCTCCTTCTTGGATACGACCCCACAGGGGAAACCACTAAACCCTCAATTGGACTCATTAACTGGAATAACATAACATCCTGAAAACCCCTCCAACAACTCTGCTGCCCTAACCCTATCCGGGTACTCCTGCAACAACTCCACCAACTCATTTACCTGTACCATCGACCTTGCCATTTCCAGGCCTACGAAAGCACTGCTTATGTTCACCACACCCCCTTGTTTGCAATCCATCACTGAGTGGGTGCCCCCCCCACACACACACACCTTACATACATGCCTAAACTTACAAGCGAAATCCCCAGTACACTTCTTCTCATCGTATGCTCAACATACTGCTTTAATTTCCGTTCCGAGCCCTGCCTTGCAACCCCTACAGGCTGGCTCACCACCCTCTTAGATGCTGTCCCCATCAGCACATTCATCCATAAGTACATATCTTTCTGCCCAAAACTCAGTGACTTACAAGATGCCTTCTTAGTCCTGAACTCTTTATCATAGTCCAGCCACACTGAACCACCATGGTTGATGCACAAATCTGCTATTTTCTCACTATATTTCCACAAATTCTGAGCCTCCTCTGGCTTAACCTCCAGATTCACACTCACATACACAACAAAACCCTTCACCCACTGCAAAATACTTTAAATGCTTTTGATCCCCCTTTCTCCTCTTTGTCACCCTTCTCCTCCTTCTCCCACACTGCCTCCCTAGTTAGATCAAACACACAGACGTACTTGCCTGCCCATATTCTCTTCTGAACCTTCTCTTTAACACGTGCATGCAAAGTAATTGTGCATGCATAAGTATCCCCTGCTGTTACTAACTTCACAACCTTCCTAA
Source organism: Rhinophrynus dorsalis (assembly GCA_037306005.1). Classification (NCBI taxonomy): domain Eukaryota; kingdom Metazoa; phylum Chordata; class Amphibia; order Anura; family Rhinophrynidae; genus Rhinophrynus; species Rhinophrynus dorsalis. Next base: position 258,783,926 of record CM074719.1, read on the forward strand.
CCTCCTTTGTTTTCTTTACATTCAAGCCCTTCACAAATTTCTTCATGAATTTAAACACTACACCCTCTTTGGAGTCATCATCTGAGTAATCAAATGAATCTGACTCCTCAGAGGATGAGTCCCCCACCCCATATGACATATTATTCACAACAGTATTAGACTCACCATTGTTACAGACCTCCGCCTCCTGCTGCTGACTTTTCTCCACAGGTTATTGGGTCTCCTCCACCCTGTCCTCTTGTGGCTTTGAAGTCCTTGCTGCTGTTTCCCGCTATAACGACACCTTGTCTACATCACAAGAAACATTACCAGTACACCCAGCTACCGAAAACCACCACACCCCTTTGCCTAAACCCCCCAAGGGGCACCAACAGGGACAAACCCCCGACCCCCCATATTGGTCTGCTGAGTCCAGCACTGCCACTGCTCCTGCATACCCCTGCTGCCTCTGACTGTACCTCCAGCCCCCTGCTGCCAAGAACTAAAACCCTCAGGGCCAGAACTCCCTGCCCCATCTGGGAGCCAAATTCCCCCCAAGACCCATACCCACTAGCCAAAAATGGATAATGTCCCCCAACACCACCAGAACACCAACCATGAGAACCTGGACCCCCAGAACCCCCTGCTAAAATCCACACATGAGATGCCCTTCCCCCCTGCTCAGCACCATAATGGTCATCTTCTCCCCAGTATGAGATAGAGTGCCCCTCTTACCCAAGGAGCAGGCACCCTGTTTAAATTTGCCCGCCTGACCATATTCTTGCTGCCCGGTGCACTATGCATGTGCCAGCAGCCACAGACAGAAAACCGGAAGCCACATCTGAATCGACTCCCGGTTCCCATCTCATACCGTTGAAATCATTGAGAGGATAGGACTGGGGCATCCTCTCCTCCACCATTGCGGCATTATTTTCATCGCAGGACCCCACGTCCGGGGCGACAATAAGGACATTGAGGGCCACATTAAGCATACCCCTCCTCCTGGCGCACCACTCTTGTGATATTCCATGCCCAAAACCGATGCAACCCGATGAAGCACAGCAGGGTACATATGCGCCGGGCCGGCAGCCATAGCATCAGTGGGGCAAGCAGGTATAGAAATAGGGTGGGAAGACAACAGGGCAACAGATAGAGGGGCAGCAGGAAAAGAGGCAGAAGGAGGCCCCACAGCAAACAAAGAGGGATTAGGAAGAGAGGCATCATGCAAGGAGGGAGAGGACAATGAGGCTAAGAGACAAAGGGGAGGGCACAGAGGAGACCACAGGGGAAGGAAGCTGGCACCACAGCCTGGAAGCCAGGGCTGCCCTACCTGGCTCCAAGGGCTCTTGGCAGTTTTGCTTTGGCAGGGAAATTCTTCGCTGAGGCAAAATCTTCTTCTTCTCCATGATCCACGTTCCTGAAAGGCACAAGCAAACAGGTTAGTAGTATTGTCAGGCCAGCCTAGATGGCCTCACCTTTATACACCTTCACCTGTATGGTGTGAAAAATACCCGCCCCATACCTTTCTCACCAGCCGTGGAGGGCCCAGCAGGCACCATCCTTTGTCTCACATTCTCCCATTGCATGCTGAGCCCCCCATGGCTGCCATTTTGGCCTGCCTGGTGCCTGAACCTTAATGGCGCTCGCTTCAAGGCAGTCACTCACTTTTAGCTTGTATACCAAGGATAAACAGTAGATACATACAGTTGTATGAAAAAGGAAGGGCAGGTCTAAAAATTAGGTAAATACAACCTAACAAGAACACATGCCATATTAGACCATTTATTTAACAGAAATAAAGCCAAAATGGAGAAGCAATGTGTGAAAAACTAAGTACACCTTATGATTTAATAGCTTGTAAGAACCGCCTTTAGCAGCAATAACTTGAAGTAATCATTTTCTGTATAACTTTATCAGTCTCTCACATCTCACATCGTTGTGGAGGAATTTTGGCCCACTCTTCTTTATAACGTTGCTTCAGTTCATTGAGGTTTGCGGGCATTGATTTATGCACAGCTCTCTTAAGGTCCCACAACAGCATTTCGGGGAGAGGTTTGGACTTTGACTGAGCCATTGCAACACCTTGACTCTTCTCTTTTTCAGCCATTCTGTTGTAGACTTGCTGATGTGTTTGGGATCATTGTCCTGTTGCATGACCCAATTTCAGCCAAGCTTTAGCTGTCGGACAGATGGCCTCACATTTGACTTTAGAATACTTTGGTATACAGAGGAGTTCATGGTCGATTCAAGGACTGCAAGGTTTCCAGGTCCTGTGGCTGCAAAACAAGGCCAAATCATCACCCCCCTCCACCACTGTGCTTGACAGTTGGTATGAAGTGTTTGTGCTGATATGCTGTGTTTGGTTTTCTCCAAATGTAGCACTGTGCATTATGGCCAAACATCTCCACTTTGGTCTCCTCTGTCCAAAGGACATTGTTCCAGAAGTTTTGTGGTTTGTTCAGATGCAACTTTGCAAACCTAAGCCGTGCTGCCATGTTCTTTTTAGAGAGAAGAGGCTTTCTCCTGGCAACCCTTCCAAACAAACCATACTTGTTCAGTCTTTTTATAATTGTACTGTCATGAACTTTAACATTTAACATGCTAATGGAGGCCTGAAGAGTCTGAGATGTAACTCTTGGGTTTTTTGCAATTTCTCTGAGCATTGCACGGTCTGATCTTGGGGTACATTTGCTGGGACGTTGTTACGGTTGGCAAGCAAAACCAGGAGTCAGACGGTATAGAACCTTTATTATGAGAATAATGGCAGTAATGCAATATATAAATATACACGCAGTGGGTGATTGAAACGGCGAGTACTGTATCAGGAATAGCAGTCTCCCAATCTTTGCACCACACTGTCCGAGACTAGGCCTCAGCCCACTGGAGTCTAGGAGGAGACTACAGGAAACAAACACACATAAAACAAACATAGGCCTGCAGCATGATTGAAGCCTCACTCCTGCAGATGACGCATCTGGCCTTGATGCGTCCAACCGCTTGTGGAAATGATGCCGGAGCTTCACAGTAAGCATCACCAGAAGCGGCGGCGCTACAGGGTACTGTGACAGTACCCTCCCTTCAAAGACCCCTCCTCCGAGGGACCAGACCAGGTTTGTTAGGGAAACCTGCATGGAATCTGCGCACCAGGAGAGGAGCGTGAACATCAACAGCAGGAATCCAGGAATGCTCCTCCAGACCATATCCCTTCCAATGGATAAAATACTGTAAGCGCCCTCTAACAATATGGGAGTCCAGAATACCTCATATTCCTCGTGATCTGCAACTATCACTGGAGCAGGATGGACAGGTGTGGAGGTATACCAGTTGCAGACCAAAGGCTTTAACAGGGAAACATGAAAGACATTATGTAAACGCATATTGGCAGGCAGTTCCAACGCATAAGCCACAGGGTTGATCTTGCACAACAATTGAAGGGACCAACAAATCAAGGAGACAGTTTATTGCATGGGACCCGGAGGTGTAAATTATGGGACAACAACCACACTATATCTCCAACCTGGAAGGTCAGTGCTGGCAGATATATACGGTCAGCCTGCCTTTTTTGTCGCTGCACTGAACCACGTAGGGTATGCTGTACCCGAACCCATGAGGAATGGAGTGCCTGCAAATGCTCCTCCAGAGCTAAAATAGCTTGTGTATGGAAGGTTTCAGGAAGAACTGAGGGTTGGAACCCATAGTTAACCAATAAAGGAGAACTCTGAGTGGAAAAGTTCACCGCACAATTTCTGGCAAACTCCGCCCAGGGGAAGAGGGTAGCCCAACTGTCGTGGTGGTCACAGACACAGAAGCGGTGAAATTGCTCCAAGGCTTAGTTCGACCCTTTTGCTGCACCGCTGGATTGTGGATGGTATGCGGAGGAGAATACCAATTGAATGCCCATTTGTGCATAGAAATACTTTCAGAAGCGGGACACAAACTGGCTTCCTCTGTCAGACACAATCACCTTAGGGATACCATGGAGTTGGAACACCTCCTTTACAAATACCACTGCCAATTCCTGCGCAGATGGCAAGCCCTTGAGTGTCACAAAGTGAGCCATCTTTGAGAATTTGTCCACAATCATAAGTATTGCAGTAAAGCCCATGGACCTAGGAAGGTCGGTCATAAAATCAATGGATAAGTGAGACCAGGGATGTTCCCCATTGGCCACAGGCTGAAGCAAGCCCACCAGCAGATGTCGAGGAGACTTATTTTGAGCACGTGTGGTGTACCACACGTGCAATCAGAGTGGAGGCTCGGCCACCAAAACAATCTAGACAAGGACCAAATTAACTGGTCGCGCCCAATATGGCCAGCGATTTCGGAAGCATGGTATGTCTCCAGGATTTTAATGCAGAACTGAGCCGGTACAAAACATCTCCCACTAGGAGTCTCTGCTGGGGCAGATGCTTGGGCGGTCAGTATCTCCTCTCCCAGAGGAGAGGTAATACAGGTACGAATTGTGGCCAGAATGCAATCAGCAGGAATGATCGGAGCGGGAGAAACCTCCTCGTTGGACCTACTACAAAATTGGCATGACAGGGTGTCAGCTTTAACATTTTTCAAACCTGGAAGGTAGGAAACCACGAAATTAAACCTGGATAGGAATAGTGCCCATCTGGCCTGCCAGGAGGACAGCCACTTGGCTTCAGAAAAGTAAGTCAGATTCTTATGGTCCATCAGAATCAAAATGGGGGAGCTGGTACCCTCCAACAGATGACGCCACTCTTTCAATGCCAAAATTATAGCCAGCAACTCCCTATCACCAATCTGATGGAGGCATCTCAAAAGGAGGTATCTCAATAGCAATATCCTCATCCCTGCACAACAATAGTGACATCAGAATCTTTCTGCACTTCCTTCACCACACCTTGTACTTGCACTTATAATCATCCCCCTACTGCCTCTGTATGTCATCATGAACTCTAATTAGATTGTAAGCTCTTTGGGGCAGGGTCCCTTTCCCAGTGTATGTTTCCCTTGCTGCACTTTCCCCAAAAATATATGCAATGATCGCACTTTAGCGTAATGCTCTTAACCCTGTTCTGTATTTTTGTATTGTATTATTTCAAATTCTGTTACGCGCTGTGTACATGTATGGCGTTATATAAAGATACATACATACATAAACCCTCTCCACCTTAGATAGTTTTTTCGAGAAGTAGCCACAAGGGCACAAAGCCTCTCCAGGAGCTGACAGTTGAGAAAGAAGGGTGCCTACTCCAATCTCTGACGCATCAACCTCCAGGGTAAAGGGAGGGATTGGGATTACCAGAATCGGAGCCGCAGTAAATGCTGCTTTGAAATTGTCAAAGGTAGAAAGTGCAACAGAAGGCCATTCTAACACTTTGGCTCCTTTCCACTTCATGCCAGTGATGGGTTTTACAGTGGTCAAGACATTTTTTTATACATTTACGGTAATAGTTTGCAAAGCCCAGAAATCTTTGAATCGCCTTTAGTCCCTCCGAACGAGGCCACTGAACCACAGACGACAGTTTTTTTGGGTCCATCGAGAACCCAGATGTGGAGATAACATACCCAAGAAAGGTAACTTGGGTCTTGTGAAACTCACACTTTTCCAACTTGCAGATCTCGAACTTCATGTAATCGCAAAGCCCTTGAGAAAATGAAGCTATCAGGGCCTCATTGTTCCACCCTACTTTGGCTGCTAGGGTTCGAAACTCGATTACGTATTCCACCACCATGCGGTTACCCTGGCAGATAGTCATCAGATGTTTGGAAGCCAAGTTCCCGCAACCAGGCACATCAAATACGCTTCTAAACGAGGCCACAAATTGAGTAAAATTATATGTTATGGGTTTCTCCTTCTCCCATAATGGATTCGCCCAAGCCAATGCCTTGCCAGCCAGGAGTGAAATCATAAGTCCAACCCTACTGCGCTCAGGAGGGAAGGCATGAGGAAGCATCTCAAGGTATATGCCCAACTGATTAAGGAATCCGCGACATAAGTCAAGTTCCCCACTATAGCGTTGTGGGAGTGGAGCGGATCCAGTTAACCCTCTGACCAGTCAGAGATGGTAGCAGCCGTAGGTGCTGAAGAAGAAACTGGGGTGGCCACCTGCTGCGGGTTACAGAGTTCCAAGTGAGTGGTTTTGCCAAGCAGAGTCTGCAAGTCACCTGCCAACTGATCAATACATAGTAATTTAGGTTGAAAAAAGACTTGCTTCCATCTAGTTCAACCCTTTTCCTATTCCTATTTACCATCGTTGCTCCAAAAGAATGCAAAAAACCCCCCTCAATATAGCAATTTCAAATTCTGCCTTGAATGGGGGGAAAAATTCCTTCTTGATTCCAAATGGCAATCAGATTTCTCCTTGGATCAACAAGCCCTAACTAAATATTAATCCCAATACTAATGTACATAGCCCTCTATGTTATGCTATTTTAAATAAATATCCAGGCCCCTTTTAAAGGCATCTAATGTATTTGAAAGCACCACCTCCTCAGGCAGTGAATTCCATACCTTTATTGTCCTTACTGTAAAGAAACCCTTCCGCTGTTATAGATTAAATCTCCTTTCCTCAAGTCTAAGCGGGTGGCCCCTTGTCCTATGTACTGTTCTGTTAATGAACAGGTTTTTGAAGAGCCCTTTGTATGGGCCCTGAACATATTTATATAGTGTTATCATATCCCCTCTAAGACGCCGTTTCTCTAGTGTGTACAAGTTTAACTTTTCTAGCCTTTCTTCATAACTAAAACTTTCCATTCCCCTTACTAGTTTTGTAGCCCTCCTCTGCATTCTCTCTAGTTCCATAATGTCCTTTTTCAGAAAGGGCACCCAGAACTGAACAGCATATTCTAGGTGGGGTCTTACCATGGACCTGTAAAGAGGCATAATAATATCTTCCTCCCTTGAGTCAATACCCCTTTTAATACATGCCAATATCTTATTGGCCTTTGCAGCTGCCAGCTGGCGCTGCATGCTACTGCTAAGTCTATTGTCTACCATTACTCGTAATCCTTTTCATTAGTAGATTTCCCCAGAGAAACACCATTTAAACTATATGTTGCATTTTTATTATTATACCCAAAATACATAACTTTACACTTGTCGATATTGAATCTCATTTGCCATTTGCCTGCCCAGTTACTCAATTTGTCCAAATCCTCTTGTAAGGAAGACACATCCAGTTCAGACTTTATTACCTTACTTAATTTTGTGTCATCGGCAAACACTGATACATGGCTCCCTATGCCCTCTGGGAGGTCATTAATAAACAAATTAAAAAGAAGAGGACCCAGGACAGATCCCTGAGGTACTCCCCTAATCACGTTTATCCAACTGGAGAACTTGCCATTTACTACCACTCTTTGCATTCTATCTTTCAGCCAATTTCCAATCCACATACAAACATTTTCCCCTAGGACTATTTCATTCAATTTGTACAGTAACCTCTTGTGTGGAACCGTATCAAATGCCTTGGCAAAGTCTAAATAGATCACATCAATCGCCGCTCCCGCATCTATATTATTACTCACTTTTTCATAAAATGCGATCAAGTTAGTTTGACAAGACCTGTCTTTCACAAAGCCATGTTGGTTCATGCTAATTCCTGTTCCAGCAGAATTCTTGAATATATTCCCTTAGCAACCCTTCAAACAGCTTCCCTACCACAGATGTAAGTCTGTAATTTCCTGGCTGTGACTTTGATCCCTTTTTAAATATGGGCACCATACCTGAAATAAAAGAATCCATGAAAATCAAATATAACAGTCTGGCCAGGGCCTGGCTAAGCTCTTTAAGTACCCGTGGGTGTGTACCATCTGGCCCCGGGGCTTTGTCTACCTTAACACCATTCAATTGTTTTAACACTTTTTCTTGTGTTAGCCAGTCCCATGCTTGCTCTGACTGCTCAGTAAAAGTAGTTTGCAGATTCTTGTCCATTGGGTCTTCCTTGGTAAAAACAGAAGAAAAGAAATTATTTAAAATATCTGCCTTCTCTCTGTCCCCCTTGACCATCTCACCCGCTTCAGATAACAACATTATCAGACTCTAATTTTTTGCCATTAATGTATTTAAAGAATTTTTTTAGGTTGCTCTTGGTCTCCTTAGCAATATATTTTTCATTCTCCAGTCTAGCTAATTTAATAGCCTTTTTTCAGGTTTTGTTGCCATTTTTGTATTCTGCAAATGACTCTGCTGATCCCTCAGCTTTATAATGTTGAAATGCCGCTTTCTTGTTATTTATTTCATGAATTACTTTACCGCTTAGCCACATTGGTTTTAATTTGCTTCTTTTGTATTTGTTTCCAACAGAGATAAATTTATTTGTGTATTTTTGCAATGTTATTTTAAATGCATTACACTTACCGTCTGTGTTTTTTCCTGAAAATATTTTATCCCAGTCAACGAGACCAAGGGATGAATTAAACCTGCTAAAGTTGGCCTTTTTAAAATTCAGTGTTTTGGTGGAACCCATGCCAAATAGCTTTTTTGAATTAATCTCAAACGATACCATGTTATGGTCACTATTCCCCAAGTGCTCCCTAACTTGGATGTTAGAGATAAGTTCTTCATTGTCAGTTATTACCAAATCCAGACATGCATTCCCTCTGGTTGAGGTCTGCACTAGTTGAGACAAAAAATTGTCATTCTACATGTTCAGAAACTTACTAATTTTAGCAGAATTAGTTGTTCCATTTTTCCAGTCTATTTCCCCCATAATTATAGTTTTCCCTATTTGAGAAGCCTTTTCTGTTTGCATTAATAGCTGTGATTCTTCAAGGTCACCAATGTTTGGTGGTTTTTAACAAACACCCACTAATATTTTCTGGGCAGTTTTACCCCCAGTGACTATTTCAACCCACAGGGATTCCACATGTTCATTACTGTCATCACATATATCTTCCCGCAAATGAGGCAAAAATGCCGGTTTGACATACAGACAGACCCCACCACCTCTTTTGTTTGACCTATCTTTTCTAAATAACATGTATCCCTCCAAATTGATTGACCAATCATGTGTGTCTTCCCACCATGTTTCTGTTATGCCTATGAAGTCATAGTTTTCAATTTCAGCTACCAGTTCCAGTTCCCCTACTTTACCAGTTAAACTTCTGGCATTTGCAAGCATACAGTTTATGCCACTGCTATGTTCCATTTGTGATTTAATTTTGATGTGGTTTATAGGCTTCCCCCTATCATCTGTACTAACCCCACCCCCAGATCCACCCACCTGGTTATTAACTACATCGCCTTCCCTTTCTATACTATCTAGCCCAGTATTTATTGGCCCCTCCCCCCTTCTTAGTTTAAAATCTCCTCCAACCGTCTAGTAATCCTCTCCCCAAGCACTTGAGACCCTCTTGCATTCAGGTGCAATCCGTCCCTACTATAGAGATTGTACCCCAAAGCAAAATCAGCCCAGTGCTCTAAAAACCCAAAGCCCTCCTTCTTACACCAAGACTTCAGCCATGCATTGAGCTCCCTAACCTCCTGCTGTCTCTCTGGCGTAGCGCATGGCACAGGTAGTATCTCTGAGAATACTACCTTGGAAGTCCAGTTCCTAATCTTACTCCCTAAATCCCTAAAATTACCTTTTAGGACTCTCCACCTTCCTCTTACTTTGTCATTGGTACCAATATGCACCAAGACAGCTGGATCCTCTCCAGCCCCTCCCAATAATCTGTCCACCCTGTCTGCAACATGCCGAACCCGGGCACCCGGGAGACAGCAAACCATTCGGTTGCTGAGATCAGAGCCACAGATTATCTGTTCTCCTAATAGAGTCCCCTAATAGGATCCTCTGGATCCCCTCTGTGCTGGAGGAGCTGTTATCCCGGCTGTTAGGGAGAACAGTCTTCTCCAGCAATTCCACTTCTGGGTTTGCCTCCCCAACATCTTCACTTAAATGAGCAAATTTGTTGGGATGGAAAAACTCAGGACTGCATGCCCTCTTCCTCTTCCCTCCCCCACGGCAACCACTTCTGTCACTCAGCTATGTGCCTGGTTCCCTTCTAGCTGATCTCCTCCCTCTTTGCTGGGTGAGCCAGCTAGACTCTGCTCAGTTAGCAAGAGACTCCTCTCAAGGTTGTCAATATCTCTCAATGTTGCAATATGACTCTCTAGAGCTCCAATCTGAGCTTCTAGAAGGGCCACTTGCTCACACTTGCCACAGCGGTATGGAACCTGGAACTGCTGTTCCAAGCATGCATACATATGGCAAGATGTGCACTGAGTGAGATCTCCAAGTTTGTTCATCGTGTATGGTGTGAATGTGAGTTCTTAAAAAATGTAAACAATTAATTTACCTGTGTTCCTCTAACTCCTGTGTTGCACTAACTGCTGTGTTTCACAAACTGTGCACTTTCCAGAGCACTTAGTAAAGAGCACACTGTATTTGTGAGCACACTCTTTTGAGTCCTGTACCTAGATTTGAAGCTGTAGGAGAGAGGTTGTGTGTTAGGAAGCTCTCTGAAAAGGCCTCTTTGAGGGGAGTTTTTCTTTTCTTTTGCTTTTCTTTTTTAGTTAGTTTAGTTGGAAAAGAGTTTAGTTTAGGTTTTATTTATTTTTGGGGAAAATTGGGAGAATTTTTAGTTGATTTTTGCACTTTTTAGTTGAGCCCCAGGAGGCTGCAGCATCTTGTCCAAGAAGGCTCACTTCCTGTTGCCTCTTTTCTCCTGAGCACACCCCTGACCCAACCCCCGCTGCTGGGTCTTTTTTCTACTTTGATTTAATTTGATTATTTTATTTATTTTGGGAAAACTTTTGTTTGGAGGGTGGGGTGAAAGGTTATTTTCTGTTAGTTTAACTTTATTTTTTAATTTAATTTTATTTTTGAGGGAGAGAAGCAAGCAGCTGAGAGAGAAAGAATTTAAACATCTTTCAAGCCTGAGGGGTTTGGGAGTGACCTCTCTCAGTGTTTCCGGCATACTACCGGGAAACCCTCAAGGCCTGGAGCATGGTCTCCATGTCAAGGCAGGGCACAGTGCAGGGGGCAGACATTCTAGCGGAGCCCCTGCTATATAAGCCAGCTGTGGGGGCTCGGATGTTGGAAGCCCCTAGCATATGTTGTTGCCTTCACCAAGCACGGAAGACCCGAGTCGGGGATCTCCTGGACTATGAACGGACGGACTGGGTGGAGCCAGATGTGCTTATGCACTGTATGGGTTTCCAAAGTCCCAGCGTTCCATACCGTTTGCTCCAGGAGATCAAGCTTGCCATCCACCCTGACTCACGCACCTTCATTGACGAGGCCTTACAGGCCGGAGAGCCACATCTACTTGTGGAACCCTCGCCTCCGGCTGTAAGCATACAACCAAAACCTCGTCAGTCCCCCTTGGCTTCTCCAGCCCCCAACTTAAGCCGGTTGGGAGTGATACCCTCGGCATGTTTCTGTGGCATGTCGAGGAAGAGGCTGTGTTCCCTCGTGCTCCACACAGTGCACTTCCTCGCCCAGACACCATCTGGAGGCGAGTGCTTGACGTGGGCGAGAGACCCCGGTGGAGGGCACTCTATTCCACCTTGGTGCCCAGACCCATTGGGGATTTGAGTTGGAGAGTGCTCCATGGTGCACTGAGCACGGGGGAGTACCTGGCCCGTTTCACGGACTCCCCTGCCACCTGTCCTTTCTGTGGCAGGGGCGAGTCAGTTTTTCATATTTATTTCACATGCATCCGACTGCAGCCCCTCTTGTCATTCCTGAGGGGACTCCTCCTGCAGTTCTGGCTGCACTTCTCTCCACACCTTTTCATCTTTGGGTGCATGGTGTCTTGGACAAGTAGGGCTGAGGACCTCCTCATAAACCTGCTCCTGGCGCAGGCTAAGATGGCCATCTGTGTGTCCAGGAAGCAGGTACTGTCAGGGGAGGTTCCAATGACGCTTGAAGCTTTATTCCGGGCATTTGTGCGCTCCCGAATCCAAGCAGAGTACACCCAAGCCCTTGCCACTGGGAGCATGTTATCTTTTACCTCCCAGTGGGCCTTAAATGGTGTGCTCTGCTCGGTGTCCCCCCTCAGGATTCATTTCAGCTCATACTTCATCTTTAAGTTATTTTTATGTTACAGTTAGTTTTTTCTATTTTCTTTCTGTGTCCTTTTGGGTGCTGGGGGTGCGAGGCGTGTTAACTGATGGCATGCTGCTTGCCTCTGACACTCAGGGGGTTAATTTAATAAATAAATAAATAAATAAAATACTTTCTACTGATTGGCTGCCTTGCCTATAAGGCAGGCAAGTTTCTTTACTTCTATAATATCCTGTACCTAGATTTGAGGCTGTAGGAGAGAGGTTGTGTGTTAGGAAGCTCTCTGAAAAGGTCTCTTTGAGGGGAGTTTTTCTTTTCTTTTGCTTTTCTTTTTTAGTTAGTTTATTTAGAAAAGAGTTTAGTTTAGGTTTTATTTATTTTTGGGGAAAATTGGGAGAATTTTTAGTTGATTTTTGCACTTTTTAGTTGAGCCCCAGGAGGCTGCAGCATCTTTTGTTTGGAGGGTGGGGTGAAAGGTTATTTTCTGTTAGTTTAACTTTATTTTTGAATTCAATTTTATTTTTGAGGGAGAGAAGCAAGCAGCTGGGAGGGAAAGAATTTAAACATCTTTCTTTACTATTAACCCTCTGTCACGGCCGGACTGGCTGTCTGGAGTCCGGGGAAGCAACCAGCTCTTCAGACCCTGAAGTTTGGGGGTGAGTTCTGTGACTCGCTTAGGAAGAGATGTGCCAATCCACCAGCGGTCGCGTAGGAGGCAACCGAAGGTGGAGAGGCTGTGAGAAAGCCACCGAGGAGCGGGAGGCCCACCTTGATCTATGAAGGAAGGGGCAGATGGGAAACCACACGACAGTGGAGGCCCAAGAAGCCTTACCTCAATATAATAGAGAAGCGGACCGTAAGCCACCAAGACACGGAAGCTTGGGAGGTACTGAGAAACACTATGACTGACCCCCGTGGCAGGATCCAGAATGCCCGGTCCCTGCGAGGGAGGACTCCACCAGTCCAACTATCCCTGAACCCAGGGATGCACGAAGGGGACTGGGTACCAGCAACGCGGCCAACAAGCCCAGGAACAAGCTGGCAAGGCCCTACCTCCTTAGGGAAGGCACCTGCCCAAGAGCCCAGAAATACCAGTGCTCCTACAAAGGGGTTTCCAAGAACCTTGGCTAGTGAGGAGAAAGCACTGGTAGGAAGCCACATTCCCTGCCCAAATCCCCAGGAAGAATATTCTCAAGGGGAAGGCAGGAAGACCCGCTAACTCCCCCCAGAACCCGCCGAAATCGTCTTCCCCAAATGGGAAAGACGGCCGAATTAGGGTCTCACGGGGAGGAGATGAGCCGGGGATTCCCTTCCCAGCTCCTGCTGGCGGCCGTCGGCAGAGCACCGCCAACAAGGACGGAACCCAACAACCGGGAAGAACACCACAGCAGGGCACCAATCTACCCCCCCACCGCTGTCCAAGAATACCCGGGACAGGGGGAAGAGAGAGAGTGAGAGAGCACCCCGAGAGGGCCTTTCCGAGAGGCTCCGGCCTAACCCTCTCCGGTCGCTCTCGACGAAACAAGACCCGTCAGAGAGTGCCGGAGGAGGCGGAGACAGACCGGCCGAAGAAAACACCAGACAGAGAGCTGGGAGAGACACACAGAACAAGCGAGGCAACCGGGGCAAGGGAAAGGAGACGACCAAAGAAGGGGACAAGGAGCAGCGAACCCGGAGCAAGACCGCGAGACCGGAGCAGCAGGAGGACAAACGGACCACACCAAACAAGGAAGCCACGCCAACAGACAAGACCGGCAAGAGACGCCAATCCGTAAGGGGCTGACACTACCCCCCTCTGCCAGAAGAGCCCTCCGGGCGACCAGGTTTGTCTGGATAAGTTCTATGAAAGTCTCTGACTAGTGCGGGGGCATGCACATCTCTAGCAGGAATCCAGGATCGCTCCTCAGGACCAAAGCCCTTCCAGTCAATGAGATATTGGAGAGAACGTCTGACCTTCCTAGAGTCTAGGATTTGATTGACCTCGTATTCGGGTTCCCCATGGAGTAAAATAGGTGGAGGTGGTGCTTCGGTCACAGAGAACCGATTCGTAATAACTTTCTTTAAGAGTGAGACGTGAAATTTATTAGGAATTCGCCATGTAGGAGGTAAGTCCAACTGGAAGGTAACAGGGGTGATTTGTTTCGTAATTTTATAAGGCCCCACGAAACGAGGACCCAATTTGAAAGAAGGCATACGTAAGTGCAGATTCTTGGTAGATAACCATACTTCGTCTCCAATCAGAAGCACAGGAGCAGGAGACCGGCGTTTGTCAGCGGCACGTTTGTACTGTTCCATCGATTTCCGGAGCTGGGAACGGACAGATGTCCATAGGTAATATAGGTCTTCCACCCTCTTATCAGCAGCCGGAACACCGCGAGGAACACCCAAGGGTAGAGCACGTGGATTGTATCCAAGGTCCGCGAAAAAAGGAGAACATTGAAGAGAACTATGAAGACGGTTGTTAAAGGAGAATTCAGCAAACGGTAGGAGGTCCACCCAGTCAGACTGTGTAGGATTGACATATTGGCGAATGAACAATTCTAATGACTGATTTGTGCGCTCAGTTTGTCCATTAGACTGCGGATGGTAAGCAGTCGAAAAATGCAAACTGATGCCCAGCCTAGAACAAAAGGCCCTCCAAAAACGAGAAACAAACTGGGAGCCTCTGTCAGAAACGATGTGGGCCGGAACACCATGAAGGCGAAAAATTTCTTTAATGAAGACATCCACCAATATCTTAGCTGCAGGAATCTTTTCTAAAGGTAGAAAATGAGCCATTCTGGAAAAACGGTCCACCACTACCAATACAACAGTCATGCCTCTAGAAGTAGGAAGATCCACAATGAAGTCCATTGCCAAATGAGACCATGGAGTAGTAGGAATCGGCAGAGGACACAAATGGCCTGAGGGTCTATGATGAGGAGACTTATTACGGGCACAGTTGGCACATGCAGCAATATAATCAGTAACGTCGTTCTGAAGAGAAGGCCACCAAAACTGTCTGGAGATGAGATCACAAGTCTTTTGAACTCCTGGATGCCCGGAGACCCTTGCTTCATGAGACCACTGTAATATATGAAGCCGGAATTGCGGTGGGACAAACAAGGTGTTCCTAGGTTGAGACTGAGCTAGAGGGCCTTGCAGGCGCTGAATTTGTTCCAAAATGTCCGAAGAGAGGGTGGCAATGATCTTGGTAGCAGGAATGATGGGTTCAGGATCAGATGGAGGACCTGGATCAAATAATCTAGACAAGGCATCAGCCTTAATATTCTTGGAACCTGGCCGATAGGTAATGATGAAGTTGAACCTAGTAAAAAATAGTGCCCACCTGGCTTGACGAGGGTTCAGCCTCTTAGCAGATTCCAAAAATTGTAGGTTCTTGTGATCCGTCCAAATTATAACAGGAAGAGAAGATCCCTCCAACAAATGCCTCCATTCCTCTAGTGCCATCTTGATGGCCAGTAATTCCCGGTTACCTATGTCATAGTTCTGTTCAGCACTTGAGAAACGTTTGGAAAAATAGGAGCATGGATGAAGTCTCGAAGAAGTGGAATCCGTTTGAGATAATATGGCTCCAGCACCCAGTTCAGAAGCATCCACTTCCAAAAAGAATTGAGCTATAGGGTCCGGAAAATGAAGGATAGGGGCTGTAGTGAAGGCAATCTTTAGAGTCTCAAAAGCCTTCAATGCGTTAGGAGGCCAATTCGTAGGATCAGCTGTGGCCTTAGTCAAAGATGTAATAGGAGCGATGATCTTAGAAAAGTCTTTAATGAACTTTCTGTAGTAGTTCGCGAATCCTACAAAACGTTGGATAGCTTTGACATCATACGGAATGGGCCAGTTAGTAACTGCCATGACCTTGGAAGGGTCCATCTCTAATCCGGATTCGGATATAATGTATCCAAGAAACTGAAGGCGAGGGCGTTCAAATTCGCATTTCTCAAGGTTGGCAAATAATAAGTTTTCTCGGAGACGCTGAAGAACAGACCGGACTTGAAGTCGGTGAACCTCCAGGGAGGTGGAATAAATCAGGATGTCATCGAGATAGACAATGACATGAGACAAGAGCATATCCTGAAAGATCTCATTCATAAAGCCCTGGAAGACCGCTGGGGCGTTACACAACCCGAATGGCATCACCAAGTATTCGTAATGTCCATATCTGGAATCGAAGGCGGTCTTCCATTCATCGCCTTGTTTAATTCGGATAAGATTATATGCATTTTGGAGGTCCAAACGTGTGAAGATGATGGACCCTCTGAGTTGATCCAAAAGTTCAGCAATCAATGGAAGAGGATAACAATTCCGGATAGTAATCTTATTCAGACCCCTGTAATCAATACAGGGGCGCAGGGAACCATCCTTCTTCTTAACAAAAAAAAATCCCGCTCCCGCAGGAGATGAGGATTTCTGAATAAACCCTTTGGCCAACTGCTCCTGGATGTATTCTGCCAAGGCCTGGTTCTCCGCCGGGGAGAGAAGAAAGGTGCGGCCCTTAGGGGGAACTGATCCTGGAAGTAATTCAATGGCACAATCGCAGTTCCTATGAGGTGGAAGGCACTCAGATTTTCTTTTGGAGAAGACATCCAAAAAGTCCGCATATTGGACTGGAATAGCGTCTAATTCAGTACTGGAACACACACTGGTAGTGGCCAACCTAGTAGAACCGGAATCCAAACAGTCGTTGAAACAGGAAGGGCCCCATGAAGAAATCTCCCCCATGCGCCAATTAATAATCGGATTGTGGGTGCGTAACCATGGCAATCCTAAGATAATGGGGGTCTGAGGGGCAGTAATGGCATCCAAAGTAAGCATTTCAGAATGGAATAATCCCATATTAATCCGAACTGGAATGGTCTCAAACAATACCATCCCGGTACCCAAGGGAGTCCCATCAATAGCCGAGACCAGCATAGGAGGATGCTTGGCCTGAAGTGGAATACCATTAGATCTCGCCCACATTAAATCGATGAAAACCCCTGCAGCTCCAGAATCAATAAATGCTGAAGTAGATATGATCTTATCTGCCAGGGGTAAGGATACCGGAACCATCATGCGAGAAGACTGGGAGGAAAGGCTAGGCGTATCGCTCAGGGATTTACCTCCCCCAATCCCTAAGCGATGGAGTTTCCCGGCCTAGTTGGGCATTGCCTTAGAAAGTGTCCCTTCATTCCACAATAGAGACATAAGCCTAAGGATCTGCGCCGCTTCTTCTCAGCCTCAGAGAGTCTTGTGACACCCCCAATCTCCATGGGTTGTTCCTGACTTGACGCCCCCTGTAATAGAGGGTGGGAGGGTGGGGAATTCTTATATCTGCTGCCTTCACGTTCAGTTTGTCTTTCTGCCATTCGTCGATCTAACTCTATGCAAACCTTAACAAAGTCTTCCAATTCCTCCGGTAGATCTCTACAAGTCAAGGCATCTTTTAATCTGTCATTGAGTCCTCTCCGAAAAGCTGCCTTGAGGGCTCCTTGATTCCAGTCCGTCTCATATGCCAGGGTACGAAATTCGATGGCATACTGACTAACGGATCTGGAACCCTGGCGGATCTCAAGCAATGATTTTTCAGCGGAGGCTCTTCTGCCAGGAATATCAAACACCGTTCTAAAGGTTCTCAGAAAGGCATCCGTATCCCTCAGTAGAGGGGAATCTTGTTCCACTAAAGGAGATGCCCATTCCAGGGCTTTTTCCGACAGAAGAGATATAATGAATGATACTCTTGCAGCATGGGAATTGAACCCCTGGGGATTCGTGTTAAAGTGCAGGAGGCATTGATTGAGAAATCCTCTGCAGTTTTCCGCCCTTCCATTGAATCTCTCCGGTAATGGAAGCCTAGGAGGTTTCTCTCTATCAGGGAGACTACTGGCTTCCACTTTAGGACTGGATATAGATGCAGAAGGTGTAGTCACCCCAGTCGTAGCCGTCATGCCTCTTAACATATCCAAAACTGCATCCATTTTTTGTTCCAATTTCTGCAGGTGGTTCTCATGTGAAGAAAGTACCTGTTCCTGATGTTCTTGTCTAGCCATTATTCTGGCTAACTCGGTGGGGTCCATGTTTTTGGCCCGATAATTCTGTCACGGCCGGACTGGCTGTCTGGAGTCCGGGGAAGCAACCAGCTCTTCAGACCCTGAAGTTTGGGGGTGAGTTCTGTGACTCGCTTAGGAAGAGATGTGCCAATCCACCAGCGGTCGCGTAGGAGGCAACCGAAGGTGGAGAGGCTGTGAGAAAGCCACCGAGGAGCGGGAGGCCCACCTTGATCTATGAAGGAAGGGGCAGATGGGAAACCACACGACAGTGGAGGCCCAAGAAGCCTTACCTCAATATAATAGAGAAGCGGACCGTAAGCCACCAAGACACGGAAGCTTGGGAGGTACTGAGAAACACTATGACTGACCCCCGTGGCAGGATCCAGAATGCCCGGTCCCTGCGAGGGAGGACTCCACCAGTCCAACTATC
This sequence comes from Rhinophrynus dorsalis, assembly GCA_037306005.1. Lineage (NCBI taxonomy): Eukaryota > Metazoa > Chordata > Amphibia > Anura > Rhinophrynidae > Rhinophrynus > Rhinophrynus dorsalis. Next base: position 258,802,348 of record CM074719.1, read on the forward strand.
CCTGAACCCAGGGATGCACGAAGGGGACTGGGTACCAGCAACGCGGCCAACAAGCCCAGGAACAAGCTGGCAAGGCCCTACCTCCTTAGGGAAGGCACCTGCCCAAGAGCCCAGAAATACCAGTGCTCCTACAAAGGGGTTTCCAAGAACCTTGGCTAGTGAGGAGAAAGCACTGGTAGGAAGCCACATTCCCTGCCCAAATCCCCAGGAAGAATATTCTCAAGGGGAAGGCAGGAAGACCCGCTAACTCCCCCCAGAACCCGCCGAAATCGTCTTCCCCAAATGGGAAAGACGGCCGAATTAGGGTCTCACGGGGAGGAGATGAGCCGGGGATTCCCTTCCCAGCTCCTGCTGGCGGCCGTCGGCAGAGCACCGCCAACAAGGACGGAACCCAACAACCGGGAAGAACACCACAGCAGGGCACCAATCTACCCCCCCACCGCTGTCCAAGAATACCCGGGACAGGGGGAAGAGAGAGAGTGAGAGAGCACCCCGAGAGGGCCTTTCCGAGAGGCTCCGGCCTAACCCTCTCCGGTCGCTCTCGACGAAACAAGACCCGTCAGAGAGTGCCGGAGGAGGCGGAGACAGACCGGCCGAAGAAAACACCAGACAGAGAGCTGGGAGAGACACACAGAACAAGCGAGGCAACCGGGGCAAGGGAAAGGAGACGACCAAAGAAGGGGACAAGGAGCAGCGAACCCGGAGCAAGACCGCGAGACCGGAGCAGCAGGAGGACAAACGGACCACACCAAACAAGGAAGCCACGCCAACAGAACAAGCTCAATTATCGGGCGCCCGAGCAAAAGGCTGGATGCCCTAAATGCTAACATCAGCCAATGAGGGAACCGGTGGGAGGAGGTAAGAGGTCAAGCCCCAAGACAAGACCGGCAAGAGACGCCAATCCGTAAGGGGCTGACACCCTCCCAGTGCCAGTGCATAGTACTGCAGCTCTCCCTCTTTCTTTAAGAAGAAAATTTGTTTTAGTTTATTTTAGACTTGTGCACGGGAAAAATTTTCGATTAAATTCGAACACATTTTTTTTTTTTTTCTAATTCGGATGATCCTAATTTCAGACCGTGCCTATTCGATTCGAACGAAATTCTGATCCATTCCGAATTATTCGTCCAAATTTAACATGGGTTAAATTATAGCAGTGCGCCTCCGTGCACACTGCTATCATTCTTTGCAGACAGGGTGTGCATTTAGTAAAAGATCCATCCCAAAAACGTACATTGTCGTACATTGCCAGTCTGTGCATGTCACCTCTACTCCAGCATGGGATGCCAGTCACAAAGCAAACGTCGAACATCGAGAACCCATGCCTGTCATTCAATTTAGCATATGTTCGAACATCGAAACCCCATGCCTTTCCTTCAATATAGCATATGCTCGAACATCGAAAACCCATGCCTGTAATTCAATTTAGCATATGCTCGAACATCGAAAACCTATGCCTGTCACATCCTACTCAACATAAGTGGTCGACTCGAACATGGACAACTACATGTCACATTCTATGTTAGTACATGGGTAAAGATTAAGGTTTCATTTTCTGGTACCAGCCTCCTACCCTACTGTCCCTCTTTAGTACCCAAATTCCTCTCTCTCGTTTTCCTATCCTTATTTCCCCTCATATCAGATAAGTCTATGTGTATATACATTGTAGTGTTTCATACTACATCAAGAATAAACATCAATGATTGTTTAAACTGCAGTATGTGTGTCTAAACTAATTTGTGTATTGAAAATACATTAACCCCATCACGACAAGTGACTGTGAAGAATATGTTCATAAAATGGTTTTCACTATTTGACTGTTTAAAAAATGTTTACAGGTTTAATTTTAAGACTCTGGTCACTTTACCATAATGAACACCTGCCACCTGTCCCTGGTTTTGACTCTCTGGACCCAGCAGGCTCTTTTGGTCCCTGATCTTAACATTGAAATGCAATCCAATATTTTCTGTGCTTGTCATCCATAGATGAACAGGTTACAATCTTACCAGTGTTTGCTATTATTATTTAATTATAGGATTAAATAATTACATGTAGTATTATTGTATAAGTAATATCCAACTGTACTACTGTAGATGTAATGTGTTAAAAAGAAAAACTGAGACATTCTGTTGTGAACGAACTGCAACACAGGAGAGAAATAAAAAAAAAAAAAAAAATGCTCGACATTTATACTGAAGAGGGGTCCACAGCATTGTCTTAGTATAGCAATATCACCATTTTCCGTGAGTGTGCAATACAGGGCTCTACGGTAATTGCTGGGCATTTCCCAACGTCATAATCAGGGGATGATGGGAGTTGTATTCTATCTACTGTTAGGAAATACATAAGTGATGCACATTCATCTCCCACCTAGAAATTATTTACACAGGAGGCAACTCCCCCAAGTAATACCTAGCCCCTTTCCAAGTGAAAGGACTTCCAGAAAGGCTTCAGATCTCTTAGTGACTCACCTGTTATTGCCAGTCAGCGGGACCCGGAGAGTAGGAGGGGGTGATGCTATGGCTGCAGATTAAGTCTGGCACGGTGCTCTTAGTTGGTCACTAGTCACAATGTTGAAGCTCAGCCCGGCCAGCACCTTCCGGGTGGAGACACCTCACAGCAATCCTGTTCAGGACACATCATGCACTGTCGTGCACTCATACTAGGGATCCCAAATGTTTAGACTCATTTCGTGTAGGGGGCACTCTCCTGTATTTGTAATACCGCTCTAGCAAATCTGGGACGGTAGACCTATTTACTCAAGTCTTGACTTTAGGTGGGCGATAAACAATACAAAATAGGCATAATGTTTGACTATCACATAATTCACGTCACTGAAGCAGCCAACAGGCATCGCCACTGAGTGAGCATAGGGCAGCCCGGCTGCTGACAGTCACACTAATGGGACACCCTGCAACACAGAACTGGCGGAAGCGCACAGAATAAACATGCTATGGGACGGCAAATTGCCGCCCCTGTCAAAGTGCCGCCTGGGTCCATGGACCCACTGGGACCCATGTAAGGGCCGGCCCTGTATTTGAACAAATACCTAATATTTTTTTATATTTTGCTCTTGCAGTGGCAATAACTGGAACTAATGCTGGCTGCCTACCTATGCCTAGCCTAATGCTACCTGCCTGCCTACACAACAACTGGACACTCTCTAATCTCTTCTCTCTCTGAGCTCCAACAACGCAATGAGGAAATGCAGGCTGTCTGTCTGTGTGACTGTGTCATTAGTCCAACCCCCATCATGAAACGAAGAAGGCTATTGGAATACAGACAAAAGAGGGAAGTAGTGCATGAAACGGAGAATGGAATTGGACTAGAGACATGGAGGGAAAATTATGGAGGGAAAGTAATTGAGCGCGCACAGGAAGTACAAAAAAGTCCTGGTCGAAACTAGTCAAAACTTTTGGAAATTTGTCGACTGCCGAAAGTTTCGATGAATTTCGGTCCTGGGCTGTTCGGAAAAAATGATCCGACTCCGAATGACCCTTGAGTTTCGGATTGGCCGAATGTCTCCAAATTACCCCATTTTCGACGAAATCCGAATGTCTCCGAATGAATTTCCACAAGTCTAGTTTATTTCCTTTGATTTGTTTTATTTAATTTTAGAGCCCCAGGAAGCTTGAGTTTCTTCCCCAGAAAGGGCTCACTTCCTGTGGTCTTCCAAACCCAGCAGCACTCCCCTGACCCTTCCCCCACTCCTGGTGTTACTTAATTAGTTAATTGATTTCAGTTGTTTTGTTTTCTTTTCAACACTTTTTGGTTTGGTGGGTGGTGGGGAAAATTTATTTTATGTTTAAGTTTCTTTTCATTTAATTGTCTCTGAGGGAGAGATTAAAGCAGCTGGGAGGGACAGAGATTTAAAACACCTTTTTTTTTTCTGTTAACCCTCCCAGTGCCAGGTGCATAGCACTGCATCTCTCCCTCTCCCTCTCTCTCACCTCTCTCTTTAAAAAACCAAACAAAAACAAAACAAAGCAAAAAAATACAAACAAAAATTCCTTCCTTTTATTTTATTTCTTTCTTTGATTTAAAATGGGGAAGGGCATAAAGAGGCCTCAGGATCCCAAAGATGGAATAAGGGATCCTGGAAATACTAGCTGCGCCCTTGCAGTGTCCAAGACAGCAAGCCCCAGACCTCAAGCTCCCTCTGCCTCCACTCAGGCTGCTCCTACTGGCACTGCCCCTGTAGCACCTACTATTACTAGATCCTTTGCACAGGTGGTTAGTGCCAGCCCCAGTCATGCCAACTCTGGGGGAGAGCAGCTATCTAGGAGGCATGGAGTCAGATGTATCATGACTGGGGTTCACAGCATAGGGGCATATGTTAAGGCTGCAGCTGATGTTGTGAGCCCCTCTGCAATTGTAGCAGCCAGCAAAATGTACGGTAAAGCTGTCATCTTTCTACATATGCTGGCTGCTGCACATACATTGGTGCAGAGGGGGCTCACACTGGGGGGGACTTATATCCCTGTAGAACCCCTGGAAGGGATGGGCACACGACTTGTACTATCTAATGTGCCCCCCTTCCTACCAGACCCTTTGCTGCGCCCCCACTTGCAAGCCCTAGGGGAGTTGAAATCTAACATCACTAAGATTCCCCTGGGCTGCAAAGAGAGAGCACTTAGGCATGTGCTCTCTTTTAAGAGGCAGGCACAAGTCCTCCTGCCTCGGGGTGCAGATAGCATTGAGGGGTCCTTTGGGGTTCATTTTGAGGGGGTGCTGTACCGTATATTTTACAGCACAGAAGAAGTGAGTTGCTTTGTATGTAAGGAGCTGGGGCATACACGCCAGAGCTGCCCCAAGGGGCAGCATTCTAAAACATCAGCCCCAGCTCCAGTACCGAGCACCTCACGTAAAGCACCAAGCCCTGCTAAGACCACCGTGGCAGGGCCCTCAAAAGGGAAAGCCCCCCCTTCAGAGAGCAACAAGGAGGCTGTTCCAAAGCCCACCAAAAGCCTCCTTCCTCCCCACCAAAAACATCATTAGCTGCAGCTACCTCTGAGGCTGCAGCAAAAGGGAGGAAAGAGAAGAGTGTCACCACTACCCCCTGTGTTGCCGCTGCCCCGGTGCCATCCCCCCCCACCCCAAGTATAAACACTTCTACAAGTGTAGGGGATGGGGGGAGGGAGGAAAGATCTCAGCCCTCTAAAGAGGGCACTGGGAGAGGGCCCGGAGATTCTATGCAACCCTGTACTCTACGGATCCCATCTCTCCAGATGCCTGCAAGGTGCAATGGGATGGGCTTCCAACGGTCAGCGAGGGTGGAAGAGAGAGGCTGGATCAGCCCATCTCTCTAGCGGAACTCTCTGAAGCCCTCAGTCTAATGCCCCATGGCAAATCTCCGGGGCTGGACGGACTGACCGTAGAGTTCTTCCAATTCTTTTGGGAGACTCTAGGACTTGGATTTCCAACTGGTCCTAACGGAAGCCCTCGAGACTGGTGAGATGCCCCTTTCCTGTCGACGGGCAGTAATGGCCTTGCTGCCCAAGAAGGGGGATCTCCGCCTTATCGAAAACTGATGACCAGTCTCGCTGCTCAGCACGGATTATAAGATCGGAGCCAAAGCTGTCACCTTAAGGCTCAGGTCCATGCTGGCAGAGGTGGTCCACTCAGGCCAGTCCTATACAATCCTGGGCTGGACCATCTTTGATAATATCTTTCTGGTCCGGGATCTGCTCTGCTATGCCCGCAGGACTGGTCTGTCACTCGCCCTTCTCTCACTAGACCAGGAGAAGGCGTTTGATAGAGTGGATCACAGATATCTCATAGCTACTCTGCATGCATACGGCTTTGGCCCACGCTTTGTGGGCTACCTTAAGATGCTGTATGCCTCTGCAGAGTGTTTAATTAAAATCAACTGGTCCCTAACGGCACCCCTGGTATTTGGACGAGGAGTACGGCAGGGATGCTCCTTGTCTGGACACCTATATGCACTAGCCATCGAGCCCTTCTTATGCCTGTTAAGGAAGAGGCTCACAGGGCTGGTGCTGAAGGAGCCAGACATGAGGGTGGTCCTTTCAGCATATGCCGATGATGTACTCCTCGTGGCCCAAGACCTAGTTGATCTGGAGCGGGCTATAGAATGCCAAGAGGTTTATACAGCTGCTTCTTCTGCTCAGATCAACTGGTCCAAATGCACAGGCCTTTTAGAGGGTCCCATACAGGTAGACTCCCTGCCTCCCACCTTCCGTAACATCAAGTGGGAGGCTACAGCTTTAAAGTACCTTGGAGTCTACCTGCCCGCTGCGAATCCCACAGTCCCTGAAAACTGGAAAGAACTAGAGGAACGAGTCCTCTCTCGGATGGGACTGTGGAGGGGTCTTGCGAAAGTGCTTTCCCTAAGGGGGAGGACTTTGGTGATCAACCAGCTGGTGGCCTCACAGCTATGGCACCGGCTGATCTGCCTTAGCCCGACCCCTGAGTTCATCAGCAAAATCCAGGGAATGCTGCTGGACTTTCTCTGGATGGGGAAGCATTGGGTCTCTGCGGGTGTTGTGTGCCTCCCACTGGGAGAGGGCGGTCAGGGTGTAGTGTGTATACGCACTCAGGTGCACACCTTCCGCCTCCAGTACCTGCAGAGATACCTCTACGCAGACCCTTCTCCGCAGTGGTGCGCACTGGCCTCCAGCTTCTATCGCCAGTTGCGCAATATGGGGTATGACCGGCAACTATTCATCATCAAGCCTGAGGGGTTTGGGAGCGACCTCTCAGTGCTGCTGGCATACTACCGGGAAACCCTCAAGGCCTGGAGCATGGTCTCCATGTCAAGGCAGGGCACAGCGAAGGGGGCAGACATTCTATCGGAGCCTCTGCTATATAAGCCAGCTGTGGGGGCTCTGATGTTGGAAGCCCCTAGCATATGTTGTCGCCTTCGCCAAACACGGATGACCCGAGTCAGGGACCTCCTGGACTATGAACGGGTGGACTGGGTGGAGCCCGATGTGCTTATGTACCGTATGGGTTTCCAAAGTCCCAGAGTTCCGTACCGTTTGCTCCAGGAGATCAAGCTTGCCATCCACCCCGACTCGCGCACCTTCATTGACGAGGCCTTACAGGCCGGAGAGCCACATCTACTTGTGGAACTGTTATGAACCGGGGAGCCAGTTTATTGGATGGCACTTGTAAATTGAGGTTTCTGGCTGACAACCATACCCTGTCCCCAACCTGAAATGAGACCGCTGGAAGGCGTCTGCGATTAGAGTGCCTTTGCTGCCGCCTGAAAGACTGACTGAGGGACCTTTGAACCTGTGCCCAAGTGGAACGGAGTCGTGCCAAATGCTCGTCTAGAGCAGGAATCTGCTGCGCCTGAAAGGAGTCCAGGAGCAGACAAGGCTGGAAACCATAATTCACAAGAAACGGGGAGCTCCCGGACGATGAGTTAACCGCACAGTTTCTGTCAAACTCTGCCCATGGCAACAGGTCAGCCCAATTCCTGAGCCGATGGAAGGCCAGTCAGAGGCACAAAATGTGCCATCTTAGAGAATCTATCGACCACCATAAGAATGAACGTGTAACCTCTAGATGCCGGTAGTTCTCCCAAGAAGTCAATGGATATATGAGACCATGGACGATCTCCGTTAGGGACCGGTTGCAATAAGCCCACGGGGAGATGCCTAGGGGTCTTGGCATGGGCACAAGTGGTACAAGCTGCCGTAAAAGCGGCGCAGTCAGCTCTCAACGTAGGCCACCAAAATAACTGTGAGAGGGACCATACTAGCTGGTCCCTACCAATATGCCCAGCCACTTTAGAGGCGTGATAAGTCTCCAACAGACGGACACGGAATGACTCATCTACGAAACACTTCCCCACTGGGGTTTCAGGAGGTGCCCGTGATTGTGATGCCAGTATCTCTTCCCCTACTGGCGAGGTTATGGTGGTACGAATAGTAGCCAGGATCTGATCTGGCTGAATGATGGGTACCGGTACTTCCTCCCTCTCAGTGTCAGAGGCGAACTGACGTGACAACGCATCAGCCTTGATATTCTTTGAACCAGGAAGATAGGATACTAGGAAATTGAACCGGGACAAAAACAGCGCCCATCTGGCCTGTCTAGACGACAGCCTTTTGGCCTCAGAGAGATAGGTTAAATTCTTATGGTCAGTAAGAATTAGTACTGGAGTCTGAGTGCCCTCCAAGAGGTGTCGCCATTCCTTAAGTGCAAGTATGATGGCCAAAAGTTCTCTGTCGCCAATCTAGTAATGACTCTGGGCGCTGGATAATTTCTTAGAGAAGAACCCACAAGGCATTAAAGTGCCACCTCCCACAGGGCGTTGGGAGAGCACCGCCCCAACCCCAACCTCTGAAGCGTCCACCTCTAAAGTAAACGGCAGGGAGGGATTAGGGTGGGACAGTATAGGAGCAGATGCAAAGGCAGATTTCAGGGTAACAAATGCGTCTTCAGCTGCCTCAGACCACTGAGAGGGAGAAGCGCCCTTATGAGTCAAATCTGACAGTGGTTTTACAATCGTAGAAAAGTTCTTGATGAACTTCCTATAGTAGTTCGCAAAACCTAGGAATCGTTGAATGGCCTTTAACCCCTTAGGCCGAGGCCAATGCAGAACCGCTGCCAACTTTTCCTGATCCATGGCAATGCCACTTTTGGATATTACGAACCCCAGGAACGGTACTTGAGATGTATGGAATTCGCATTTTTCTAGTTTACAGAATAACTTGTGCTTACGAAGTCGGAGCAGGACTTCAGAGACATCTTTAATATGTTGAGCAAGGTTAGCAGAGTGAATCAGTATATCGTCTAGATATACTACCACACAGGACTGGAGCAAGTCACGTAAAATATCGTTAATCAATTCCTGAAATACTGCAGGTGCATTGCATAAGCCGAATGGCATCACCAGATATTCATAATGCCCTGTTCTGGTATTAAACGCCGTTTTCCACTCGTCACCCTCTTTAATTCTGACTAGATTATAGGCGGCTCACAAATCAAGTTTAGTAAAGATCGAAGAGCCCTTTAATCTGTCGAATAATTCTGTAATAAGTGGAATGGGGTAGGCGTTCTTGGGCATCAGCTTATTCAGCCCACGGTAGTCAATGCAAGGCCTGAGTTCCCCATTCTTCTTTTTGACAAAAAAAAATCCGGCACCAGCCGGAGAAGTAGATTTACGAATGATTCCCCTCTCCAGGGCATCTGTGATATACTCCTCCATTGCCTTATTTTCCTCACATGACAGGGGCTAAGTACGTCCCCTGGGGGGCACAGCACCAGGAGGCAAATCAATGGCGCAATCGTATGGCCTATGGTCAGGTAATGCGCTGGCCTCTCCTTTGCTAAACACGTCACTGAATTGCCCATATTCTGTTGGCACCACTTGAGAGGTACACATAATCTTAACAGGAAGGGAGAGACAATTCTTGTTACAGTACTCAGACCAAGAGTTAACTTCACACCTTTGCCAGTCGAATTGGGGATTGTGTGTTTGCAACCATGGGAACCCCAAAATAACTGAATGATGCGGGGAACGAATTATCTGAAATTGTATCTGCTCCCTGTGACAAGCCCCCACGGTCATTGTCACTGGGATTGTCTTGAACGTAATGAAAGCAGGATCCAGGGGTCTGCCATCAATGGCCTCTATAGCCATAGGAGAATCCTTTTTACATAACGGAATGCCCTGCCACTCAGCAAAGGACTGATCCATGAAGTATTCGGCTGCCCCGGAGTCCACCAATGCTAGGACTTCTATGACCTTATCAGTCCAAGCAAATGTCACCTGGATGGTGGGTTTAGTGGTGCCAGTATCTAGGGACTGTTCAACACCAAGGTACCCTAGGTGCGTTCGTTTCCCGGCCTTACAGGACAATTGCGTAATACATGATCCGGTTTGCCACAGTATAGGCATAAGCCTTGCCTTCTACGATACAGCTTCTCCTCCTTCGTGAGCTTAGTAAAACCTATTTGCATAGGTTCAGTGCTGTCAGCTGTTCGCTCAGGTAGAACGGGTGGTGTGGGTGGGTTAAAGAACTGGTTCTGGCCATAACTCTTTGCTTTGGCCCTCTTAGCCAAGCGTCTCTCCCGGATGCGAGAGTCTATCAACATGACATAGTCAATGTACTCATCCAGATCGCTGGGTACATCTTGAGCTGCTATCTCGTCCTTGATCTGTTCAGCAAGACCCCGAGTAAAGGCAGCAAGTAAGGCCACATCGTTCCAGCCTACCTCTGCTGCCAAGGTCCGGAATTCAATAGCATACTCGCCCAGAGTGCGCTCGCCCTGCTGAATCTCCATCAGCTTTTTGGCAGCAGAGGCAGACCTGCCAGGAACCTCAAACACACGTCTGAACTTAACCACGAAATCTCTAAAGTTCAGTGTGCAGGGTCTGGCATTCTCCCATAACGGATTTGCCCATGCCAATGCTTTGCCCGTCAACAGAGATATCATAAAGCCGACCTTGCTACGGTCATTCGGAAATGCCTGGGGTGCCAACTCCAAAAATATCTCCAACTGGTTAATAAAACCTCTGCATAGGGAGGGTTCGCCATCATATCTTAGGGGTAATGGTACCGCTGCCGTTAACCCTCTAGTGTTAGCACTGGGAGATACAGAGGGATTACCCGGTGTCACGACTGGGGGGACCACCGGCTTAGGACCAGACTTGTCCAAATGTACTGTACGTTCAAGCAACGTTTGTAGAGCCAGTGCCAATTGGTCCAGGCGCTGCTCATGGACATCCATTCTCCAGTGGATGTTCTGAGTATTACTTTCACCCTTACCGTCTGAGGTCATGGCCCTTTTGTACTATTACGGTTTTTTAGGACTCTCAGACCAAATAAGTGAAAATAAAACACACTTTATTAAAGTGAATAAGGCACATGTACGCCCTCTAGGGGCGGTAGGTAATACACATGAAAGTAAACTGAGATATTTACAATGGTAATAGCACAAAAGACATAAATGCAAAACAGTATGCACTAGGATGATATTGACCCCCAAGGGGTTAATGTCCATATAACAGTCTGTCTCCGATGTGGAGGTTTGACACGCCCTGGATGTTAAAAGGGCTGTGCTGTATAGACAAAGTTCATCAAGTGCTGAGGATAGAGCTGCCTTGCCAAGGTGTTGGATAGTAAGCAGAAAGGGAAACAACTTAGCCCCCACGGGCGTAGTTACAGGAACTGCTTTAGTTTGTGCAAGTGCCAATAGCCCCCACGGGCGTAACGGAAACCGGCCGGCGGTGCAAGAGCTAACAGCCACCAGAAGTGTAATCGAATGCTGTAATAAGAGAGCAAGAGCCACTAGCCCCCTCGGGCTTAGTACCGGATGCCAACACTGAAGCCTTTCTGCCAACACTCTGTGTCAAATTATATCGTCGGTAGCCAATACCGGAGAGCCTTAACCCCTAGAGTGCCAGCTACTTACGCCGTACGAGTGGACACAGCTGTACCTGCTGTGCCACGCTCGTACGGCGTAAGAGCGAAATGCGGTCACTGCATGAGCCGGTATAACCGGCATGCAGTGGCCGCATTAAAAAAAAAAAAGCCCCTGGCACTCATGGGGAGGCATGAGGATCACTCCTCATGCCTCCCCAGTTATTGATCTCCCAGCCGATCGGGCTGGGAGATCAATAAAGACAAAGGAGAAACAAAGTTTCTCCTTCCCCCTCTCTCCTACCCGAACTTCCGGGTAGGAGTGGGCGGGACCGGGGGAATCCTCCAAACGTCATCGGTGACATGGTCACCGATGACGTTAGGGAAGTTTCCCCGATCCTGTTCACTCCTACCGGTGGTAGGAGTGAAGGGCAGGAGAGCTCTTGCTCTCCTGCGGTCGCATCGTTGATCTCCCAGCCTATCGGCTGGGAGATCAAAGACTGGGGAGACACCAGGAGGGGTCCTGATGTCCCCCACGAGGTCTGAAATGTCTGAAAAAAAAATAAAATAAAAAATTAATAAAATTAAAGTAACCCTGTGAGTGCCACAGGGTCCCAGCACATTGCTTTGCAATGTGCTGGAGACCCCTGTTGCACTCACAGGGTCTATTCTTTGGGGGGGATTTTTTTTTTTTTTAAGACCTCATTGGGGGGATCAGGGGGGATCCTGATGCCCCTCAATGAGGTCTATAATTAGAAAAAAAAAAAAAAAATTTTTTTTAACCCTGTGTTTGCCACAGGTGGGGGTCCAATGCACCCCCCCCCTCCTGTGGCACACACAGGGCTTTTATCATTATTTTGTTACCAGAGATTGTTGGGGGGCCATCAGGATTGCTCCTGATGGCCCCCCAACAAGCTCTGATTACAAAGTAATGATTAAAAAAAAATTAACCCTCTGAGTGCCACCACGGTCCAATGCATTGCTTTGCAATGCGCTGGAGACCCCGGTGGCACTCACAGGGACACTTTTTTTGATAACTTTTTTTTTTTTTTTTTGTAAGACCTCATTGGGGGGATCAGGGGGGTTTGTATACCCCTCAATGAGGTCTATAATAAAAAAAAGTAAATAAAAAAAAAATTAACCCTGTGTGTGCCACGGGGGCAATGCAGCCCCCCTTCTGCGGCACACACAGGGCTTTTATCATTACTTTGTTATCAGAGATTGTTGGGGGGGTCATCAGGATTGGTCCTGATGGCCCCCCAACAAGCTCTGATTACCAAGTAATGATAGAAAAAAAATTAACCCTCTGAGTGCCACAAGGATCCAATGCATTGCTTTGCAATGCGCTGGAGACCCTTGTGGCACTCACAGGGTCACTCCGTTTGTGGACATATATATTTTTTTTTTACTAAGACCTCATTGGGGAGGGATCAGGGGGTCCTGATGCCCCTCAATGAGGTATATAATAAAAAAAAATAAATTAAAAATTTTTTAACCCTGTGTGTGCCACTGGGATAGGGGTTCAATGCAGACCCCCTTCCTGTGGCACACACACAGGACTTTTTATCATTACTTTGTGATCAGAGCTTGTTTGGTGGCCATCTGAATACAAAGTAACGATAAAAAAATTAACCCTTTGTGTGCTACAGGGGCCCAATGCATTGCTTTGCAATCCACTGGACACCCCTGTGGCACCCAAAGGATTATTTTGTTTTCCCCTTTTATTTTTTATTTAGACCTCATTGTATGGGTTCTGATGCCCCCAACGAGGTCTACACAAAAATATTGGGGGAAAAGCCCCAAAAAATGCACGTGCCACAGGGGGGGTCCGACGCAGTGCTTTGCAATACGTTGGACCCCCTGTAACACACACACACACTTTTTTTTTTTTTTTTTTTATTATTCTGTTTTTAGACCTGGATGGGGGACACCAGGAATGTTCCTGACACCGCCTCCCCAACGAGGTATGAATACAAAATAATAATTAAAAAAAAACAACTCTTTGTGTGCAACAGAGGGTCCAACGCATTGCTTTGCAGTGCATTGGGCACCCTTGTGGCATGCACAAAAAATGCCTCCGATTCCCCCCCACACATACACATGTACCGTATTCCCCTGCCTGGTTCCACAGCCAACTGGCAGTCCCATTCCCCAGCCTGACCCCCAGCCTGTTTCCACTGCCTATTGGTAGACTCAAAGTACCAGTATGCACTAGATTCAGGCTGGGAATCAAACTTTGTATGAGGGGGACATACAGTGCACACTGGTAGTCACAGATCTCCCATACACACTCTCAGACACTGCCCCACCATCTCCACCATCCTTGCTCCTCTGCTCATACCCACACACACTGCCTAATCCCTCACCCTCCCACACTGTTACACTGGTAGTCACAGGTCCGCGCGTACACTGGCTGACGCCCTAGCTTCTTTCATCTGTTAGCCATAAAATCACACATACACTGTTTGCTTTCCCATTCCTATTTCACTGGTAGCTACACTCCTGTCACTCAAATTGGTATGTCAACCCACAGCAGTTGAGTACCATTTTTCTTAGGCTGGCAAGAAGTCCTCCTAGGAAATCCCACGCCATTGAACCATTTTAGTATCTTTGAAGTGACTGAAGTGTAAAAGAAATGTTTGTTTGTTTTCCTGTAGCACCATATTCTGGAAATAGTTGTGCCAACTAACTTAGGGGTAAAAAGGCAAGTGACCCCTCATTAGATGCAGCATGTTGTCTTCTTTCCAAAATGGTATAGTTTATCTACCTTTTCTTCACTTCCGAAGGTGTTATAGCCATTTTCGTAGAGGCAAGTCAGGTTTGAGAAAATGTTAGAAACATCAGAGGTTGTAGTAGGTGTAGTTTTCTACTTCTAGCACTCCCTAAGGTAGTTCAGCTCATACCAATGGGGTGTCGTTTGACTCCTAAGAGCTTTAGCTAACGAATGCAGTTGAAAATTCCATGGTTTTCACAGAGCTCCATACATTTGAAGGGGCAGAAATGTAAGAAAATGCCTTTTTTTTCATTAGCGCCACCTCCTGGAAGCATTTGTGCATGCCAGCCTTTGGGTATGAAGGCAAGTGACCCCTCATTAGATGCGTCAGGTTGTTTTCTTTCCAAAATGGCATTGTTTTCTACCTTTCCTGCATATCTATTATGGTTATAATCATTTTAGTGCAAGCAGATAATTTAAGAAACAAAAGTGTCAGGTTTACGTACGTGTTCCTAGCACCCACATATTGTATGTTAAGCCACACAAATGGGCTACCATTTTTCTCATGTTGGTAGCAGGTACTGAATACAGCAGGAAATGTTATGGTTTTCAAAGATTTTAGTATCTTTGAAGTGGTGGAAATGTAAAAAAAACATGTATTTATTCCCATAGCGCCAGCTTTTGGAAATATTTGTGCACTTCAGCCCAGGGGTAGAAAGGCAAGTGACCCCTCATTTGATGCGGGAGAATGTCTACTTTCCAAAATGGTATACCTTTTATACCTTTCCGTCATTTCTCTAACAGTTATGAACATTTTAGTACAAGCAGCCATTTTCGAAGAAGCAAACAGGTAGGTGTAGTTATGCTTTTCTGGCACCCCTAAGGTATGTCGATTCATTCCAATGGGGTGTCATTTTTCTCCTAAGAGCACTAGCTAATGAATACAGTTGGAAATTCCATGGTTTTCACAGATTTCCATACAGATGAAGGGGCAGAAATGTAAGAAAATGCCATTTTTTTCCTATAGTGCCACCTTCTGGAAGCATTTGGGCACAACAGGCTTGGGGTAAGAAGGCAATTCACCCCTCATTAGATGCGCCAGGTTGTCTTCTTTCAAAAATGGTATGGTTTGTGTAGCCTTTCTTCACTTCTCTAGTTGTTATAACCATTTTTGTACAGACAAGTAATGTTTGAGAAAATGTTAGAAAAATAAGTGGTTGCAATAGGTGTAGTTTGGTACTTGTAGCGCCCACTAAGGTAGGGGAACTCATACCAATGAGGTGTCATTTTTCTCCTAAGAGCACTAGCTAATGAATAGAGTTGGAAATTCCATGGTTTTCACAGATTTCCATACAGATGAAGGGGCAGAAATGTAAGAAAATGCCATTTTTCCCCAAGTGCCACCTTCTGGAAGCATTTGGGCACAACAGGCTTGGGGTAAGAAGGCAATTCACCCCTCATTAGATGCGGCAGGTTGTCTTCTTTCAAAAATGGTATGGTTTGTGTAGCCTTTCTTCACTTCTCTAGTTGTTATAACCATTTTTGTACATACAAGTAATGTTTGAGAAAATGTTAGAAAAATTAGTGGTTGCAATAGGTGTAGTTTGGTACTTGTAGCGCCCACTAAGGTAGGGGAACTCATACCAATGAGGTGTCATTTTTCTCCTAAGAGCACTAGCTAATGAATACAGTTGGAAATTCCATGGTTTTCACAGATTTCCATACAGATGAAGGGGCAGAAATGTAAGAAAATGCCATTTTTTTCCTATAGTGCCACCTTCTGGAAGCATTTGGGCACAACAGGCTTGGGGTAAGAAGGCAATTCACCCCTCATTAGATGCGGCAGGTTGTCTTCTTTCCAAAATGGTATGGTTTGTGTAGCCTTTCTTTAATTCTCTAGTTGTTATAACCATTTTTGTATAGACAAGTAATGTTTGAGAAAATGTTAGAAAATTTAGAGGTTGTAGTAGGTGTCTTTTTGCACTTCTAGCATCCCCTGTGGTAGGTGAACCCAAACCAATGGGGTGTAATTTTTCTCCCAAGAGCACTAGCTAATGAATACAGTTGTAAATTCCATGGTTTTCACAGATTTCAGTACAGCTGAAGGGGCAGAAATGTAAGAAAATGCCATTTTTTTCCTATAGTGCCACCTTCTGGAAGCATTTGGGTACCACAGGCTTGGGGCAAGAAGGCAAGTTACCCCTCATTAGATGCGGCAGGTTGTCTACTTTTCAGAAATATATAGTTTTATATAGTTATTCCACTGTTTTAGGGTAGTTTTACCACAAAAACCCTAGAATGTGCATTTTAGTTTATAAAGTTGAAAATGTCATTTTGCGCTGCTGGTGATTAGGGCTCTGCGCTAGCCTTGGACTTAGGTAAAACTATACAAATGTGGTATTTTTTTACTCGGGGGACTCTGGGCTTTTTCAAATAATTGAAACTTTTTCAATCAAGGTAAATGTTTTTGATACATAGTATGTGATTTTAGCAAAATGAGTAAATTTTCACTTTTTTTTGTCATTATGACATCATAGCTTTTTGCACGATGTAAAATTCTCTTCATGTAAGGTATCACGAGAAAGCTCAATTCGTTCTGAAAAAAACAATATATAGTTTTCCATATTTAACTAAAAATCCCCAGAGGAAATCAAGCCTAAACGGAAGGATAGCAAAAATGTTGAAAAAGTGTCTGGCCTGCAGGGTTCAGAAAATGGCCCGAGCCTCTGGGCCCAAACGGCCCAACTGTGTCAACACTCTGCAATGGTGGACTAGAGTTGCCGACGGAGAGCGGCCAACTCAGCAGCAGTATCACGGGTAACGAGGCTCGTACAGGAGATAACGAGAGTGAATTCGAGGCAGCACTGCAAGAGTTAAAGAGCACGTTTACTCGAGGCTTCAGTGCTACTGCAAGGCTCTGCACAGGGAGGAAGGCCCACAGCATACACACAACTCTGCACAAAGAAAGAGGCACAGCACTAAATCGAGGGAAGCACCAGGCAAGGCAGTCACTCTGACGCGGGCAGCAGAGACTGGAAATGTCACGGCGGCGACAACTGAAACGCAGGTCACTGGAACAAGCTGGAAGTCGATCTTCGGAGCAGGAAGTCAGCCGGGCCGGGTCGGAGCACGTAGGAGGCAGTCATACAGGCCGGGTCATACACGAGCAGGAACGTCAGTCTAGCCGGGTCAGGATCCAAGGGTGGCACGCAGACGAGCCGGGTCATACACAAACAGGTACACTGAAGAATGGTCAGGACAAGCCGAATTGGTACACAGGAACTCAGAATACTGGAACACAGCAACAGCACTACTGGCTCAGGAACACCACGAAAGGGCATCTGACAGATGTGATAGCCAGGTATAAAAAGGTCATCAGGGGGCGGGTCAAACTCAGATAGCAAATCAGTGCCAGCCACAACTGAGAGTGACAGGAATCACAGGCACTGTGATAGGAACCCCCGCCTCTGGCTGTAAGCATACAACCAAAGCCTCGTCAGTCCCCCTTGGCTTCTCCAGCCCCCAACTTAAGCCGGATGGGGCTGATACCCTCGGCATGTTTCCGTGGCATGCTGAGGAAGAGGCTGTATTCCCTCGTGCTCCACACAGTGCACTTCCTCGCCCTCGTCGGTCGCCCAGACACCATCTGGAGGCGAGTGTTTGACGTGGGCGAGAGACCCCGGTGGAGGGAACTCTATTCCACCTTGGTGCCCAGACCCATCGGGGATTTGAGTTGGAGAGTGCTCCATGGTGCACTGAGCACGGGGGAGTACCTGGCCCGTTTCACGGACTCCCCTGCCACAGAAAGGACAGGTGGCAGTCTGTCTATCATATTTACTTCTCATGCAGCCGACTGCAGCCCCTATTGTCATTCCTGAGGGGACGACTCCTGCAGTTCTGGCTGCACTTCTCTCCACACCTTTTCATCTTTGGGCGCACTGTGTCTCGGACAAGTAGGGCTGAGTACCTCCTCATAAACCTGCTCCTGGCACAGGATAAGATGACCATCTATGTGTCCAGGAAGCAGGTACTGTCAGGGGAGGTTCCGATGACGCCTGAAGCTTTATTCCGGGCATTTGTGCGCTCCCGTATCCGAGCAGAGTACACCCAAGCCTTGCCACTGGGAACATGTTATCTTTTACCTCCCAGTGGGCCTTAAATGGTGTGCTCTGCTCGGTGTCCCCCCATCAGGATTCATTTCAGCTCATACTTCATCTTTAAGTTATTTTTATGTTACAGTTAGTTTTTTCTGGTTTCTTTCTATGTCCCTTTGGGTGCTGGGGGTGCGCGGTGTGTTAATTAATGGCACACTGCTTGCTCCTCTGGCACTCAGGGGGTTAATGTTTATAAAAAAAAAAATAATTATTACCGTCTACTAATTGGCTGGCTTGCCTATAAGGCAGGAATATTTCTTTACTTTTCATAATATCCTCTACCTAGATAGTGTAGGAGAGAGTTTTTGTGTTAGAAAGCTCTCTGAAAAAGGTCTCTTGTAGGGGAGTTTTTCTTTTCTTTTGGGGGAATTTTTAGTTGATTTTTTCACTTTTTAAGTTGAAACTCAGGTAGTTGTAGCTTCTTCCCCAGAAAGTTCTCACTTCCTGTGGGCTTCCAACCCAGCAGTACTCCCCTGACCCATCCCCCACTCCTGGTGGTTTACACTTTGTTGGATTGGTGGGTGGTGGGGAAAACTTATTTTATGTTTAAGTTTTTTTTTTTTTATTTAATTGATTCTGAGTGAGAGATTACAGAAGCTGGGAGGGACAGAGATTTAAAAACCTTTTTTCTGTTAACCCTCCCAGTACCAAGTGCATAGCACTGCATCTCTCCCTCTCTCTATCTCTCTCTCTCTCAAAAAAAAAAATATATAAATAAAAACAAAATTCCTTACTCTTTTTTTCTTCTTTCTTTTAGTTTGATTTAAAATGGGGAAGGGTGTAAAGAGGCCTCAGGATCCCAAAGATGGAATAATGGATCCTGGAAACACTAGCTGCAGCCTTGCTGTGTTCCAGACAGCAAGCCCCAGACCTCAGGCTCCCTCTGCCTCCACTCAGGCTGCCCCTACTGCAATTCCCCTGTTGCACTTACTACTAGATCTTTTGCACAGGTGGTTAGTGCCAGCCCCAGTCACTCCAACTCTGGGGGAGAGCAGCTAACTAGGAGGCATGGAGTCAAGTGCATAATATCTGGGGTTCATGGCATAGGGGCATATGTAAAGGCTGCAGCTGATGTTGTGAGCCCCTCTGCAGTTGTAGCAGCCAGCAAAATGTACAGCAAAGCTGTTCTATTCCTACGTACGCTGGCTGCTGCACATACTTTGGTGCAGAGGGGGCTCACAGTGGGGGGGGACTTATATCCCTGTGGAACCCCTGGAAGGGATGGGCACACGACTGGTACTATCTAATGTGCCCCCCTTCCTACCGGAACCTTTGCTGTGCCCCCACTTGCAAGCCCTAGAGGAGTTAAAATCTAACATCACTAAGATTCCCCTGGGCTGCAAAGAGAGAGCGCTTAAAAATGTGCTCTCTTTAAAGAGGCAGGTACAGGTGCTCCTGCCTCGGGGTGCATAAAGTATTGAGGGGTCCTTTGGGGTTCATTTTGAAGGGGTGCTGTACCGCATATTTTACAGCACAGAGGAAGTGAGGTGCTTTGCATGCAAGGAGCTGGGGCATACACACCAGAGCTGCCCCAAGAGGAAGCGACCTAAAACATCACCCCCTGCTCCAATACCAGGCACCTCACGTACAGCACCCAGCCCTGCTAAGACCACCGTGGCAGGGCCCTCAAAAGGGAAAGCCCCCCCTTCAGAGAGTGATAAGGAGGCTGTTCCAAGGCCCACCACCACAGCCTCCAATGCCTCCTTCTTCCCCATCAAAAACATCAGTAGCTGCAGCTACATCTGAGGCTGCAGCAAAAGGGAAAAAGGAGAAGAATGTCACCACTACCCCCAGTGTAGCCGTTGCCCCAGTACCACCCCCCCCCCCCCCCAAGTATAAACACTTCAGAAAGTGTAGGGGATGGGGGGGAAGCAGGAAATATCTCAGCCCTCTAAAGAGGGCACGGACAGTGGCGGCACCTCCTCTTCTAAGGATGACGCCCCAAGGAAGACGAAATGTAAAACCAATAGGGGGACACAGGAGGAATGGGAGGAGCTTATCTCCCATCCCTCCAAAGTTAAAAAGAGGAGCCATCCATCACCTCCTCAAGTGGTGAGTTTGTCTGACCTGGCTATTGATCTCAGCCAGCCAGGGACAGACCACACACCTCTCCCCCCAGACCTGGCGGGGGATAATGTGGCCAAGAGTCTCCCTGAGAAGACAGGGGCAGACGGCCAGCCTATAGCTATGCAGCTTGTCTTGCCCCTGATGTATGACGGAAAGCCCAATAAAGCCCCTGCAGAATGCGCAGTTAGTGTCCCAAAGGTGCTGAGCTTTGGGGACCACAGTCAGCCTCTCCCTCCAGGATCGCTCTCCAGTGGCTACATGGGGTAATACCAACTCCCCAGGATATGTCACTCCTGGAGGTGATTAACTTAAGCATAACGCCCATTCAGGACCCTGTAGAGGAAAATCCAGGGAAGGGTGATGCAATGGGGGAAGTGGTAATGGAGGAGGGTGACCAAGCAGTCCCTCCTATTAATACCGTGGAGGGGACTGCTCCAACCTCGGAGGTCCCTCCTTCAACTTCATCCACTGACCCCAACCTAAGCATCATCCAAGCTGCGCAGGCAGAGGTGGAAAAGGCTGAGGAGGCATATAAGGCCTCCAAAGCTCCCCATGTCACCAAGCCATCTTCTGCCATTCAGCCAGCTACCCCTGAGTGTGCCCCTAGTACTAGAAAGGGGGCACAAGATTCTTCTCAGGGTTCAGTCGTGAAGGGTGTATTAGACCCCACTTCAATGACACCTAGAAGTGGGGGCGTTAAGATCAAGCTGAGAAGGCTTACCCCCTTAGAGGAGAAGGGGGTCTCTAAAATACTATCACAGTGCCTGTGATCTAGTTGTCACTCTCTTCTATGTCCAAGGGTGATTTGTTCACTTAGTTTGGCCCGCCCCTTGGTTTCCTTTTTATACCTGGCGATTCCATCTGTCAGGCGCCCTTTCGTGGTGTTTCTGAGCCAGTTGTTCTGTTGCTACGTTTCTGATTCCTGTGTACCGATTTGGCTAGCCCTGACCATTCTCCAGTGTTCCTGCTTGTGTATGACCCGGCTCGTCTGACTATCTCCTCCGGATCTCGACTCTGCTTGGCTGACGTTCGTGCTTGTGTATGACCCGGCTGGTACGACTTCCTCCCGCAAGATCACCTACAGCGTGTTCCAGAAGACCTACGTTCCGGTTGTTGCCGTCGCGACATTATCACCCACTGTTCCAGTACTTGTGTGGCTGTCTTGCCTGGTGTTACTTCGTGCAGTGCAGTGTTACTATCGTGCAGAGCTGTGTGCGCCTCCCTCAGACAGCAGTGCTGTGCTACCGCAGAAAAGCCTTGTGTAAACGTGCCTTTTAACCCTACCAGTGCTGTCTCGGTCCCACTCTCCCTACTCCAGTGTGAGCCTCGGTCTTAGTGAAACTCCTGCTGAGTTGGCTGCTCTCCGTTGGCAACTCAATACCATCCCAGTAGAGTGTTCACTACCGATTAGGCCGGTTGGGCGCTTTGGCTCTCTATCTCTCTCGTTGTATACACTGGGCGATTCCGTTATACCGAGTGGTGACGGGCACAGGCTTCAGCACTAGCATTCCGGTACTACTTCTGTTGGGCTTTGGGCCCTGTCTCATTATACTCAGTCCGGTAGAGTCTGAAGAGGCTTGGGAGCTCTTGCACTGCAGGCCAGTTCGATACACGCCCGTGGGGGCTAAGATCACTTGCACTAGCAGTAGCCATTCCTGTAGGTACGCCCGTGGGGGGCTATTGGGCTCTGCTATACTACAAACCGTGGCGAGACAGTCCCTATCCACTTGATGGTGAACATTTCTTCAGCACAGCTTATCTACACCTTGGGCGTGCCAAGCATCCACTTAAGAGACTGATCATAATCAAGGACTTAACCCTCTGTGGTTACCTTAAGCTCAGCTTACTTATACCCAGGGCGTGCCAAACAGTTCCTTTGAAACTGATATTTATCAAGGACTTGACCCTCTGGGGTTATACCCCTTCCTTGGTGGTAAATTTGTACTTGCTTTCCGTTTGTGCATTTAACTTTGTATTTTCCAGTCACTATCATTTATGTACACCCAACCGCCACTAGAGGGCGACCTTATGTGTTATTATTGCTAAATAAAACTGTGTTTTATTTTACATACTGGTCTGAGAGTCTTTAAAAAAACCGTGACAAATACTCAGCGAGGAGGAGCCCAGGGATGGCAGTGAAGCTGCCACACTCTCAGAATCTACACCTAGCCCTGTCATCCCTGCCAAGGAAATAACAGCTTTCCTTGAGAGCACCCTTCGCGGACAAAATAAAAAGAAGGTGCGCCTGGCCCTTGAGAGGTGGAATGATCTGCTGTTAATCATCCACTCTCTCAGAGAATATCTTAGGGCCAGCAATCAGGCCAAGAACTTCGGGTTTGCCGAACATATCCGCGCCCGTAAGTTCTTAAATTTGTGCCTGTCCCATCGGGCCTCACTAGGAGATGGGATGAAAGCACTTCCTGACGCACAGTAATGGCTCTGAGCATCAGCACTCTTAACACCAATGGCTGTACGGATGGGTTTCGCAAGTTCCAGGTACTCTCCTATCTACAGCAAGGGAGGTACTCTGTGAGCTTCCTGCAAGAGACCCATACCACTCCGGAGGCTGAAGCCAACTGGCATCTGGAGTGGCGAGGCAGGGTTTTCTTTAGCCACTTCACTTTGGCGTCATGTGGAGTGGTGACCCTGTTCTCAGAGTCCTTTCAGCCTGAAGTGCTGAGTGTGAAGGCTGTTATCCCAGGCCGTCTGCTGCATCTCCGGGTCCGAGAGCTGGGCTGCAAGTTTCATCTGCTGAAGGTGTATGCCCCCTCTGCAGGACCGGAGAGGGTGAGGTTCTTTGCTAGTTTGTCGACCCATCTGGAGACGGTCGATGCGGATGAGTGTTTAGTAATCGGGGGTGACTTCAACTGCACCCTGGAAGCTCTGGACGATGTCGGGACAGAGCACTATCCACTATCTGCATCAGCCTTTAGGGAGATCATCACCCGCTACTCCCTGGTCGACATCTGGTGGGAACAACACCCAGGGGCATCAGACACTTTCACCTATGTCAGGGTATCACGGTGCCTGTGATTCTGACTATGCGACATTCCTACTTCTAGGTTTGTCTTGGCTGCCTCTTATTGGTTCTGGCTTGCTAGCCCCTCCCAGGGCTTGCCTTTATATACACCCTCCTGTCACTAGGCCGGTGCCCTTTCGTGGTGTTCCTGACCTAACGTTTGTATCTGTGTTCCAGTTCCGTGTATGATCCGGTTTTGTCTGACCTTGCTCCTGTCTCCGCACTCAGTGAACTGATCCAGGCTTTAGCTGACTACCGCTCTCTGTTTACCGATCCAGGCTTTGGCTGACTACCTCTTTCTGTGTACCGATCCAGGCTTTGGCTGACTACCGCTCCTTGTGTACCGATCCAGGCTTTGGCTGACTACCGCTCTCTGTGTACCAATCCAGGCTTTGGCTGACTACCGCTCCTTGTGTACCGATCCAGGCTGTGGCTGACTACCTCTCTCTGTGTACCGATCCAGGCTCTGGCTGACTACCGCTCTCTGTGTACTGATCCAGGATTTGGCTATTCAGCCTAGCGTCCGATTGTCGCTAGTGCTTCCGTTGTCCTTGTTGTGCCCTATGCCTTGCCTCTACGGTAGCTGCCAGTCGGTGTTTCTCTGTTGCCTCCGGTTGCGTTACTCTCAGCCTGTGCCTTATTGCAGCCTCTGTTACGTGCTATATGGCCTGTTCCCTCCGGTTACTAGCAGTGTTACCACTTGTCAGTCTGCTCCTAACTGTTGCCTCCGGTTGCGTTACTCTCAGCCTGTGCCTTATTGCAGCCTCCGTTACGTGCTATACAGCCTGTGCCCTCCGGTCACTAGCGGTGCTACCTCCTATCAGTCCGTATATTTCTCTATCTCCGTTTGTGCTACTCCTGGGCTGCCTTACCCGGTTATAGGTAAGGCCAGTAGCGCCTCCTCTATTCCTTGTTGGCACCACTTACTAGGTTGCCTTACCCGGTTATAGGTAAGGCCAGTAGAGCCTCCTCTATTCCTTGTTGGCACCAATTACTAGGCTGCCTTACCCGTTTATAGGTAAGGCCAGAAGAGCCTCCTCTATTCCTCATTGACACCAGTTACTAGGTTGTTTTACCCGGTTATAGGTAAGGCCGGTAGAGCCTATTCACCTCCCTACACTGAGGTGCCTGCCCTGCAATATAGTTCTCTCCTCGGGCCTTTCCAGTTCTGTACTGCTGAGGTTTCGTTCCTGTCTACCTTACAGTTACATTTACATATTGTGTCAACTGTATTGCCCTGACCTGTGTCAGACCATATATCTGTCCTCTGTGTAAGTCTGGACCCGTGTAGGGCCTTGTTGTGCTTTATACTGTTTTAATAAAGCTTCATTGTTTTATCTTACCAAATTGTCTGAGTGTTCAGTAAAACCATGACACAGGGTGAGAGATGGAAGGGTGTCCCACTCCTGGATCGATAGGCGGTATATATATCTAGCCACTACATGTCACGGGCCCAGTCCAGTGCCATTAGGTTGGCCCAGTTCACGGACCACAACTGTGCGTCCGTGAAGCTGTCGCTCACGTCATCAGTGACAAAAACCGCCTATTGGCACTTCAACAATATCTTGTTGGAGGACGAGGGGTTTGCGGCATTGGTCCGGGAGAGGTGGAAGGATTGGGGGGGGTTTCAAAGGTGACTTTGCCACGTTAAGTCAGTGGTGGGACGTTGGCAAGGTGCACTTGAGACTCTTGTGTCAGGAGAATACTAGGGGTGTGTGCAGTCAGCGCAATGCAGAGATTGAAGCACTCGGGAGGAGGTGCTTGGCCTCGAGCAAAGGCTGGCTGCTGAATCTAGGGATCAAGCCTTGCAGTGCGAATATGAGGAAGGAGGTTCTCCGTCACCGGGAACGGCACCAGACTAAGGGAGCCTTTGTGCGAAGCAGCTTGAGATTCCTTTGGGAGATGGATCACGGCTCGTGTATCTTCTATGGACTGGAGAAGGGGGGGGACCGTAGACCTATCTCCTGCCTCCTTGCGGAGGACGGTGCCCCTCTTTTGGATCCGGAGAGCATCCGGGACAGGGCCCGGAGATTCTATGCAGACCTGTACTCTCCGGATCCCATTTCTCCAGATGCGTGTAAGGTGCTATGGGATGGGCTTCCAATGGTCAGCGAGGGTGGAAGAGAGAGACTGGATCAACCCATCTCTCTAGCTGAACTCTCTGATGCCCAGTCTAATGCCTCATGGCAAATCTCCGGGGCTGGACGGACTGACCGTAGCATTCTTCCAATTCTGTTGGGAGACTCTAGGACCTAATTTCCAACTGGTCCTAACGGAAGCCCTCGAGACTGGTGAGATGCCCCTTTCCTGTCGAAAGGCAGTAATGGCCTTGCTGCCCAAGAAGGGGGATCTCCGCCTTATCGAAAACTGGCGACCAGTCTCACTGCTCAGCACGGATTATAAGATCGGAGCCAAAGCTTTCACCTTAAGGCTCAGGTCCGTGCTGGCAGAGGTGATCCACTTAGACCAGTCCTATACAATACCGGGCTGGATCATCTTTGATAATATCTTTCTGGTCCGGGATCTGCTCTGCTATGCCAGCAGAACTGGTCTGTCACTCTCCCTTCTCTCACTAGACCAGGAGAAGGCGTTTGATAGAGTGGACCACAGATATCTCATAGCTACTCTGCATGCATACGGCTTTGGCCCTCGCTTTGTGGGTTACCTTAAGATGCTGTATGCCTCTGCAGAGTGTTTAATCAAGATCAATTGGTCCCTAACGGCACCCCTGGTATTTGGACGAGGGGTACGGCAAGGATGCCCCCTGTCTGGACACCTATATGCACTAGCCATTGAGCTCTTCCTGTGCTTGTTGAGGAAGAGGCTCACAGGGCTGGTGCTGAAGGAGCCAGACATGAAGGTCGTCCTTTCTGCATATGCCGATGATGTACTCCTCGTGGCCCAAGACCTAGCTGATCTAGAACGGGCTAAAGAATGCCAAGAGGTTTATACAGCTGCCTCTTCTGCTCAGATCAACTGGTCCAAATGCACAGGCCTTTTAGAGGGTACCATACAGGTAGACTCCCTGCGTCCCACCTTTTGTAACATCAAATGGGAGGCTACTGCTTTGAAATATGTTGGAGTCTACCTGTCTGCTGCGAATCCCACAGTCCCTGCAAACTGGAAAGAACTAGAGGAAAAAGTCCTCTCTCATATGGGACTGTGGAGGGGTCTTGCAAAATTGCTTTCCCTAAGGGGGAGGGCTTTGGTGGTCAACCAGCTGGTGGCCTCTCAGCTATGGCACCGGCTAATCTGCCTTAGCCTGACCCCTGACTTCATCAGCAAGATCCGGAGAATGCTGCTTGACTTTCTCTGGATGGGGAAGCATTGGGTCTCTGCGGGTGTTGCGTGCCTCCCACTGGGAGAGGGCGGTCAGGGTGTGGTGTGTATACGCACTCAGGTGCACACCTTCCGCCTCCAGTACCTGCAGAGATACCTGTACGCAGACCCTTCTCCACAGTGGTGCACACTGGCCTCCAGCTTTTATCGCCAGTTGCGCAATATGGGGTATGACCGGCAACTATTCCTCATCAAGCCTGAGGGTTTTGGGAGCGACCACTCAGTGTTGCCAGCATACTACCGGGAAACCCTGAGGTCTGGAGCATGGTCTCCGTGTCAAGGCAGGGCACAGCTCAGGGGGCAGACATTCTAGCAGAGCCCCTGCTATATAATCCAGCTGTGGGGGCTCGGATGTTGGAAGCCCCTAGCATATGTCGTCACCTTCGCCAAACATGGATGACCCGAGACGGGGATCTCCTGGACTATGAACAGGAGGATTGGGTAGAGCCCGATGTGCTTATGCACCATATGGGTTTCCAAAGTCCCAGAGTTCCGTACCGATTGCTCCAGGAGATCAAGCTTGCCATCCACTCTGACTCGCGCACCTTCATTGACGAGGCCTTAAGGGCCGGAGAGCCACATCTACCTGTGGAACCCTCGCCTCCGGCTGTGAGCATACAACCAAAGCCTTGTGAATCCCCCTTAGTTCCTCCAGCCCCCAACTTGAGCCGGTTGGGGGTGATACCCTCGGCATGCTTCTGTGGCATGTCGAGGAAGATGCTGTATTCCCTTGTGCTCCACACAGTGCACTTCCTCGCCCTCGTCAGTCGCCCAAACACCATCTGGAGGTGAGTGTTTGACGTGGGCGAGAGACCCCAGTGGAGGGCACTCTATTCCACCTTGGTGCCCAGACCCATCGGGGATTTGAGTTGGAGAGTGCTCCATGGTGCACTGAGCACAGGGGAGTACTTAGCCCGTTTCACGGACTGGGGAGGTTCCAATGAAGCCTGAAGATTTGTTCCGGGCATTTCCTCGCTCCCGTATCCGAGCAGAGTTCACCCAAGTCCTTGCCACTGGGAGTATGTCATCCTTTACCTCCCAGTGGGCCTCAAATGGTGTTCTCTGCTCAGTATCCCCCCATCTGGATTAATTTCAGTTAACACTTCATATTTAAGTTAGTTTTATTTTATGTTAGTCATTTTTTCTATTTTCTTTTTGTGACCTTTTGGGTACTGGGGGGGGTGTTGCTTGCTCCTCTGGCACTTAGGGGGTTAATGGTTTAAAAACTACCATCTGCTGATTGGCTGGCTTTGCCAGCCCATAAGGCCTGTACCAAACTCCTTATAATATCATGTAACTAGATTTATACAGGCCTACACAGGTGATTGTTCACAAACCCCCACCCTTAATTAATTACACACACTCCCAGAAAAAAACAACCTTTTAAACTTTAACCCTTTAACCTTCTTACTGCAGGTTAGGATGTAATGAAAAATCAGTATATTATAACACTTTTCCAATGCTATGATGTCCCAACTGTTCACTTATTCCAGAGCACACTGTATTTGTGAGCCTGATCCTGCATTCTGTCAAATATTCTCTGTGAAGGAGAATCACTATTAACGTCTGTTGTCATGATCCTTACGTACTGTTATGGTTGGCAAGCAAAACCAGGAGTCACACAGTATAGTTGATTGAACCTTTATTATGAGAATAATGACAGTAATGCTATATATATTATATATATATATATATATATATATATATATATATATATATATATAGACACTGGTTGATTGACACGGTGAGTACTGTTCAGGAATAGCAGTCTTCCAATCTCTGTACCACACTGCCCGAGACTAGGCCTCAGCCCACTGGAGTCTCGTGGTAAGGTAACACCCAAACGATACTGACTCAGCCTGCAGTCAGTCTAGGAGAGGAGTCTCAATCGTACATAACCAAGGAAGCTGCTGACCCAAGCCTGCAGTCAGTAGCTAGGCGTCTGCTAGAGCCTCAGGTCAGTACTAGGAAGGATGTCTGAATAACGGAACCAACAAACTGAGCAAACAGACAGAGCCTTATAGTAAGCACCAGATAGGATAGTCAGACAAGCCAAAGTCATACACGGAGCGGGTAGTCAGCCAGAACCACAGGTTTGCACCACATAGGTTATCCACTGGAGCGTATGTATGCTGGATGCGCAGTGGATAGAGCCCCAGATCAACACCAGACTGGATGGACAGACAAGCCGGATCATACACAGGAATCAGGAATATTAGAAAATGAACTGCTCAGAACAACAACGTAAGGGTGACTGAGTCAGGACTGCCCTTTAAACCCCTCCACAGGAAGTAGGTAGGAGAAGCAGCTTAGAGGGAGGAAGTAGATAGGAGGAGACTACAGGAAACACACATAAAACAGAGGCCTGCAGCATGCTTGAACCCTCACGTCTGCAGAAGACACATCTGGCTTTGATGCATCCAACCGCTCGTGGAAATGACGCTGGAGCATCATAGTGAGCATCTCCAGAAGCGGTGGTGCTACAAGGTACTGTGACAGACGCCCACTCCTGGGAAGATTGGCAACGGTCTTGAATGTTTTACACTTTTGAGTAATCTTTCTGTGGAAATGGTCTTATAACCCATTCCAGATTGATGGGCAGCAACAACTGCTTCTCTAAGATCATTGCTGATGTCTTTCCTCCTTGGCATTGTGTTAACAAACATCTGAATGCTCCAGACCAGCAAACTGCTAAAACTTTGGCTTTTATAGAGGTGGTCACACTTGCTGATGATCAATTAATAAAGGGTATTTGAGTAGCAGCACCTGTCTGCTACTTAGCTTCTTAATTCCTATGGAAGCAGTAAGGGTGTACTTAGTTTTTCACACATGGCTTCTCCATTTTTGGCAGTAGATACATACAGTCGTATGAAAAAGAAAGTACACCCTCTTTGAATTCTATGGTTTTACATATCAGGGCATGATAACAATCATCTGTTCCTTAGCAGGTCTAAAAATTAGGTAAATACAACCTCAGATGAACAACAACACTACATATTACACCATGTCATGATTTAGTTAACAAAAATAAAGCCAAAATGCAGAAGCCATGTGTGAAAAACACACACCCTTACTGCTTCCATAGAAATTAAGATGCTAAGTAGCAGATAGGTGCTGCTAATCAAATGACCTTGGCTAATTGATCATCACCAAGTGTGTGACCACCTCTATAAAAGCCAAAGTTTTAGCACTTTGCTGGTCTGGAGCATTCAGGTGTGTGTAAAACAATGCCAAGGAGGAAAGACATCAGCAATGATCTGAGAGAAGCAATTGTTGCTGCCCATCAATCTGGGATGGGTTATAAGACCATTTCCAAACAATTTAAAGTCCATCATTCTACAGTGAGAAAGATTATTTAAAAGTGGAAAACATTCAAGACAGTTGCCAATTTTCCCAGGAGTGGACGTCACAGCAAATACACCCCAAGGTCAGACCGTGCAATGCTCAGAGAAATTGCAAAAAACCCAAGAGTTACATCTCAGACTCTACAGGCCTCCGTTAGCATGTTAAATGTTAAAAGTTCATGACAGTACAATTATAAAAAGACTGAACAAGTATGGTTTGTTTGGAAGGGTTGCCAGGAGAAAGCCTTTTCTCTCTAAAAAGAACATGGCAGCATGGCTTAGGTTTGCAAAGTTGCATCTGAACAAACCACAAAACTTCCGGAACAATGTCCTTTGGACAGAGGAGACCAAAATGGAGATGTTTGGCAATAATGCACAGCGCCACTTTTGGCGAAAATCAAACACAGCATATCAGCACAAACACCTCATACCAACTGTCAAGCACGGTGGGGGAGGGGGTGATGATTTGGCCTTGTTTTGCAGCCAAAGGACCTGGGAACCTTACAGTCCTTGAGTCGACCATGAACTCCTCTGTATACCAAAGTATTCTATAGTCAAATGTGAGGCCATCTGTCCGTCAGCTAAAGCTTGGCCGAAATTGGGTCATGCAACAGGATAATGATCCCAAGCAAACCAGCAAATCTACAGCAGATTGGATGAAAAAGAAAAGAATCAAGGTGTTGAAATGGCCCAGTCAAAGTCAAGACCTCAACCCGATTGAAATGCTGTGGTAGAACTTTAAGAGAGCTGTGCATATGTAAATACCCGCAAACATCAATGAACTGAAGCAACGTTATAAAGAATAGTGGGCCAAAATTCCTTCACAAAGATGTGAGTGACTGATAAAGTTACACAGAAAATGATCAATTCAAGGTATTGCTGCTAAAGGTGGTTCTTACAAGCTATTGAATCATAAGGTGTACTTAGTTTTTCACACATGGCTTCTCCATTTTGGCTTTATTTCTGTTAAATAAATCATGACACAGTGTAATATGTTGTCAATGTATACTGTGTATTTACTTGTGCAGTTCATAATATCCTTCATTTACTGCAATTTCCCAGTATGTGGATGAAAAAATGTATTTCCAATGATGATGTTGGGACAGTTTGTACGGCTATGACACTTATAGATTCCTGGGGGTCGAGCTAACCAATTTTTACTGTCGGGGTTGCCTTTGTCATATTTTCTGACAGGGTCAGCCTGTACAAAGTAATCTCTAAGATTCTTACCCCTACAGTAACAGAAAATTCAAGATATGTCATTTGCTGGGAACGGCTCTCTTGATAGCAGGGGATGAAGTGGTGTAGGTGGACTAAATATAAAAAAAAAGGGAGGTTTTGTCTCTATTGTTATCACCAGTCTGGTTTGAGGATAACGGATCCTGCCTATACTGGAATTCAGCTCAATTAATAGTCTTGAATGATTTGAGGGTCATAGCCCCTCTGAATTAACCTCTCCCCCAGGGCAGTTGGACCATCTCTTAATCAAGAGTC
Source organism: Rhinophrynus dorsalis (assembly GCA_037306005.1). Taxonomy (NCBI): domain Eukaryota; kingdom Metazoa; phylum Chordata; class Amphibia; order Anura; family Rhinophrynidae; genus Rhinophrynus; species Rhinophrynus dorsalis. The sequence continues at coordinate 258,833,814 of CM074719.1, forward strand.
AGACGTATTTCTGATTACTCTGAGCATTTGCAAAAACAGAATTCTGTGTTTAAGAGGCACCAGGTGATGGCTCATAGCATGGAGCAATATATTACTATCAGTACTTTTAGTAAAGATTTTAGTGCACGGTCTTGAACCCTTCCAATATATTGTCATGTTGAGAAAGTCAATCCTGTGCAAATCATAATTTAAAGTAAACTGGATAGTGGAATTACTGAGGTCATCCAGAAATTGCATTAATAACTGCTCACCACCATTCCACAGCAGAAAGATATCATCGATGAAACGCTTGTAAAAAATTTGACATTAGAAAAAAAGTTGAGCTGCTTTTAATGATCCTTAAAGATACAGGCATAACTAGGAGCCATATTAGCTCCCAATTAAACGTAAGAAAAAAGTTTCAATCTTCAAAGAGCTTTTCTTGAGGATAATGTCTAAGTAAAAGCAAGAAATCAATTGGAGGACTGTCAGGCATGATCGGATATAAGAGCAGCCCTGACAGCATCCATACTTGAAGAATAAGGGATATTGTTGTACAGGCTTGTGACATCATGACAAAAAGTGGATTGCTTCTATTGACTTTTGGTTTGACCTAATGCCAGATGAATTGGGTGGATTCAGCCGATATTGAGCACCCTCTTTGATGTTAAAGCTAGCTCCCTTCTTGGCCATGGACATTTTAATAAAGATCATATGGACTTTGGATGAAAGGAGACTTTCTTGGTGTATTTCAGGCAATTCCATTTGAGTACAGTTGTGGATGATATGATGTTTTCGTCAACTTACTTGGACCATTCTATTAGAGGAGTTTATTCTGTTTGTAGCATATCTTGGTCACTTTTGTAATGCTAGACTAGATCGCAGCTGGAATAGATCTGAGTGGTCTGCTAGTAGCTGGGGAGTGTGGCTTGGCAGTGTTGGTAGTGCTGAGTGTACTCTTGCTGTGGCAGAGCCGGATTTACAAAGGTGCAAGATAACAGGATGGGTATGCCCAAACATCACTGGAGGCAAACCACTCAATAGACAGAGATATGAATAACCAGCTGAGATTATGTAGGTGTAGGATATACAGGGTCAGTGAGTCATAGAAGCAAAGTCTTTAATGGGCTATAAGCCCAACTTAGGGACTGGAGAAGTAGAGTGATCGAATAGTGACAGTGGTTGGATGTTGTAGTTAGATAAAGAGAGAGTCGTAGTTGTAGACAGGCCAGGTTTGTCATAGCCAAGCTGATGTCGGTAACAGGAAAGTCAAAGAGGCAGGGTTAGTCGAAGACAGACTAAGGTCGGATACCGGAGTGTTGGAGAAGTAGGATTTGTTGAAGGCTGAGATCAAAAACCCGGAGAGTCGGATACAAACAGCGGTCAATACGGGAGAGTTTAGTATTAGGGATGGTTGTGGATAAGCAGAGATCAGGAACCAGAGAGTCGTAGAAGCAAATCAAACTGTAATACAAGCGAAGTCAGGGATGGAGCAAGGTCAAAATGCTGGAACAATTTCTGGAACAGCAGCAATGGGAAATGGCTTGAAGAACACACATCTACCTGCACAGAAGCCAGGTAGATAAACACGAACAAGCCAATACGGAAGCTCTGAGGCAGAACTTCCATGCGTAAACATAGGAACTGATGTTACAACTTTGCCTAAAACGCTCTATCTGTAATTTAGCATTTTTTCTTTTTGTTTTGAATTGTGTAATTTATTTTCTTTTGGCTCAGAAATGTGTGGCATGCCTTGTTTATATTTTGCTATTCTTGGAATGGGGATGCCCTGCTTACAGTGACTGCTTGCAATCACCAGTGAGTTATGTCGGAAGTGATATGCTTATATTTAGAGGAAATGTAAGGGTTAACCAGGTGCCGACACACCTTCCAGCTCTGTCTAGGGGTATAAAGTGTATTACCTTGCAGGAAGTATTCCTTAGCCAAAAATAACAGAGAGTTTCTTCTTTTATTATAAAAATAAAGATTTATTTGCTGTGAGTAAGATGGTCATTCCTCACAGGGTTACAACAGGCACACAGAAGAAGACGTAACAAGATGTTTCTATAAGCTGTAACCCAAAGTTGTAACAACCAGTTTAGCTAAGTGAAGGCCTTCTTAAAGGCAGATTCAGGACATCTGCTCTGCCCAGAACAGCTTCCCCCCTCAGGCCTGACCAAACAAAGAACTCAATAGATCCTGTTTGTTCAGGCCCAATTGGAGCTATATGTTTTATGACTGAGGGGGCTGTTCGTTTATGTACAAACAAATTACCTTTCATCTTAAGCCATCTGTTCAAGTCCTTGCTTGGACAAGCTGATGTAGGCATGACAAACAATGAAGAAAAATAATTACTTATCCCCTACAGGTCAGCTGAAAGAGCCATCCCTTCCTGACTGCAATATACTGTACACTGTACATCTATCAACTTATTACATAATTATAAGATTCAGATGTCCACAAGTTAAATGCATGCCGCCAGTATATTACTTGCAAGTATATATCTACTGTTTATCCTTGATATTATTGGTCACTGTCTATCCTTCCATAGACTATTGGGGATCGCTCTGCAGTTGGCAGTGGCTCTTATTTGAGTCTCTTGCACTTTGCAAAGCAGCCCTGATTTCTTTAACTCATTTTGTTACATTACTTCTTGCATTTTTTTTAATCATATCATTTTCTCTTTTATTTTGGAGGTTAATTATTCAGTTTTATTTCCCTTCTTGTTGCAGTGTATGTGATGGGAGAATGGGTAGAGAGGGATTGGATGAGTGGTAATTTTCCTTGACCCTTACTGCTGTGACGTCAGTGTCCGCCCCCTCCTGGGTCTAGCTCTTAGAAGCAGAGGATTTTTGGTGGGCCACTACAGGGATTAGGTAAGGGTATTTTATAGCACTGACATTTTATATTTATAGAAACAAACAACAAGGAGAGCTATCCTCTCTCTTTAAAACAGTATATGGGTCAGATGTAAGTGAGAATCAATGCTCACAGATGATGTTTGACCGGCTGCAGTACCACACAACCGGTTAAAGGCCAGCAGGGATTTTGGATGCTAGTTCTCCCTGCAACAGAACTGTGCAAGCTCTCATCAATATATCCAGATCGATCAGTATATATTGTCTCAGCTTGTGAATCTCCAAAGCAGACCAGGTGAATGAAGTATAACATTTATTTAAAAGATACTAAAAATTCTCAACATGTTTTGGACTGAATGGGTTAACCGAATTGGGAACCTTGACATTTAGGGTACTATGACACCCCCCTAGCATGGGGGTGACAATTGCTCCCTTTATTAATTAAACAGCCTATAACCTATGCGAAACATAGGTTATATGCTCTTTAATCATGTCAGCGTCAGATGAGTAACCTATGTTTCACATAGGTTATAGGCTCTTTAATTATCAAAGGGGACAACTGTCGCCCCTGTGCTAGAGGGGTGTCATGAGGGGTCATGATACCCCTCTTGAGGTTTGAAGTACTTTTGTAATAAAAATTATTATATATATAATTTAGTAAAAGAAAATCATTGTTAAACATAAATAAAATATTTAATTACATTTACACACAAATTACATCTATAATAAAAACAAACACCTTTTTTATACATATACAGGTTGCCTATTAACCCTATGAGTACCTATGAGTAGCAAACACATTACAATTCCTCTCTGGTACCCATAGGGTTAATCTTGCAATACAAAATATAAGGGCATGTCGTGTATAATAGGAGAAGAAAAATCTCGGATGAAAATGGTGAAAGAAAATCATGGGAGCACTGTAGTCGACTTTTCAAGGGGGGGGGGGGTTAAAATGTCAGATGTACAATATTCATCAAATTAATATGGTGAAAGAAAGCACTGTAAGTCAACTTGGTAAGGGTTAATTGTTGACTATAAACAATATTTGTCAGCTTAATGTGGTGGAAGAAAGCACTGTAGGTCGACTTTTAGAAGGGGGATTAATATGTCGAGGGGGGGCACTCTGTCGGATTTTGTTATGTGGAGAACACATTTAACACTGAACTTGATCTTTCTGTCGTCAAATGTACGCCTGTTTCCTTGGACTTTGACATTTTACTCGTTTTTTTTGTAGGCGGTAGTCGGAAGAAAAGCAGACAGTGCCAGTTTTGTTACTACTCTGAAAATTGCTGTCTATGCCAGTTTTGTTTTACCGTGGTTCAGCAATAGAATACAGACGTAACACGTTTGCAAAATTTGCCCCTTGTTGTTTGTTTCTGTGTTTCCCCTTAAGCCCTGCTGGGAAGTAGTGGTCTCGAAGAAGATTGAGCGTGAGGGATCTGGATATCTGTTTGGAGGCAGTTTAATATCTTCCACTGCCCATATTTATCATTGTGATTTAAACAACCCTGATGAAGGCCCATGTTTGGACCAAGACCGTTTAGCATGTTGGAATTGCATCTTAATAAATGTCTTCTCTGCTTCAATCAAATGATTCCTGCAAGTGCTGTCCTTGAGCCTTGGCTATGTACACCATATTTTTTCTTCAAAGGGAAGAGCACCAGTCTTTGTATTACTTAAATTGTTGCTTTAGTGTGCCACTGTCATACATATAACTATTTTTACTCTTTACATATCCCTGAAGAAGTGCCCATACAGGGTACGAAACACGTCGGATTGGGGGACCCCAGGTGCTGGCCACATTACAAGATAGCCCAACCTTATATTGGAGATGGGAGGTATAGCTGTTTGGTGTGATTCCTGCATATAACAGATTGAGTGAGACAGGTTTTGATTGTTACAGATTATGAGCGGGAGAGGAGCTGCATCACCTTTGGGAAATCCCTATAGCCTATGACCAGCTATCTGTGTTTTGTTGGACCTCTGCCTGCTACTTATTAAGTACTTTGTTGCATATCCATACTCAACAGCTACTGAATTACAGACTGGAACACACCACAGTGTATTGATATACATACTTGGCCGCTACATATATATGTGACTATATAAGGTACCAATACTAAGCATCTTTCAGGCTGTTATGAATCAGTGACTATTTTTTCTAGCATTTTTTCATTATCTTCTGAGCTCATTTTTACAGTGATATCACTAGGTTACAGAATGTTATATGTGCCTTCAGCAGAGAATTCTATTACCATTTGTGATATTAAATATTGTTGCATTTTATCACAGTGATTGTATACATGCTCTTGTTTAACTGAGGGTTAGTCTAGTGCTCTCCTTACTTTGTTCATTTTATATAAATATATGTATAAAATAAATTGTGGTAAACAGACAGGCACTCTCAGGTCTTTGAAACAGTGTTGAAAACACTCTTAGTCAATTAAGAGCCAATAAATCCTTTTCTCTTAGTCTGCTGAAGGATGCTAAGCAGCATGCCTATAGGAGGCAGGGCACTCTAATGTGGGTAGGAAGCCCTGCACCCCTCAATGGACTAAGAGAAAAGGTTTTATCAGTAAGTAAAAAATCTCTAGCGCATTGGTGGATGCAGGGACCATGGGGATGTACCAAAGCACTCGGAGGGAAGAAATTAATGAACAATGGCCTCAAAAACTTTACAGCCAAAACTAGCATCTTGGGATGCCAGAAAGTTGTAAAACTTAGTGAAAATGTGAACAGATGACCATGTAGCTGCCTTGCACAACAGTAGCTGAATTCTTCAAGGTCCAAGAAGTACTAATGTATCTAAAACACACTAGAAAAACGTCGTCTTAGAGGGGATATGATAACACTATATAAATATGTTCAGGGCCCATACAAAGGGCTCTCCAAAGACCTGTTCATTAACAGAACAGTACAAAGGACATGGGGCCACCCGCTTAGACTTGAGGAAAGGAGATTTAATCTACAATAGCGGAAGGGTTTCTTTACAGTAAGGACAATAAAGGTATGGAATTCACTGCCTGAGGAGGTGGTGCTACTGAATACATTAGATGCTTTTTAAAAAGGGCCTGGATACTTATTTAAAAGAGCATAACATAGAGGGCTATGTACGTTAGTATTGGGCTTAATATTTAGTTAGGGCTTGTTGCTCCAAGGAGAAATCTGATTGCCATTTGGAATCAAGAAGGAAATGTTTCCCCCGTTCAGGGTAAAATTTGAAATTGCTATATTGGGGGGGGGGGGTGGAGGGGTTGCCTTCTTTTGGCTCAGCAATGGTAAACAGGAATAGGAAAAGGGTTGAACTAGATGGAAGCAAGTCTTTTTTCAACCTAAATTACTATGTTACTATTTACTATGTTACTATGTAAGAGCTGTGATTCTGAATGGAACTTTAACAGACTTTAGTCTGTAAGCCTGTCTTAATGTTTAACCCGTAAAGCAATGGTAGTCTTTGAGGCTGGTCTGCCCTTTTTAGGGCAATCTGTAATCATAAACAAGGTATCCTAAAGGACTGAGCGACTTGGACATACCGTTTTAAACATCTTACTACATATAAAGTATGAATAATATTTTCTTGGGAATTAGAAGGATTAGAACACAAGGAATGAAGGATCACTTCCTAGTTTATGTGAAAAGCAGAGACTACTTAAAGTTGGAAATCTGGGATTGTTCTTAAAACGATATTATCTTGGATTAGATATGGAGAATTACAAGAAAGAGCACAAAGTCCTGAAACCCTTCATGCAGAAACAATAGCTGTAAGAAAGATTGTCTTAAACATCAGATTTCTGATAGAGGCTGATAATAAGAGCTCAAATGGAGAGGATTGAAGAGCCTCTAACACTAAATTCAAATCCCATGGTGGCATAGGATGTATGTATGGGGGAGCTATCCTGTGACCCCTTGAAGGAAAGTTTGAATCTCTGGAAGAGAAGCAATCTTTCTCTGGTAAAATACAGAAATTTAGACTTTCAGAGAGTTAACCCTTAGACCCTTTTCTAGACCTGATTGCAGGAAGTCGAGAAGAGATGTAAGATGTATGGTAGAGGGATCTAGATCTTTCGTGGCACAGGAGAGAAAGATTATCCAAATTCTATGATATATTCTAGATGACACAGGTTTACGAGGCCTGAGCATGGTTTGAATCACAGGGGAACTGAAGCCTTTGACCCTAAGAATTTGGGTCTCAAGTTCCACACCAGCAAGATTGTGTAAGTTGTGGTGGAGAATTGGACCTTTAGAGATGAGGTCTGAAATCTGAGGTAGATGCCATAGCTCTGTCCATGACACGTGTTTGAGATGGTGAAACCAAGACCTCCTGGGTCATAATGGTGCTATGAGGATGGTGTGCACCATGTTTGGGAATCATAGGTAGTGGAGGGAAAACATACAAGTCTGTAATTCCATGGGATTGTTAGGACATCCACTGCTATTGCCTGTGGATCCCTTACTCTTGAACAGAAAGTTGGTAGTTTACAGTTTCTTCTTGCTGCCATGCTGTATATATGTCTGGAACTCCCTAAAGGTGAGTTACCTGAGGGAATATTTCTTAGTTTAGTTCCCATTCTCCTGGGTCTATGGTCTGACAGCTGAGGTAATCAGCCTCCAATTTCTCCACTCCTGGAATGTAAATATTCGATAAAGCTGGAACATGGTGCTCTGCCCAGAGAAAAATTCTCTGTACTTCCATCCAGGCAGCATTCCTTTTTGTCCCTCCTTAATGGTTTACGTATGCCACTGCTGTGGCATTGTGTGTCTGAATTAAATGGGAATATTCTTCAGTATGTGTATTGGTTTGTGGCTTTAGGTATATTAATCTGGCGCACAGGGTTTCACAATAACAGCTGTGTTAAAATGAATGTAGTCACATACCATGTGCTCTCTAAAAAATGGCGTCCTCAACCATGTGGCTTGAGAACAAAGACATGCATTGAGGACAAACAAGATGACGTCAGACCAACAAAAACATAGGCCTAGCACAAACAGAGAGACACACACTATGCTCACACTAACAGACACTAGCACAGATATTGGAAACAATATGCATTTGCCAACACCCCAAAAGCAAACCCATTAATTTAGGATATACCCAGAGTAGTTTGTTCTAATGACCAATACCACACTCAACACAACAACACCCCAATACTAGCAATAAGCAATAATATTTAATAACAAACAATAATATTATAATAAGAACAATACACTGTATATTATCAAATATATTCTAGCTAAACACCTAATAATATTAACTAGACAATTACTTACTGCAGTGCAAATAAGACACATATACAAGTTATAGTAGAAACAATATACATTGGTTACTAGGTTGTTTTTTCCCAGAAATATTGTAGAAAAGAAAGAGAGATACTTAGCTAAAATAAATCCTGGGACAGGAGGCAGGAAAAAACAGGCTAGGGGAACTGGATACATTCATGCTGGAGGTCTGTGTCATCTCTGCTCTGGAAAAGTTCTTGGGCCTACATGGCCTTGCTGGAATCTACCCCATCCATCCATCTCCTGCTCCATTCCTAACTGCTTCTCCCCATGGCTCACTGCACACCTCTTTTATAGTTTTCAAACCCTGCCCATCAACAGCCCACTTTACCCAATTGACACACCCCTCCTCGTCTCTCCTAGAAGCAAGAGAGACAAATGGGAGCTGGTCCTTTCTTTGTCCTTTTCCTGCCCAAACAGACCAGGGAAAAGACAAAGAGGCAAAGGAAAATGGTTGTGAGCTAAATGTGTGATGCAGGACATGGGAACATAACCATGTAATGGATGCCGTTTTGTTGCAAATTTTGCTGCAACTTACCTGTGTCCATAACATTCCACCTCTTGGTCCCATGTCATAAACCACACTAAAGTCACTCACTGGATAGGTAAGTCACGGACTTCCCAAATTGCCCAAACAGTCCAATGTCTGGTGTTTCCTGGAGTTTGTCTGTAAATTGCTGTCAGTTTCGATAGATCCTAATTGATTTTCTCCTTCATTGTTCACAATGGAACTGCAGCATTATTTTCCTACCAGCCTGCAAACTCCTCCTTTGAGGAAAGAACAGTCCAGGGATAGGCGATTTTGGAGAGCTACCTCCCTGAATTGTAGCTGCTCATAGGACATTTTGATAGTAGAGTCCAGTGTTTTGTCCAAAGAGTTGTCTCATTTCTCGCTGTGCCCAAGGGACTACTCCATGGAATGGGTATCCTCCTTCCTCACTGACGGGGATGGCGATGTAACAGTCAGAGGAGTTGTCCACTCTTGCATAGCTGGCCAAGGGATTCATAAACATGTTGGACAAATAAGGGTTTAGAGGGGATAAACGACCACCAATCTATTTGAGGGAAAGAAGAGAGGTACAGAATCACCATTTAATAATACAACTTTAGTATTACCAGGACCATCTGAAATAACCTCTCCTTTCTGCCTGTGCTGATCAATGGATCATGGTAACATCCACACTTTGGACCCCACTTGTACTTGTTTATCCTCATCCCAGGATACTAAGATTTTATGGGGTACCCAAGTTGCCACCTCTCCTAGGATTATACCAGCAGATAACCTACTTGGGTCATTCCTAGACAAAGATGCACTCCGCATTCATCCATCCACACTCACACTATTGAAAGGATTAACTTCTGCCAATCCTTCCAATCACCTGAACTTGTAAATTCAAAATGGTTTGTTAGTTTGACTTAAATTATTTACCCTTGTTTTGGGGAGGCTTCTTGTAAATGTCAACCTTAAACTAACAAATGGATTGTCATTACATGTAAGCCTGACATATAGAGATGTCTAAATTCATAAGAGCCTGTGTAAAAGTTCTGTCTCATCCCCTCTATGACATCATGCCACGCCTGAGTCTGTTTGGCTGTCATAAAATGATAGGGATGATATTGGGGACTGCAGCGCTCAATAGCTGTGCCACTCTATTGAGTCCCCTGTAATCTATCGTCCTACACCAGGAACCGTCTGGCTTCTTAACAGGAAACTCAGGAGCATAAAAAGGGCTAAATTGCAGGATGAACTACATCTGACTATAATCTGATTTCTTTCAACCCTCCTGGCATCCCTTGTTGGACTATAGGGAAGGAGAATGACAACTGGTGTTCAGTTTGTATTTTCCTCTCACCGGCTCCCCTGCTGCATGCATATAAGTGGGTTTGTGAGGAAAGCCAAAAAAAAAATCTTCATCACTATTATGCGCCCTAACAAAATATCTACCCCCCAAAATATTGTCAGGAAATTGGAAAGCCAAATTATTACTCATAAACCTGGGGGTCCTTTGTTTATGCAATATGTGACTGTGGTATGTATAGCCTGTTACTCTTCCCTCTAGACCCTCTATATGTATGATGGGGAACAAACAAACCTGAGGTACTTCTGACTGCCCGGGTAAATGGGAACATGCAGGTAAGCATCCTGCAGATCCAGGGAAGCCAGAAATTTCCCAGGAAACATTGCTGCGATGAAAGAGCACAAAGATTCCATCTTGTAGTGAGTATGGACCACAAAAGAGTTGAGATCCTTGAGATTCAAGAGAGGGCGACAGCCACTGTCCTTCTTGGGAACTGCAGAGAATAAAAACCCAATCCTCTGTCTTCAGACAGAACCTAAGCCAGGACTCTCTCGTCCAAGAGAACTTGCAATGTTCCGTTGAAAAGACACAGCTTTTCTTGGTCTAGAGGCGCCCTTGAAAGGAAGAACCTGAAGGGAGGCAGGGATAAAAAGGTAATACTGTAGCCTCCTGAAACCACTTGTAATACCCACTGATCCGCAACAGAGCATACCCAAATGCTTGAAAAATGCTGTAGGGGCCACCCACAGGTAGTTGCAGACCAGGGTTTGGCAAGTCATGCCGAAGAGGTTTGGTGGAGGAGTGTTAGGACCTCCACTGCTGCCTGGGCTTGGGAGTGGAGCGCAGGGTGCAGAGATCATTCGGATTTGGTCTTTGCGCTTTGCTTTGGTGGGGACGAAAAAGACACTGCTTCCTCACCAGGTTAGGGTGTTTGGGAACCTGAGACAACAAGGTGCTCTTATCCCCAGACCAATTCAGTATATTGTAATGTTGTATTCCTCCTGATGAAGTGGTGTGCCAACCACAAAACATGTTGAGGATATTTTAGTATGTTTTAAATAAATGTTATACTTTTGATTCATCTGGTCTGCTGCGGTTGAATTATACATTTGCTGATTATACTGTTGAGTATTGGAACGGGCAAGTGATGCACACTGATATGGTTTCATTGCATCTAAAACCCCAGCTTGCTTTTAAACCAGTTGCTGATTACTGTAACCAGTTCAACATTTGATGTGAGTATTTGACATTCACCGAATACTGATTTACGTTTAGTCATTGGATAACTGTACAGCTCTCCTTGTATTTTCTTCTTGTATTGTTGTTTTCAAGCCCTACCGGGAGATTGTGGTCCTGAGAGGATTGAGCAATTGGATTTGAGTATCTGTGTGGACGCAGTGGCAATATCCTCCACAAGCTTTCACTGTCATTGAAAATTTACCCTTGACAAATTTGACTGCAAGTATATTTCTATCTTTTATACTTCCTGAATGACAAAGATGTCTGCACTATAAGTCTCTCCCCTCTCGTGTTTTTGGCTCTCTACAGAATTAGTAGGAATCTGTAGGGCAGTCAAAACCACCTTAATGAGAACCACAGCAGAAGGCTCAGGGTCAGCCTCAAAGGGGTCCCATATGTATGGGAAGAAGCCCCTTCTGCACACTCCTCTTCATCAGAATCAGGCTCAAAAGACTCATCAGAGGAATCTAAGATCGGGAATGCCAGGGTCCTTAAGGGCCACGAACCTAAGCGAGGTAGGGGGCTTCTAGGATTGAAGAACCCCCTGGAGTGAAAGACGGAATTGTGCCACAGAGGCTAAGTCCTTGACCCAAAGTGGCTCTTGTTTAAGGCTGGAGGGCCTGGGTGGAGAGGTAGGGGCCACAGCGCATGAGGGGTATAAGTGTGTCCTGAGTACTCTCTAGGAAGCCCTGTTTGGCATAAGGAACAGTAAGCAAGGGGGGGGTCTAAGACACCCCTGAGTCCTTAGCCTTAGGTCTAGCCCCATGTCCCTTTGGATCCGACATCCTAACAGGAGAAGTATCTAACAGTAATAGGGAACCCAAATACTGTCACCCAGATTAATAAATGACCTCATAAAGCACAAAAGAGTACTTTTCTGGCAGGAGAATAGTTATCCTGTGGAGGAGAGTAAAGGAATCTAAGACTCTGTGCAGGATATTCCAAAAAGAAAAAGGCGACCAAACTCAGAGCCAGTCAGAAACAAGCCCGTGAAAACAGGCAATCTGGGTAGTTTCTCTTTTTATAGTTCCCCAAACAGCGCTTGAACTCCCCAGGGACCCCCAAGGCACTGAGGATGCAAACTAGAATGTAGGGGAAGGGGAGACATGAATAATGAAATGCACCAAAGACCCAGTGAACAAACAGATAATTACCCAAAATGAGTGCAGGAGTTATAAGAAACTACAAAGAAGCCAGGGCCGGCGCTAGCCTAAGGGCTTAGGCAGCCGCCTTAGGGCGCCGAAACGGGGGAAAAGCTGCAAATTTTCTCCCCATTTATTTATGTTTTAATATTCTTATATATATTAGCTGCTATGTAGGGTTGCCACCCGCTGGTTTACTGGCACAGACGTAATTAGCACACTGGAGCAATTAAAAAGCTGGTACTTTAGGATGACCACGTGACCAGGTCTGAGTAAGAATTCATGTGCATTACTTTTACACCAATAGCCAATTTCATTAGGGCCAATGACAGCCTGTTTCCTGAAATCTCAACAGACCTTGCAAACTGCACATTCTGTATCACTCTCCATGCGCCCTTAACAAATAGGACCGCAACATATCTTTAGGACGGTACATGTGTATGCCTTTAATGTAGGGTGATGTCCCCAGATAGATTGCATCCCTGGAATCAGCTGGGAACCTGCCAGGCTGCCACCCATCTACGGAGATTGCCATTTATTCCCGAGCTGGAGCCAGCGGTTCCGTGTGCCTGCCAGAGGATGCGGTATCTCTTCCCATTGCTCCCTTTGGTGTTGGGGAGTCAGCCAGCGAGGCAAAGAGGGTGTTCCGGAGTGCAGCAACTGCCAGGAGAAGCTAGGGATGCCCCTGTCAGGTGACTGGAGCAGGGGGGACCCAGAATTGTTCACGGGCAGGGATTTCTCCTGTAGTCTTGTTGATGAGGAGAGGGAGTCCTAGGACTGGCATGTCTCGGTAAGCTGATAGCTGAAAAGGGGTACACAGTGAGGGAGCCATATGAGACCTAACTTCCGGGTTCCACTACTCCCCTGGGACACTGTGGAGGTGGACAATGAGGAGTTGGACAGTGTGGGCAATGCAGGGAACGGGGTGGACAGTGCGTGGGGACCCCACAGTGGGGTGGACAGTGTTGGTGTGGGCAGTGTAGAGGTCAAATATGGCTAACAGAGTGCGGGCATCTTTTCAGCAACCTATCAACTTCGACAATTGCATCGGTAGTTCAGGGTCATACTTCTCTGTGAAGTGAATTCCTTTGGAAAAATATGTAATTTACATAAAAAATTACAGTAGAAGAAAACTGGGACCTGTTAAGTGTGTTGTGTAAATGGCTTCTAAACAAAGCATATATTTATCTATATATTTATTTTATTCTTTCACCATGTGACTGAATAGAACATGTGAGAGTTGTACTTTCAGCCCCTATATGGTAGACATGTACAGATGATAAGTATACAGGCCTCTGCTGCTTCCTTATTTTACTGATAGACTCTCTGTGATACTGGGGACATCACTGGTTCCACTGCACCTACCCTAGTTCATACTGATGAACTCTGTGTGATATTGGGGTCACTATATATTCTGCCCAGCCCCAGCTCTTATTGATGGTCTCTGTTATATATGGGGTATTTCTGGGGTGAGTGGACGCTCACCTTATATGCTGGACCTAGTTATGCTGCTATACTCCCTGACATAGCTGCCCTCCCTCTACCTCTCCCTGCTTACCCAGGGACCCCGCTATCCTCTTGATTTGCTTGACTTTCTCACCCACTGCCATCCTCTCCTCCATGTTATCCCTGATCCATGCACCAGCAGCCATACTCCCACTCACAAACACTTTCTTTCCTTTATGTTCACACAGTTACTCTCTATCATTACCCAACAATAAACTCTCCAAAGAAATATAAACAAAATAAAGTGACAAGGTGTATAATACAAATATAGTTAAAATGTGAATATATTTATTTCATACAGCAAATGAAAAATGCAGAAAAAAATCAATGAGAAATAAAATGGAGGATTTTGCAGTGTATGAGGGTAGACAGAGTGTGAAGGTGGATAAGGTGTGGATAGTGGTGAGGTGGATGGGGTTCGCAGTGTGTGCAGGTGGACAGTGTGGGTGGGGGCAGGGGATTGTGGCAAGGTTGGGGGGGTTGGGGCATCAAAATGCCCCTTCACCTGTGTAGACAAAAATTCTTGCACCAGCCCTGAAAGAAGCCCCTACGTGGAGGGGAACTATGAGACAAGTGGACCATGGCACTCAAAAGGTGGCTCAGATTACCACTGAGCAGAAAGGAGCCTCAGAGACACATAGTTTGCATGATTCTCTCCCAGGGCTGCAAGGGTCCACAAACAGCTCCTGATAACTGAGCAATCCTCCAGAGGAAGCCAGTGATGATAATCCACATAATGGGGGAATGTAGATACCCTGTAATAAAATAATAAAAAAAACTAAAACTAAGCAAAACTGTTCTCCGCTTTCTCCCCAGGACCGTGGAACAAGTCTATCTGGGCGGGGAGTAGCTAGGTAGCCTGATATGGAGGAGGGGGAGTCTCCACCCCTGAACTTCTTTCTAGAATTGTTCCAGCCCACTGGGAGGAGCGGTCGCCTCCCCATGGTACCTGTGAGTTATGTTGGACGACAGAGAAAACACCTTTTGAAGAAAGGTATTGAATCTGAGACCTAGTAACAGAATTTGCTGAAATGGTTGTAGCTGAGATTTGCTTAAAGGGATAGTAATACTTAAAATGTAAAAAAAAATATGTTGTAGGGTTTATCCCCCTGAGTAAAACAAGGGTGCTCCCACTGCTGAACTGTGTTTCATTCAAAAGTTATTCATTTTCAAAGTTGAATTTTTTAGGTGCAATATCACAGTGGCCTGAAATTGTACAGTGGCGCTGTTGCTACACCATCCTATGGAGATTTATGGTCCCGGGACCAGAGCTGTCCATAGGATCGTGTAGCAACAGCACCACTGTACAATTTCAGCAGTGGGAGTACCCTTTTTTTTTTTTTTACATTTTAAGTGTTACTATCCCTTTAAATTGATAAACCATGATTCTTCATAACTGATAAAGTAAGGTGAAGATGATGACGCATGAGCTTTATCAACAGGTAGTCTAGGTAAGGAGTCAGGTTTACTCCCATGAATATGAGGTGGGCCATAAGAGGGGCCATCATCTTGGGGAAGACTCTCGGTGCTGTGGCTAGACCAAAAGGCAGAGCAACAAATTGAAAATGTTTGTTTTGGTAAGCAAACCCTGAGATATTCCCAGTGTTTGGGCCATATACAGAGGTGAAGGTATGGATCTTTGATGTCTAAAGATGTGAAAAACAAATACAGTTACTTAGCAATATTTAGTTTTCTTCTGTGTACCTCCAAGACATTAAGCATGGGATTGTCTCCGCCCTCCAGATGGATAGGACCAATCAGAAGATTCAAAAGGTGTTCCGGTTCATGTAACATCAGTTTTCTTTTGACTAAGCTGTGAAAATACTGAAGAAATAGTTGTTCATAGGGTGGGTATGCCTTGGAGGTACAGAATAAAACAAAATATCGGTAAATTTATTCATTTCTTCTGTGTACCGTCTAAGGCATTAAGCATGCAACTTAAAAGCAGTAACCGAATAGTACTAGGAAAGGGTGAGAAAATATTCTCACCTATTAATGATGTACAACAGCCTCCAGGACCTTACTGCCCAAACTGGCATCTGATGAGGCCTGTATGTCCAGCAGATAGTGCTTTATGAAGGTAGATATAGATCACCATGTGGCTGCTTTACATATGTCTAATGGGGAAGCCTGAGCACTTTTAGCCCATGATGTGGCCATAGCTCTGGTTGAGTGTGCTTTAATGTTGGAGGGTGCCGCAAGCCTGGACTCTGCATAACATCTCCCGATACAATCCTTAATCGATTTATCAATGGATGATTTGGAGGCTGCTTTTCCTTTAAATCTACCATAGAAATATACAAAAGGAGTCAGAGGATCTGAAGGACTGTTTGAAGATAAGTGGAGACACATCGTACAAGATTAAGATTATGGAGGAGAGACTCCTTAGGATTCTGTGGATTATTACAAAAGGAAGGTAGGATGATTGATCTGAAATTCTGAAACAACTTTAGGATGAAAGGATTGTTTTTCCCTAAGTACAATCTTATCTGGGTGAATCGATAAAAATGAGGGTTTGCAAGATAAGACATTTATATACTTGAAAAAACAAAAATAAAGATAGGGACTTATAGGCACTCAGCCAAAATACAACAATTAACCAATAAATATATGGAAATTTGAATAATTTATATTATCAAAACAAAATACCAAACATCAGATTACCAAGTGGATGACAGAATACCAACCCAGCCCACTCTCATCACCCTATAACCCTAATCAAATGCTTTAAGTACCTAATCACTTAAAAACAACTGTAATTACAAGCAGAAATAGTAAGTTTTTTTTACTTTTAAGCAAAGCTGAGAGCGGTTGTCTTGTGAATAAAGCCAAGCGAGGCGTCTTAACATTTAGAAGTGATGTACCAGACACATTCGTGTTTGTGAGTACCAGTTGTACTGGAACAATCTGTGTTTATAGCATTTTACAATTTAAGCCACCACTTTTAACCTGCATTGTGAATGCTTTGTGCTAACACATGCCATCGATGCTTCATTGTTACTAAATGGCTTCATTAACGCCACAATGTATCAATTAACTTAACCACATCCTTGGCTATAACATATCTGCAGTGACTGTGGAACTAGATGGAGTGTCACTGTGTGTCAGTTACTAACTGAGCTATTTATGCTGTTGTATATTTTCAAAGCTGAGGACTCTAGTTGTTTGCTATCTATATAGTATTCCCATTTTTGCGTATTTTATTTTTTTACTGTTTTTTTTTTTTGTTATTCAGAGACTCTAGCTGTTTTCAAGTTATTAGGTACTTAAAGCATTTGATTAGGGTTATTGGGTGATGGGTGGGGCTGCTGCGTTGGCATTCCGTTATCCACTTGGTAATTTGATGATTAATATTTATTATCAAAATAAAATACCATTCTAATTTCCGTATATTTATTGGTTAATTGTTGTATTTTGGCTGAGTGCCTAAAAGTTCCTATCTTTATTTTTCTTTTTTCAAGTATATAATTGGTTATAGAAGGGATTGGTGCACCCTATTAATATGTCTAGTTAAGTCAATTTAAAGTGTTAGTTTGGTTTTCAAGCACACGTTTTAGACCATTCCAATAAAGGGATTTGTGGTAAATAACGAGATCGCAGCACTTCTCAAGCGCCTCCGTGTCGCGGTCGTGGATCTCCTCCTGACAGCTGTAAAGAGATCAAACTTTAAACGCCTGTCTCTCTTAAACCATAGCAGTTTGAGAGATATGGTTTTTTGCACTTAGCTCAGCTTTTTAAGCTCTTCTAAATGCAAAAAAAACTTTTTTGTGGACATTACTAACACTTTAAGGATTATTATTTAAGTGTGCTGCTCAAAGAATTCTTTTTTTTAGCGTGGCTTGTATTTCATTCAAAATTCATCTTCAGTCAAAAACTGAAGAGAGAGAGGTTGAGCTTTTGACAGTTGTGTAAGGACTATGTTTAGGTCTCGTGAGGCTACTGTTTCTCTAATAGTAGGTGTGGATTTGACAATGGCTTTTGTGAATCGTCATATAGTTAGTGATCTGCCTGGCTAGAATTTCTAGATAAAGCAGAGAGTTGCACTTTTAAGGAAGCTGGACGAAGACCTGCCTGGAAGCCGTCCTGCAGAAAATTGAGAATCATGGCTTCATCTACATCTTTGCTGGTTATGCCTCTATGCTTGCACCATTTAGCAAAGGTAGTCCAGACTCTATAATATACCTTCGAGGTAGAAGGCTTTCTTCCCTGTAGAATGATTTTTATAACACTGTCAGAGAGTCCCTGATTTCTTAAAGATTCCCGCTCAGCCGCCAGGTGTAACAACTTGAGTTTGTTGTGTAGAATGGGACCCTGATACAGAAGGTCTTTCCTCAGTGGCAGCTCCCATAGTTCATCCACTGACATTTGAATCAGATTAGAAAACCATACTCTCCTGGGCCAATTTGGGGCAATTAGAATAGCTTCCACTTTGTCTATTTGGATCTTTTTCACTACTCGCATGAGTAGCGGAATGGGAGGGAAGATGTAGACCAGATGAAAGTTCCAGGGGCCTCTCAGGGCATCCAGGGCCAATGATTGTGGATCCATAAGATTGACATCCTGTTGACCCCATCTGTTTGTTAACTGAATGAATATGCCTTGATTCAGAGACCATTCGCCTGGGTCCACCTGTGCCTGCTGAAGAAGTCTGCTTCTATGTTGGTTTTCCCTGATATGGGTCAGGCTGAAATTGCCAGTAGATTTCTTTTGGCCCAGAGGAGGAGACACCTTACTTCTCTGTTTAGAGTCTGGCTCCTTGTGCCTCCTTGGTTTTTGATGTACATCACTGTCGGGAACGTTTGTTCTTTTCAGGTGTGTTTGGAAGTGGAGGAGTACTTTTTGGACCGTCCTTGTCTCCAGAATGTTTACGTGGAGAGACGTTTCTGAAGTTTTCCATTTCCCTTGGATGGTTTGGTGATTCCAGACTCCTCCCCATCCCTTGAGGCTGGCATCTGTGTATAGAATTTCCACATTCTTTGCTAGTAAAGATCTTCCCTTTACAAGGTTCCTGTGGTTCAACCACCAATGAAGGTCTCATCTGACCAGGGGGGATAGAGGTACCCCTTGTAGAGGATTTCGAAGAGCTGGTTTCCAATATTTCAAAAAATTTGACAGAAGATATCTTAAATGTAAATTCGCCCAGGAAACTATTTGGGTGGCAGATGACATTAAACCCAGCAATTCCTGGAAGTCCTGTACTGAACAATGCGGTTGTTTAAAAAATACTGATGTTCTGGCTAGAAGCTTGGTTATTCTCTCTTTTGATAGAAGAATCAGGGAGTCCTCTGTATTTATCTGCAGGCCCAGAAATACCATGTTCTGAAAAGGGGAGATTTTACTCTTTTCCTGAATGATTATCCAACCGATGCTCTGTAAAAACTGGAGAACTAGTTGTGTCTGAAGGTGAGAGGATTCTTTTAATGGAGCCATTATTGGAGGAAATCCAGATAGGCCAGGATGTTTATTCCCCTTTGTCTCAGACATCCTACTGCAGGTGCTAGGTTCTTGGTGAAAACCCGGGGGCCGATGTCAGGCTGAAAGTGAGAACTGCGTACTGATAATGGTATTGCTGGACAACAAATCTTAGGTCCTTTCTGTGCGCTGGATGTACTGGAATGTGATAGTAAGCATCTCTGAGATCGATGTAAGCCAGAAACATTCCAGTAGAAAGGGATTGGATTACTGATTCCCCAGATCCCATCTTGAAGCGGGATTGCTTGATAAGGGTGTTGACTGACTTGAGATATAAAATGGTCCTGAATTGTCCTGAGGGTTTCGGGACCAGAAAGAAGGTTGAATAGACCCCTAAACCTCTCTCCTGTAAAGGAAATTCCTCAATGACCTTCTGTTCCAAAAGGTTGTAGATTGAAGTCGAGTAACTCCCTTTTGATATGGTTGGTTAGAATACTGGAGCTGATGAATTTGTGGTAATGAGGGACAGATAGGAATTCCAACTAATACCCAAGTTCTATAATCTGAGAAACCCAGACATCTGGGGGTACCTGGTTCTGCCAGATTGAAAGGAAGGATCCCTGTCTGCCCCCTACCGGGAACAAAACTGGGGCCCTCCAAGATTCATTGGGTTTCTTTCTTGAACTGGGACTTCTTGTTGTAGTCTCTCCTGAAGTCCCCTTTCTGGAAGAATCTGCCTCTGTATTCTACTTGACGGCCTGAATCACGTCTTCTGTTGTCACAAAATGATTGGCTCCTATATCTTGATGACTGAAAGGGGGGAGAGGTTCTATGCTTCCTCTCTTGAGGTAGAAAAGATTTTTTCCCTCCAGATGCCTTCTTGATAATATCTTCAAGGTGTTCCTCTAAGAGAGAAGATCCTGTAAAGGGCAGGGAAATCAGCTTACTTTTAGAAGTAGTGTCCGCTTTTCATGGTTCAGCCATAATGATCTTCGAGCGGAGGATCGAACCAGAAGACGTATTATGTCCAGGGAAGCGTAATGAGTAATTAGTTGCTTCTTTAATGATAGAGACCTCCTTCAATAGTTTGCAACTTGACACATTTGATTCTATTTTATCTTCTAGTTCATTATGCCATATGCGCATGACCATGGAGACGCAGACCATGGTGGTGGCCGTTTTCATATTTTCACCAATGACAGAAAATTGAGCGCCATCCAATTTCCTATTCATCAGGTCTCAAAAAGAGGTGCTGTCTTCCAAAGGGAGGAGAGTCTGTTTTGCTAGATGTGCTACGGGGGCATCAGACTTAGGAGAGGCTGACCATTTTTGGACTTCCGCATCACTGAAGGGAAATATTTTCTTAAATCTCCTAGGGACTGCAGATCTTCAGTCTTCTAGTTTACATTCAGCCATAACGAGATCTGAAAATATCTGAGCAGCTTTACAAAGGAGTCTAATCTAATCTAGGTTAAAGACACCAGATTCTGCCACCAACTTGCCTTCTTCTGAGCCTTGTTAATCAAAAGCTGATTTTAAGTCATTATCATCCCCATGTTGCATCTTTTCTTTGTCTCTTTTGGGCAGGTTCCCTTTGTTGTATACTTCTGAATGTTTCTTGCATGTATGATTTCATCCAGGACAAAAAGTCCTGGAATTGTGATGGAATCTCTTAGCTTAGAGGTGTCAGAGGCTGGTATTTTTGAATCACAGCCTGCACACTGCTTCGGTTTCACTACAGATTTTTCTTCTTTGCTAGATCTCTCTGCAACATTCTTATCTTTAGATGAGGACTTAGCAG
The DNA here is from genome assembly GCA_037306005.1 of Rhinophrynus dorsalis. NCBI lineage: Eukaryota > Metazoa > Chordata > Amphibia > Anura > Rhinophrynidae > Rhinophrynus > Rhinophrynus dorsalis. The sequence goes on from CM074719.1 coordinate 258,854,830, forward strand.
GAGCTGACATGCTGGTGACTGAGCTGGCACCCTACAAGATAAAGAGCAAGAAAATACCCAAAAAAGAAAGAAAGAACTGACTTTAAGGCAGATTAAATATGACACCAAAGGAGGAGTTCCTGGTAATGCCGGATCTTCCCACCGTTCTTGCTGTAGCACGCTCTACTGAGCATGTGCAGTTTGGGCTACTGCATTCCAAGCTTGGAACACAATGGTCATGCCCCCCGGAGGCCTTGCTCAGGAGTCTTTATAGAGACGTGATCACATTGTGGCGCCGATGAGGACTGAGGTTCAAGGAACAGCAGCCAATAACCTTACATCCAAGCATAACTGGGGTGGAAGGGAAGGTAAGTAAGGGGAAAGCAGGCTTTGGCAGCACTCACAGCGGCCTAAGTTTTGGTTCGCTGAGGACGAGTCCAGACAGCTGGGTAGGACAAAAGAAACTGAATTTACATACCCCAGAACTCCTTTTGAATCTTTCGATTGGTCCTACCCAGCTGAAGGGTGGAGACAATCCCATGCTTAATGTCTTGGACGGTACACAGCAGAAATTCCTCTGGTTCCATGGCTGCCATGACCGACTTGACAGACTCCATTTTTTTGGGTACCATAAAAAGGAATAAAAGCCTTTGAATTTCTGATCTTTTGGTAATGGAACTATTACCCATTGTCTAGGAATTGATGGATAGCCTAAAGAAAGGCTTACTGAAACTTCTCTTCCTTTGGTACCTTTGACATGAAAAGCCTGCAAGGTGGAAGACTCGTGAAAGACTTTCTGAGCCCTTCTTGAATGAGTTAGTTGTAGAACCCACTTGTCTGAAATTGACATCCTCCAATGATGAATGAACTAGTGGAGCCAACCCCCAGAGTATGGTTTGATGGAAAGACCACACCCCAAATATCATGCTGTAGAGGGTTTGGAGTCTGAAGCCTTGGACAACAATTTCTTTCGTGTCCAGGAAGGTTTTGTTTTGTGAAGATGAAAGGAACTGCCAGAAGACTCATTAGAAGGCTGTCTGGAGGACAGTTTGCCTCTGGAAGCAAAAGACCTCTTATTGTTATCAAACTTCTCAGATTTATTTTGAGGCAAAATGGTACTTTTACCTCCAGTGGCGTGGCTGACAATTTTTCATCTAACTCAGACCCAAAAAGAAGAGATCCTTTGAAGGGTAAGAGATTAAAGATATTTTGGAAGCAGTCTTTATTCCAATTGTTTTAACAATAAGGCATGGCGTTCTGTGACAAAGAGGCCAGACATCTACATGCCAATTTAGCAATCTCCAAGGCAGCTTCCTCAATATAGGACTTGGATTCTTGGAGGTAGTCTATGAGGGGAAATATATCCTCATGAGGAGCATTATCCTGCAAGGCTTAAATAAATTGAGCTTGCCAGGCTTCAGCAGCTCTGCATGCCCAGGATGATGCAAAGGGATCTCTGATTGCTCCTAAATGAGAGAAAATCTGCCTGTTAAAGGAATCAACTTTTCTGTCAGCAGAATCTTTAACTGCTGCTGCTGATAGAACAGGGATAGTAGTAGGTTTAGATAGTCTGGGTAAAGCAGGGTCAACTGTTTAGAAAAGGGATACACATTCTTCATAGTCAGGGAACATGACAGAAGATTTATTTTTGTGTTTAAAGAGAGACTTGGTAGAGGACTTAGAGGCTTGGGTATCAGACACCTTCAAAACATACAGTATAGCTTTAATTAAAGAGTCCATTGATTCCAAATATGAATCAAATATGGAGCACTCTTCAAAAAATTGAGGACTGCTCAGAGCAGTCATTGACCAATTCAACTTCATCATCAGAAGAATCTCAAAATCTTAGCGTGAAAGAGAATGTTTGAGGGATTTTTCGATCTAGGTATTTTAAAAAGGTGTACAAGGCGCTTCTGTAACCCATTTGTCTAAAATCCTCTCTAGTTTTTCAAGTGAACCAGGTAAGAATTTGATCCCTCTGGTTCAAGCACAGGGGCAGCATCTATAAATGTGGAAGCAGTTATTGTTACTGCACACGGCGGCTGCTCGAGCCGACCGAGGCTTCCTACGGCAGCCCCAGCCGCACTGCTGGATGGCGTTCCAGCCGCATGGAGCCATCAGCAAGCACTCTTCTTGGCTGGGCTTCCTGCGCGGGTCTATACTATTATGCGCACGTCCATAGGTTGGATGTGCGCTCCATTTAAAGTCACAGCACGTCAATTGGGTCTACTTCCTTTCCTGGTGCTCAAGTACATATACTGCCTGGACACCATTCACTGTTGCCCTTTCATGGTGTCCTGTGCAGTTCCGTTAGTTTTGTATCTTGGTTTGTCTGACTACCCGTTCTGGTGCCAACCTCGGATTGTCTGACTACCCACTTTGTGTATGACCGGCTTGTCTGGCAACTCCCTCTGGTGTGGACCTGCGGCTCTGGTAGACTACCTTCTCCGTGTATGACCCTTGGCCTAACTGACTATCCGTTTCGGTGCTGGCCTGTGGCTTTGTCTGACGACCCAATCCGTGTTGACCCTGGCTAGTCTGATAACCAATCTGGTGTAGCCCAACGGCTCTGGTTGTTATTAGCTCCGTATTGTTCCAGTGTGTCTGACTATCCACCGTGGTATTATCTGAGGCTACTCACTGCACATCCAGCATTCCACGCTCCAGTGAGTCTGGGGTTCTCCCAGTGGCTCTAGCAGATCTCCTGCTGCGTCCATTCGTATCTGGGGTGTTCAGGTGCAGACCTGTAACCCAGTCCTTGCTCATACAGGCACGGCCTGTATCGTCTACTCAGGTACGGACTTGAGTTGATCCCGGAGTCTCCCAGTGACTCTAGCAGCCACCGTGCTCCATCTGGGGTGTTTCAGGTGCGGACCTGTAACCCGGTCCTTTGCTTGTGGTCTTTGTCTGTACAGGTGCGTACCTGCTGTGACCACTCAGGTGCGGACCTGAGTCAGAATATTCCCTGCCTGCTTTTTGGGATTCGGTTCGACACAACTCAGCTGCTTATCTACGTTGCCTATATTGTATTGCACACTTGTTATTGCCATATCTTCTGTACGTTGTATTCTTAACCCCTTCAGTGCCAGAGGCTCGGGTCATTTTCTGAACCCTGCAGGCCAGACACTTTTTCAACATTTTTGCTATCCTTCCGTTTAGGCTTGATTTCCTCTGGGGATTTTTAGTTACATATGGAAAACTATATATTGTTTTTTTCAGAACGAATTGAGCTTTCTTGTGATACCTTACATGAAGAGAATTTTACATCGTGCAAAAAGCTATGATGTCATAATGACAAAAAAAAAAGTGAAAATGTACTCATTTTGCTAAAATCACATACTATGTATCAAAAACATTTACGTTGATTGAAAAAGTTTCAATTATTTGAAAAAGCCTCGAGTCCCCTGAGTAAAAAAATACCAAATTTGTATAGTTTTACCTACGTCCATGGCTAGCGTAGAGCCCTAATCACCAGCAGCGCAAAATGACATTTTCAACTTCATAAACTAATATGCGCATTCTAGGGTTTTTGTGGTAAAACTACCCTAAAACAGTGGAATAACTATATAAAACTATATATTTCGGAAAAGTAGACAACCTGCCGCATCTAATGAGGGGTAACTTGCCTTCTTACCCCAAGCCTGGTGTGCACAAATGCCTCCAGAAGATGGCGCTAAAGAAAAAAAAGGCATTTTCTTACATTTCTGCCCCTTCAAATGTACTGAAATTTGTGAAAACCATGGCATTTCCAACTGTATTCATTAGCTAGTGCTCTTAGGAGAAAAATGACACCCCATTGGTATGAGTTTAACTACCTCAGGGGGCGTTAGAAGTGCAAAATGACACCTACTACAACCTCAAATTTTTCTAACATTTTCTCAAACATTACTTGTCTGTACACAAATGGTTATAACAACTACAGAAGTGAAGAAAGGGTACACAAACCATAGCATTTTGAAAAGAAGACACCCTGCCGCATCTAATGATGGGTGACTTGCCTTGTTACCTCAAGCCTGGAGTGCACAAATGCCTCCAGAAGGTGGCGCTAATGGAAAAAAAAGGCATTTTCTTACATTTCTGCCCCTTCAAATGTACTGAAATTTGTGAAAACCATGGAATTTCCAACTGTATTCATTAGCTAGCGCTCTTAGGAGAAAAATGACACCCCATTGGTATGAGTTCACCTACCTCAGGGGGCGCTAGAAGTGCAAAATGACACCTACTACAACCTCAAATGTTTCTAACATTTTCTCAAACATTACTTGTCTGTTCCCAAATGGTTATAACAACTACAGAAGTGAAGAAAGGGTACACAAACCATACCATTTTGAAAAGAAGACACCCTGCCGCATCTAATGATGGGTGACTTGCCTTGTTACCCCAAGCCTGGAGTGCACAAATGCCTCCAGAAGGTGGCGCTAATGGAAAAAAAAGGCATTTTCTTACATTTCTGCCCCTTCAAATGTACTGAAATTTGTGAAAACCATGGCATTTCCAACTGTATTCATTAGCTAGCGCTCTTAGGAGAAAAATGACACCCCATTGGTAGGAGTTCAACTACCTCAGGGGGCGCTAGAAGTGCAAAACGACACCTACTACAACCTCAAATTTTTCTAACATTTTCTCAAACGTTACTTGTCTGTACACAAATGGTTATAACAACTACAGAAGTGAAGAAAGGGTACACAAACCATACCATTTTGAAAAGAAGACACCCTACCGCATCTAATGATGGGTGACTTGCCTTGTTACCCCAAGCCTGGAGAGCACAAATGCCTCCAGAAGGTGGCGCTAATGAAAAAAAAAGGCATTTTCTTACATTTCTGCCCCTTCAAATGTACTGAAATTTGTGCAAACCATGGCATTCCCAACTGTATTCATTAGCTAGTGCTCTTAGGAGAAAAATGACACCCCACTGGAATGAGTCGACCTACCTTAGGGGTGCCAGAAGCACATCACTACACCTACCTGTTTGCTTCTTCGAAAATGGCGGCTTGTACTAAAATGTCCATAACTGTTAGAGACATGAAGGAAAGGTATAAAAGGTATACCATTTTGGAAAGTAGACATTCTCCCGCATCAATTGAGGGGTCACTTGTCTTTCTACCCCCTGGGCTGAAGTGCACAAATATTTCCAAAAGGTGGCGCTATGGGAATAAATACATGTTTTTTTACATTTCCACCACTTCAAAGATACTAAAATCTTTGAAAACCATAACATTTCCTGCTGTATTCAGTACCTGCTACCAACATGAGAAAAATGGTAGCCTATTTGTGTGGGTTAACATACAATATGTGGGTGCTAGGAACACGTACGTAAACCTGACACTTTTGTTTTTTAAATTATCTGCTTGCACTAAAATGGTTATAACCATAATAGATATGCAGAAAAGGTAGAGAAACAATGCCATTTTGGAAAGAAAACATCCTTCCGCATCTAATGAGGGGTCACTTGCCTTCTTACCCAAAGGCTGGTATGCACAAATGCTTCCAGGAGGTGGCGCTAGTGAAAAAAAAGGCATTTTCTTACATTTCTGCCCCTTCAAATGTATGGAACTTTGTAAAAACCATGGAATTTTCAACTGCATTCATTAGCTAGTGCTCTTAGGAGTCAAATGACACCCCATTGATATGAGTTGACCTACCTTAGGGGGTGCTAGAAGTAGAAAACTACACCTACTACAACCTCTGATGTTTCTAACATTTTCTCAAATGTGACTTGCCTGTACAAAAATGGCTATAACACATTCAGAATTGAAGAAAAGGTAGATAAACCATACCATTTTGGAAAGAAAACAACCTGCCGCATCTAATGAGGGGTCACTTGCCTTTTACCCCAATACTGGTGTGCATAAATGTTTCCAGAAGGAGGCGATATAGGAAAAAAATTGCATTTTTTTACATTTCTGCCCCTTCAAATGAATGGAGCGCTGTGAAAACCATGGAATTTTCAACTGCATTTGTTTGCTAGTGCTCTTAGGAGTCAAATGACACCCCATTGGTATGAGTTGAACTACCTTAGGGGGTGCTAGAAGTAGAAAACTACACCTACTACAACCTCTGATGTTTCTAACATTTTCTCAAACCTGACTTGCCTGTACGAAAATGACTATAACACCTTCAGAATTGAAGAAAAGGTAGATAAACCATACCATTTTGGAAAGAAGACAACCTGCCGCATCTAATGAGGGGTCACTTGCCTTTTTACCCCTAAGTTAGTTGGCACAACTATTTCCAGAATGTGGTGCTACAGGAAAAAATAAAATTTTGTTTTACACATCAGTCACTTCAAAGATACTAAAATGGTTCAATGGCGTGGGATTTCCTAGGAGGACTTCTTGCCAGCCTAAGAAAAATGGTACCCCACTGCTGTGGGTTGACATACCAATTTACGCTACAGGAGCGTAGCTACCAGTGAAACAGAAATGGTAAAGCAAACAGTGTATGTGTGATTTTATGGCTAACAGATGAAAGAAGCTAGGGCGTCAGCCGGTGTACGTGCGGACCTGTGACTACAAGTGTAACAAAGTATGTGGGAGGGTGAGGGATTAGGCAGTGTGTGTGGGTATGAGCAGAGGAGCAAGGATGGTGGGGCAGTGTTTGATAGTGTGTATGGGAGATCTGTGACTACCAGTGTTGATAAAAAGTCCTGTGTGTGCCACAGGAAGGGGGTCGGCATTGAACTCCCCTCCTAGTGGCACACACAGGGTTAATTTGTGTTTTAATTTTTTTTTTTTTTTTATTATATACCTCATTGAGGGGCATAAGGACCCCCTGATCCCTCCCCAATGAGGTCTTAGTAAAAAAAAAATATATATATGTCCACAAACAGGGGACCCGGAGAGTGCCACAGGGGTCTCCAGCGCATTGCAAAGCAATGCATTGGATCCTTGTGGCACTCAGAGGGTTAATTTTTTTTTTTTATCATTACTTGGTAATCAGAGCTTGTTGGGGGGCCATCAGGACCAATCATGATGGCCCCCCAACAATCTCTGATAACGAAGTAATGATAAATGCCCTGTGTGTGCGCCGCAGAAGGGGGGCTGCATTGGTCCCCCTTGAGGCACACACAGGGTTAATTTTTTTTCTTTACTTTTTTTTATTATGGACCTCATTGGTGGGTATCAGGACCCCCTTTGATTCCCCCCAATGAGGTCTTAAAAAAAAAAAAAAAAAGGAATCAAAATAAATGTCCCTGTGAGTGCCAAAGGGGTCTCCAGCGCATTGCAAAGCAATGCATTGGACCCTTCTGGCACTCAGAGGGTTAATTTTTTTTTTATCATTACTTGGTAATCAGAGCTTGTTGGGGGGCCATCAGGACCAATCCTGATGGCCCCCCAACAATCTCTAGTAACAAAGTAATGATAGAAGCCCTTTGTGTGCCACAGGAGGGGGGTGGTGCATTGGACCCCCCCTGTGGCACACACAGGGTTAAAATTTTTTTTTTTTTTTTAATAATAGACCTCATTGAGGGGCATCAGGATCCCCCCCAATGAGGTCTTTCAAAAAAAAACAAAAAAACCCCAAAGAAAAGACCCTGTGAGTGCTACAAGGGTCTCCAGCACATTGCAAAGCAATGTGCTGGGGACCACTGCGGCACTCACAGGGTTACTATTGTTTTTTTTATTTTTTTTTATTTTTTTTATGTATTCAGACCTCGTGGGGGACATCAGGACCCCTCCTGGTGTCCCCCAAGTAATTGATCTCCCAGCCGATAGGCCGGGAGACCAATTTGGCGACTGCAGGAGAGCAGAAGCTCTCCTGCCTTTCACTCCTACCACCGGTAGGAGTGAATCGCTTAAGGGAAACTTCCCTAACGTCATCGGTGATCATGAGGTTTCCCCCGGTCCCACCCACTCCTACCCGGAAGTTCGGGTAGGAGAGACGGAAGAGGAGAAGCTGCGCTTCTCCTCTTCTTTTATTGATCTCCCAGCGCGATCGGCTGGGAGATCAATAACAGGGGGGACATGAGGAGTGATCCTCATGTCCCCCCACGATTGCCCAGCTTTTTTTTTTTTTAAATGCGGCCACTGCATGCCGGTTATACCGGCTCATGCAGTGACCGCATTTTAGTGGGTACATTGTACGAGCTTGGCACAGCGGGTACAGCTGTCCAAACTCGTACAATGTACCCACTTGGCACTCAAAGGGTTAATAAAGATTGCGTTACCTACAGTACTGGTCCAGATCTCATTATTCAATCTGTGACAGTACGAAAGGGCCATGTCTACGGACAGTACTGGTAACCCTTCTACCCAAGACCTCCTAGCCAGGTTGGAGGTACAAGAGAAGCGTATTGATTAGATTACTATGGCTCTGCAAACCTTGCTAAACCGTACTGCTCACCTTGACCGTCCAGTTGGACAACCGTGGCTCCTCCCGCTGCAAACCCAGCACCGGTATCACCAGCTAACCCTGATGCAGGCATGATCAGGGGTTTCTCCGTGAATGCACCTTTGCCTCAGCGATATGACGGGGACCCAGAGCTGTGCCGTGGGTTCCTAAATCAATTAAGTATCTATATGGAGATAGCACTTCAGACGTTTCCCAATGATCGCAGTAGAGAGAATGGTCTGTACTGCAAACTCGAGAAGTGCGAGTTTCATAGAGCACAGGTTACCTTCCTGGGTTATGTGATTTCTGCCGCGGGGTTCGCAATGGACCCTCAAAAACTTCCTCTATTGTTCAATGGCCTCGCCCAGTAGGCTTGAAGGCTGTTCAAATCTTCCTGGGCCTCTCTAACTACTACCGGAAGTTCATTAAAAACATCTCTTCGGTAGTAAAGCCACTTACCGATCTGACTTGTAAAGGGGCTGATACCTCAAAATGGTCTTGCAAGGCTATTGGGGCATTTGAAAGTCTAAAGACAACATTTGCCAAGGCACCGATATTAATACAACCCAACCCTGCCCTTCACGTTGGAGGTTGATGCGTCTGAGAAGGGAGTAGGCACCCTCCTGTCCCAGCGCTCGGCTCCTGGAGCAGCACTACTGCCATGTGGCTACTTCTCCAAAAAGCTATCCAAGGCTGAAAGTTTATATGAAATTGGTGACAGAGCTCCATGCCATCATTTTGGCATTAAAGGAGTGGCGTTACCTACTCAAGGGAACCAGTACTCCGATCCTGATCCTCACTGATCATAAAAACTTGATCTACCTGTCTTAAGCCAAAAGACTGTCTGCTCACCAAGCCAGATGGGCACTATTTCTGTCAAGGTTCAACTTTGTGATATCCTACCTTCCTGGCTCGAAAAACATCAGGGCGGACGCTCTATCTCGCCAAGATTGCCTTGACTCTAATGAGGAATCTCCTCCCACCTCAATCATTCCAGCTGATCGTATACTAGCACATATTCATACTAGTATTACTTCCCTGTTGGGAGAGGAGATTTTATCGGCTCAGGCGTCTGCACCTGCGGAGAAACCTAAAGGGATGTGTTTCATGCTAGTTCAGCTTCGTACCAAACTCCTGGAGACCTACCATACCTCCAGAACTGCTGGCCATAATGGGCGAGATCAGTTGGTCTGGTCTATCTCTCATTTATTCTGGTGGCCAAGTCTGAGGAAGGATTGTGCGGCCTTCGTGGCAGCTTGCCATATCTGTGCTCAAAGTAAATCTCCACGAAGCCTGCCTATGGGTCTCCTCCAACCCATTCCTAATGGGGAGCGCCCGTGGTCCCACTTATCCATTGATTTGATGGTGGAACTTCCCGCTTCTTTAGGTTACACTGTTATCCTGATGGTAGTGGACAGATTTTCCAAAATGGCTCACTTCGTACCTCTGAAAAAGTTGCCTTCTGCCAAAGAGATGGCCAAGATATTCACCAAGGAAGTATTCCGCCTACATGGCACACCTAAGGTGATTGTTTCCGATAGAGGGAGCCAGTTCGTGTCCAGATTCTGGAGATGTTTCTGTGCGGGATCCAGCTGACCATTTCTTCAGCATACCACCCACAATCTATTGGTGCTGTTGAGAGGTCAAGCCAAGCCCTTGAGCAATTTCTCCAATGCTACATAAATAACCACCATGACAACTGGGCTAATTTGTTACACTGGGCGGCGTTTGCCAGAAATTGTGCCATCAATTCCTCATCTCAGTCGTCACCATTTCTGATAAATTATGGGTTCCAGCCCTCTGTTCTCGCTAAGACTTTTGAAGCACAAGCAATTCCGGCTCTGGAGGAGCATTTGCAGGCACTCCGTTCCTCTTGGGTACAGGTGCAGAATACCCTACGTGGTTCTAGGAGTAGACACAAGCGGCAGGCTGACCATAGGCAACTGCCTGCACCTACTTTTCAAGTTAGAGACAGGGTATGGCTGTTATCCCAGAATCTTAATCTCCAGGTGCCTTGTAGGAAACTGGCCCCTCGTTTCATTGGTCCCTTTCGGGTCATTCTGAGAATCAATCCCATGGCATACGCTCTAGAACTTCCGGCGACTATGCACATTCATAATGTTTTCCATGTGTCATTACTCAAACCATTAACCTGTAACCGATATACCTCTACTGCTGATCCTCCAGCCCCCATTAGGGTGGGAGATCATTAGAAATATGAAGGACAAAGCATCTTGGATTCACAGAAACTTAGGGGGAGATTACAGTACCTAGTGCACTGGAGAGGTTATGGCCTAGAGGAACACTCATGGGTTTCCTCGGAGGATGTGCATGCTCCTATCCTGATTCATAGATTCCACTTATGCTTTCCTGACTGCCCACGCCCCGAACCATGGGGAGGGGGTCTTTGAGGGGGAGGTACTGTTACCGTGCATGGCGGCTGCTCGAGCTGACCCAGACTTCCTACGACGGCTCCAGCTGCACTGCTGGATGGCGTTCCAGCTGCGTGGAGCCATCAGTGCGCACGCTTCATGGCTGGGCTTCCGGTGCAGGTCTATACTATTATGCGCATGTCCATAGGTTGGACGTGCACTCCATTTAAAGTCACAGTGCATCAATTGGGTCTCCTCCCCTTCCTGGTGCTCAAGTACATATACTGCCTGTTCACCATTCACTGTTGCCCTTTCGTGGTGTCCTGTTCAGTTGCCTTAGTTGTGTATCTTGGTTTGGCTGACTACCCGTTCTGGTGCCAACCTCGGATTGTCTGACTACCCACTTTGTGTATGACCCCGGCTTGTCTGACAACTCCCTCTGGTGTGGACCTGCGACTCTGGTAGACTACCTTCCGTGTATGACCCTTGGCCTGGCTGACTATCCGTTTCGGTGCTGACCTGTGGCTTTGTCTGACTACCCGCTCTGTGTTAGTCTGATAACCAATCTGGTGTAGCCCTACGGCTCTGGTTGTTATTAGTTCTGTATTGTTCCACTGTGTGACTATCCACCATGGTATTATCTGATGCTACTCACTGCACATCCAGCATTCCACACTCCAGTGATAGTCTGGGGTTCTCCCAGTGGCTCTAGCAGATCTCCTGCTGCGTCCATTCGTATCTGGTGTGTTCAGGTGCGGACCTGTAACCCAGTCCTTGCTCATACAGGCACGGCCTGTATCGTCTACTCAGGTGCGGACTTGAGTTGATCCCGGAGTCTCCCAGTGACTCTAGCAGCCTCCGTGCTCCATCTGGGGTGTTTCAGGTGCGGACCTGTAACCAGGTCCTTTAGTTGTGGTCTTTGTCTGTACAGGTGCGTACCTGCTGTGACCACTCAGGTGCGGACCTGAGTTAGAATATTCCCTGCCTGCCTTTTGGGATTCGGTTCGACACAACTCAGCTGCTTATCTACGTTGCCTTTATTGTATTGCACACTTGTTATTGCCGTATCTTCTGTACGTTGTATTCTTAATAAATATTGCATTACCTACAGTACTGGTCTAGATCTCGTTATTCAATCCATGACAGTTATAGCCTCCAAGTCCATACATTTAGCACACAGAGACAAATTATTTGTAACTTGGGCATTGCATTGTTTACATGTAGAAAATATGACTTATTGCTCTTAGTTTTCTTATCCTCCTTGTCTGCCATATTGGTAATAAATATTTCAATAATTTCAATCTCAATGTTAGCAGTAAGCCCTGATTGTCAAAATTCAACTTACTAGAATAATCACAGTGAATCAGACAGTGTCTTAAAGGGACTTAGTATAGTTAGACACTTACAGTCCAACAACATATAGTGTGTCACTGAAGCAGACCACTGCTATAATAATAAAGGACATACTGAATTCCTCAGCAAACTCCTCAATACAGAAACATACCCTGGCCCCACAGGAGCTGTCAATGAAGGGGTTAAAAGACTGTTCCTTCTTAGTCAGCTAACTGAATAGCCAAAAACTCTAATCTACAAAAAAGGAATGAGTTGCTTGCCCCATGCGGAGCAATACAACCTGACGGGCTGTCTTTAAAGTTGTCACTCTTTAGGTTGTAGACAACAATACTAACAGGAGAAACTCCAGAGCTGCTGAAGAGATGGCCATCTCTCTGTGAGGAAACTTACGAGCACCAATTTTAACTGAGGAAAAGGAAATCAGCAATGCCCCAGAATGCATAGTGCTCTGTGTGGAAAACATTAAAATATAAATTTAGTTGCAATTATAGAAATAATTACCACTCAATGTATGAATAAGGTAAATTGAAGTGGAATGAATACATGAAACCGGAACTTTCACCAGCAAGACATAGCAAATAAAATGTATTATTTCTCTAGTGCCATTGAAAGATGCAGGGACCATGGGGTTAAGCAGCGTGCCTATAGGAGTCAGGGCACTCAAAGCATAAAAACTCCACGATTGGTGGGTTGAATTCCTTTGTGCCGAAAGGCAATGGAAGGGACTGACAGCGCAGGCGCAGAGAGAGCTTACTGCAAGATCCCAACTGGTGCCTGCCTGCATAAAGTTCAGCTTTTTATATATATATATATATATATATATATATATATATATATATATATATATATATATATATAAATAAGAGAACTGTCCTCACAAAATGAAGGCCTTCAGAAGCTTTGAGGAGAAAGGTAAAATGAGAAAAGAACCAACGAAGATCTCTTCAAATTGGAAGTTTACCAGAACCTCCCTTTTAGGACACTATAAAAAAAAAAATAAAAAAAACAAAAAAAAAAATGAAGACAGTTAGGCAGGGGGAGACGTTAGCAGCCAGGAAGTGGGAGGATTTTTTTATGCTTTGCGTGCACTGCCTCCTATAGGCAGGCTGCTTAACCCCATGGTCCCTACATCCTTTAATGACGCTAGAGAAATACATTTTATTTGATCAACGTTTCGATTATCTTCCATAAACTTCCTCAGGATACAATAAAATTGCAAAGTGTGTCCTGAGGAAGATTATGTAAGATAATCGAAACGTTGATCAAATAAAATTATTCTTTTTCAACAATATTTCAAAGACCTATGAGTGCCTGTCCATTTACTACTATTGATTGTCCATGGGCCAAAGAACATAACACCCAGGCAAATGTAAAACGTGAGTGCTTCCTGTTCTACAATTGTTCTGTCATGACTACTCATTTTGATTGACAGATCAAATTGATATATGATTACCTTTGTCAGAGACTCTGTCATGACCAGAAAGTAGAGTTACATTTTTAGAAACCAGTATGGGCTTTCAAAAAAAAAAAAATAAAAAAAAAATCCTTCTTCAACCCTCGTTTGTGCAATAATCTCATGTAGAAACAATGGCTCTTTGCTTCAATGTAGGGGGTGGAAATATTTTAAGGACACTTTTATGGGAAATTATGGGCTGAGTTCCAGACAACCATAGTCTAATGGCTATGGGGGAAGATAAAACATCTGGGATTTTGGTTCATAACTTGTATGAAAGTCTGGGGAGGATGACATGTTTATATGACGTATGGTGACCTCTTTTGACCATCTCACTTTTGACAAGATACAGACCTGGTCGTCAGATATGCAAATTTTAATGTGGTGTTACTGCGCCATATTCTGTGTTCATAGAGTTATTACTAGAAGAATTCATGACATATTAAAATTAGGCAAAAAAACAGAAAAGTGCAGCTGATAGCATATTAGAATGATATCCAATCAGAGGAGATTGGGCTGTGCTTTCTGATAAAGGATTTTTTTTTACTTTATAAGTAAAGGTTTTGTATAGAGCTCTCTCTTGGTTTCCTGGCTCTCTTGGCTGATGATGTCCTTGAATTATTCCTGCTAGGCCCAAAGAAACTCTAAGAAACCTACACTTATTGTCTGGTAAATATATCTTTCTTTATTTTAATTCTGCAAAAGTTCTAAGAATCAGATATTTTCTCTAATTGAGGAAAAATACCTTATAATAGTTTTGCTAGATATAGGCCTGGCCAGCTGTATACAACAAAGCGTTATAATGAGGTATTCATGGCTTTAGTTTATTCTGGAACTAAGCTGAATTAATTTGCAATTTATCCAGATAATTGTAAAATAGTTGATAGCAGTTAGATCAATATAGCCTTGTTTATATTAGTTAATCTAATTACTGATGCTTTTTGTTGATGTGGTGAATTTTTTAATTAACCCTTAATCTGCTATTTTTCTATTTTGATGTGTGTTTCAAGGAATTTCTTTGTTGCTTGTGTGTTTGGGCCTAACTTTTGTACAGTGGATAGTTTATTTAAACCTTTCACTAGATATTAAAAAAAAACAAACAAAAAAAAACCAGCCATCTTGGGTGGGGCATCCATATACTTTATATCTGTGGATTAACCCTAGGAGTGCTGTAGGTGTAACAAATAGGATTGCTATTGTAATTTTTATAGTATATTTTACATGAATGTATCTGTGTTTATGGTTCTTTCTAGACATATCTTATTAGATTTATTTCTATGTATATTGTGGGATTAAAACTATTATTGACAATAATAAGTTGAAGGCTGGGCCTGCATTTGTGGGAGGGTCTGCCAGCCCTTCAATAGCAGGCCGCAGCCTCTCCCACGGGGCACATTCATCTGTCGTGCCCCTACGTCGGTAGATGTCACTACCAGTTCATGATCGTCACTTCCGTTCTGCATTTCACACGCCAAACTAGGTAGGAGTTTCTTGTCTGTCTTCCCCAGCACTGCCCGATCATAGGGATGAGCCCCATAGCTCCACATTACACCGCTAGCAGCGGGAGCGATTTCCCCCAACATATACGCTTTCTCACAAACCTATCCAATCTCAAGCCAGTTAATATTGCAGCATGTAGCGATGGACACAATGTCCACAAATTCAGTCCATGTCTCCCTTCTAATATTAAGCAACTGTTATCCTCTTACCTATGAACATCCACCCATTGCTATCCCACATTTAGAGATATCCCCCCCCCCTCGCACTGCAGCATTGCAAGTTCACTAGCTCCTATGCCTGGAACACTTTGTTACACCTCCAGTACCCACTCACACGAGCAATCTCAGACTTCCAAACAATTTCTAACAATGCACTGCATAAGTAGCTTCCTACATATAGACATTTCACTCCTCCACTGAACTTGAATTGAGTTCATAAGGAATTAGAAGCTCAACCATTCAGACCATATTTGTCTCTTCCCTCAGGCACCTAACTTGCAAAGTGGTGTGCCTCGTTATCAATTTCTTCTGCACAGTTTGACCACCATTATCTATCATGTAGTTCATGTTATCCTTCCCAGAACTGCCACCTCACTCTCTCAGCAGCACCACGCCACACCATCCCCCTCCCCCCACAATGGACTACATATATGTAATTATAAGACTATAAATGCTGTTCCACTTCCCAACATGCAAGTTTTATCTGAATATATGTGACTTAATGATCCTGTGACTCCCCAGGTCAGAACCAATTGTCTATCTCTATACCTCCTGTATACTCCTATATACTCATAGTAACGGGCCAACTCTTCATCAAATTTCCCATGTACCTCATTACATTCTCAGGTTATACAGCAGCGTACAGCTTCTAGCCACCCCTAAATAGCAAGTACCCACCCCTCTCTATCTTTACTTCCCCCCCTTTCAGCCAGATTAAGGAACGCCATTTTCCAGTGGGCATATATATATATATGTAGTAGAATACTAACTACAAATAAATCAAACCTTACCCCAACACTAGGATAAACTGCTTCACTTCTTCAATGCATGCTTCAGCTATAAACAAGCCACATTCATAATAATTCCAAGCATGCTATGCTGTTCACTTACCAACACAACATTCCCATGGTAACCAGCATCCAGTTGCAACATACTACTGTATGTACCACTACAACATTTCACATTATAACCAGTATCCAGTTACACTGTACTGTATGTACCAATACAACATTCTCATTGTAATCAACGTCCAGTTATACCATCCCGTATGTACCAATACACATTCAATTGTAACCAACGTCCAGTTACTTCATACTGTATGTATCAATACAACATTCTCATTTTAACCAATGTCCTGTTACCATACTGTATATACTGTAACCAACGTTCAGTTACACAGTACTGTGCATACCAATACAACACTCCATTGTAACCAATGTCCAGTTATCCCATACTGTATGTACCAACACAACATTCCCATTATAACAAACATGGAATTCACTGCCTGAGGAGGTGGTGCTATCAAATACATTAGATGCCTTTAAAAAGGGCCTGGATACTTGTTCAAAAGAGCAGAAGATAGAGGGCTATGTACGTTAGTATTGGGATTAATAATAGTTAGTTCTTGTTGATCCAAGGAAAAATCTGATTGCCATTTGGAATGAAGGAGGAATTTTTCCCCCATTTAAGGCAGAATTTGAAATTGCTGTATTGAGGTTTTTTTTTTTTTTTTTTGCCTTCTTTTGGATTAACGATGGAAAACAGGAATTGGAAAAGGGCTGGACTGGATGGATGCAAGTCTTTTTTCAACCTAAATTACTATGTTACTATGTAACATCCAGTTATCCCCTATTGTATCCCATTATAACCTACATCCAGTTACACCATACTGAATGTACCACTACAATTTTCCTATTGTAACCAATGTCTAGTTACACCATATCGTATGTACCTATACGACTTTTCCATTGTAACCAATGTCCAGTTACCCTACACTGTATGTAGCAATACAACATTCCCATTGTAACCAATGTCCAGTTACACCATACTGTATGTACCAATTCAGCATTCCCTTTGTAACCAATGTCCAGTTACACCATACTGTATGGTACCACTACAACATTCCCACTGTACCATACTGCATGTATCAATAAAACATTCTTATTGTAACCAACGTCCAGCTACCATACTGTATGTACCAATACAACATTCCCATTGTAACCAACGTCCAGCTACCATACTGTATGTACCAATACAACATTCTCCTTGTAACCAATGTCTAGTTCAGCATATGGTATGTATCAATACAACATTCCTATGGTAACCAACATCCAGTTACATCATATCAATGTACCACTACAACATTCCTATAGTAACAACGTCCAGTTATATTACATACCATATGTACCAATACAACATTCCCATTGTAACCAGTGTCCAGTCACACCATACTGTATGTACCACTACAACATACCATTGTAACCAGTTTAGTTACACCATACTGTATGTACAACTACAACATTCCTATTGTAAGCAACGTCCAGTTACCCCATACTGTATGTACCACTACAACATTCCTATTGTAACCATGTACAGTTAACCCATACTGTATGTACCATTACAACATTCCTATTGTAACAGACATCCAGTTAACCCATACTGTAGGTACCACTACAACATTCCTGTTCTAACAATGTCCAGTTACACCATACCAATGTACCACTACAACATTCCTATTGTAACAAAGCCCAGTTACACCATACTGATGTACCACTACAACATTCCAATCGTAACCACGTCCAGTCACCCCATACTGTATGTACCAATACTACATCCCCATTGTAACCAACGTCCAGTTACACCATACTGTACATACCAACATTCCCATTGTACCCAGTTACACCATACTGTATGTACCACTACAACATGCTTATTGTAACCAACGTCCAGTTTACATCATACTGTATGTACAATACAACATTACTATTCTAACCAACGTCCAGCTACCATACAGTATGTACCAATACAACATTCCCCTTGTAACCAATGTCCAGTTCACCATACGGTATGTATCAATACAACATTCCTATTGCAACCAATGTCCAGTTACACGTACCATATGTACTAATACAACATTCCGATACAACACTCCCATTGTAACCAAAGTCCAGTCATTCCATACTGCATGCATCAAGTAACATTCCCATTATACCAAAGTACTTACATCATACCCTAGGCACCCGTGCTACAATCCCACTGTAACCAACATCCGGTCACACCATACAGTATGTAATAATACAACATTCCCATTGCTCACCATCCCCTCAGTCTACAAGCAGGTCACTCACACCACCCTTCTCCCGACACAGATAAGGTCTACACTCACCGTTATTACCCCAATCCTTACCTCTCCACTGAAGCAAGCACACACTCCAATCCTTACCTCTTCACAGAGGCTGAAGGATCACAATCAATCTTCATCTCCCTACGGAAGCCAAAGGATCACACTTAATCCTTACCTCCTCGCAGAGGCCGAAGGATCACACTTAATCCTTACCTCCTCGCAGAGGCGAAGGATCACGCTTTCAATCCTTACCTCTTTACAGTAGCCAAAGGATCACGCTTTCAATCCTTACCTCTTTGCAGAGGCGAAGGATCACGCTTTCAATCCTTACCTCTTTACAGTAGCCAAAGGATCACACTTTCAATCCTTACCTCTTTGCAGAGGCGAAGGATCACGCTTTCAATCCTTACCTCTTTACAGTAGCCAAAGGATCACGCTTTCAATCCTTACCTCTTTGCAGAGGCGAAGGATCACGCTTTCAATCCTTACCTCTTTGCAGAGGCGAAGGATCACGCTTTCAATCCTTACCTCTTTGCAGAGGCGAAGGATCACGCTTTCAATCCTTTCCTCTTCGCAGAGGCGAAGGATCACGCTTTCAATCCTTACCTCTTCACAGTAGCCAAAGGATCACAACTTCAATCCTCACCTCTTCACAGAGTCCGAAGGATCACGCTTTCAATCCTTACCTCTTCGCAGAGGCTGAAGGATCACACTTTCAATCCTTACCTCTTCGCAGAGGCTGAAGGATCACACTTTCAATCCTTACCTCTTCACAGAGTCCGAAGGATCACGCTCTCAATCCTTACCTCTTCGCAGAGGCCGAAGGATCGCACTTTCAGAGGTCGGAGAGTACACACTAAATCCTTACTCAGACCAGACTATAACGTTAGAATCCAAACCTTCTATGTCAAACTAGATCTTCATCCGTCATAGACTACCTCAGTCATCATGAATACCCCAAGGGTGATCATTCATTTTCCAAGCAGTATGCCTAGCCTTCTTTGGCTTTCTCCACATGGGCGAGTTCTCCTGTCACGTGAGATCAAGGTTTTGTGCGAAGGGATTATCTTGTCCGCCACTCAGATCACTTCACTCTATTCATCACTCACTCTCATGCCAGTCACTTCACCCCATACTTCACCACTCACGATCATTGATGCCCCTACTATCCCTCACTCACCTCACTACCATCATCTAACAGCACCAAGATGATAGTCACACCTTCCAGTCCTATCAGGCTGAAACATCACAACCATTTTCAATCGTCATATATGCACCAACCTGTCATGTCTAGGCTATAATAACAATCAGGCCATTCATTCAGGATAGGAGCAGCATCTTCAGCCTGTAGGAATCAAGTACCACTCACATTATACAACTCGATAGAGCCACATGCTTTAAGAGGTATATCACTAACCCTACAATGGAAATCCGAAGAGCCCTTACTAACACAGCTCATAATAGGTCATCTTTACGCAAGCCTATAAACAAGTGGCATCTGTCCAGTCTCTTTTGCCTCTTTTCAGGTCACCTTCGTCGCTCATCCTCTGAGGCTACGAAAGCTCAGGGGGACAGCAATCCTCCAAACGGTAACATACTCTGGAAGCCCTGACCACAAATGCAATTTATATGTTTTATCCAGAAGGTATGCAATATTGGAAACAGTAGAAACATAAGAGGATTTTAGTCTTACCTGTTAAATCCTTTTCTCTTAGTCCATACAGGTTACTGGTAACTCTGGGAGGTGATCCTTCCCTTAGTAGGCAGGAACAGTTCTCAAAGTGTATGCAGGGGGTGGAGCCTCCCTTCCCTCCTTGGCTGCAGCTAGCCAATCAGTTCCAGAAAGGTTTGAGAGACAAACTATGACTAGATAGTAGAAGGGAAGAAGACTCCTGTAAGCATGACCCTGAAGGACCCCCACGGTCTGTCACAGGAGAGCCAAGCATGGTCTCTTGACAGGGTGGGAGACCAGTAACCTGTATGGACTAAGAGAAAAGGATTTAACAGGTAAGACTAAAATCTTCTTTTCTCTGTTGTCCAATACAGGTTATTGGTAACTCTGGGATGTCCAACCATTGTTTCCCAGAGGTGGGAAAAAGGCAAGGACCAGGCACAAGGCCCTCAAAGTCACCAGAACATATATGAACCATCAGATCAGAGATAGCCCAACAACAACTGAAGTGTCAACGGACACAAAACAGGGGTAACGGCACCTCAGGAACGTTACACAGCACACTGAACTAGAACCAACAGGGTTCAACAGAGAAGGAACCACTGAGAACCAAGGAAAATCCTAGACAGGCAATACTGCATCCAGGATTTTCCACCCAAAGCTGGCATCAGCCGATGCCAACACATCCATACGGGGGTGCTTTGAAAAAGTGTGCACAGACAACCAAGTGGCCGCCTTGCATAACTGATCAGCGGAGGCCTAATTCTTGTAAACCCAAGAGGCTCCAATAGATCTAGTAGAATGAGCCGTGACCCTGAAAGGGACAGGCTTTTTCCTCAACTCATAAGCCTTGCGAATAGTCACTTTGGATGCAGGTCTTCCTACCCTAGGACCCTCAGGAATGACGAACAGAGCACATAGTGTTGTGTCTGAGATATGTTGGCAAGGAGACGAAACTTATCCAAAACAGGGGCATCCTGACTGACAGCCTTGGTGAGCAGCTCAGTCCAGACTGCAATGGCCCGGTTCACCCACGCGGCAGCAAATGCTGGACGCATAGCAGAACCAGCGGTGGCACCGATGACGTTAGGAAAGTGTCCCCGGTCCCATTCACTCCTACTAGTGGTAGGAGAGAAGGGCAGGAGAGCTTTTGCTCTCCTGCGGTCGCCATATTGACCCATCCAATCGGCTGTGAGATCAATAACTGAGGGGATACCAGGAGAGGTCCTGATGTCCCCCATGAGGTCTGAATATATTAAAAAAAAATAAAATAAAAAATAATAAAAAAAAAAGTAACACTGTGAGTGCCGCAGGGTCCCCAGCACATTGCTGGAGACCCTCCACCCCCCCCCGTGGCACTCACAGGGTCACTTATTTTGGGGACTTTTCTTTTTGCAAAACCTCATGGGGGGGAGATCGAGGGGGTCCTGATGCCCCTCAATGTGGTCTATGATTAAAATAAATAACCCTGTGTGTGCCACAGGGGGGTCCAATGCACCCACCCTCCTGTGGCACACACAGGGCTTTTATCATTACTTTGTTATCAGAGATTGTTGGGGGGACATCAGGATTGGTCCTGATGGCCCCTTAACGAGCTCTGATTACAAAGTAATGATAAAAAAAAAAAAAAAACCCTCTGAGTGTTTTTTTTTTTTTTTTTACTAAGACCTCATGGGGGGGGGGGGGAGATCAGGGAGGTCCTGATGCCTCTCAATGAAGTCTATAATTAAAAAAATGTAACCCTGTGTGTGCCACTGGGAGGGGGGGTTGAATGCAGACCCCCTTCCTGTGGCACATACAGAACTTTTTATCATTACTTTGTAATCAGAGCTTTTTTGGTGGCCATCTGAATACAAAGTAACGATATTAAAAAAAAAAAAAAAGTTAACCCTTTGTGTGCCACGGGGCCCAATGCATTGCTTTTGCACACAAAGGATTATTATTTTTTTTTTCCCCTTTTATTTTTTATTCAGACCTCATTGTATGGGTTCTGATGCTCCAAACGAGGTCTACACAAAAATATTGGGGGAAAAAGACCCCAAAAATTCACGTGCCACAGGGGGCATCCAACGCAGTGCTTTGCAATGCGTTGGACCCCCTGTGACACACACACACTTTTTTTTTCCCTTCATTATTCTGTTTTTAGACCTTGATGGGGACACCAGGAGTGTTCCTGATACAGACTCTGCAACGAGGTATGAATACAAAATAATAATTTAAAAGAAAAACTGTGTGTGCACAACAGGGCATCCAACGCATTGCTTTGCAGTGCACTGGGCACCCCTGTGGCATGCACACAAAATTCTTCCAATCCCCCCCTCCCTACGTACCATATCCCCCTGCCTGGTTCCACAGCCAACTGGCAGTCCCATTCCCCAGCCTGTTTCCACTGCCTGCTGGTAGACTCAAAGTACCAGTATGCACTAGATTCAGGCTGGGAATCAAACTTTGTATGAGGGGGACATACAGTGCACACTGGTAGTCACTGATCCCCCATACACACTATCAGACACTGCCCCACCATCACCACCATCCTTGCTCCTCTGCTCATACCCACACATACTGCCTAATCCCTCACCCTCCCACACACTTTATTACACTGGTAGTCACAGGTCCGCATGTACACCGGCTGACACCCTAGCTTCTTTCATCTGTTAGCCATAAAATCACACACACGCTGTTTGCTTTCCCATCCCTGTTTCACTGGTAGCTACGCTCCTGTCACCCAAATTGGTATGTCAACCCACAGCAGTGGGGTACCATTTTTCTTAGGCAGGGAAGAAGTCCTCCTAGGAAATCCCATGCCTTTGAACCATTTTAGTATCTTTGAAGTGACTGATGTGTAAAACAAAATTTTATTTTTTCCTGTAGCACCACATTCTGGAAATAGTTGTGCCAACTAACTTAGGGGTAAAAAGGCAAGTGACCCCTCATTAGATGCGGCATGTTGTCTTCTTTCCAAAATGGTATTGTTTATCTACCTTTTCTTCACTTCTGAAGGTGTTATAGCCATTTTCGTAGAGGCAAGTCAGGTTTGAGAAAATGTTAGAAACATCAGAGGTTGTAGTAGGTGTAGTTTTCTACTTCTAGCACTCCCTAAGGTAGTTCAGCTCATACCAATGGGGTGTCGTTTGACTCCTAAGAGCTTTAGCTAACGAATGCAGTTGAAAATTCCATGGTTTTCACAGAGCTCCATACATTTGAAGGGGCAGAAATGTAAGAAAATGCCTTTTTTTTCATTAGCGCCACCTCCTGGAAGCATTTGTGCATGCCAGCCTTTGGGTATGAAGGCAAGTGACCCCTCATTAGATGCGGCATGTTGTCTTCTTTCCAAAATGGTATTGTTTACCTACCTTTTCTTCATTTCTGAAGGTGTTATAGCCATTTTTGTATAGGCAAGTCACGTTTGAGAAAATGTTAGAAACATCAGAGGTTGTAGTAGGTGTAGTTTTCTACTTCTACCACCCCCTAAGGTAGGTCAACTCATATCAGTGGGGTGTTGTTTGACTCCTAAGAGCACTAGCTAACAAATGCAGTTGAAAATTCCAGGGTTTTCACAGAGTTCCATATATTTGAAGGGGCAGAAATGTAAGAAAATGCTTTTTTTCATTAGCGCCACCTCCTAGAAGCATTTGTGCACACCAGCCTTTGGGTAAGAAGGCAAGTGACCCCTCTTTAGATGCAGCAGGTTGTTTTCTTTCCAAAATGAAATTATTTCTCTACCTTTCCTGCATATCTATTATGGTTATAACCATTTTAGTGCAAGCAGATAATTTCAAAAACAAAAGTGTCAGGTTTACGTACGTGTTCCTAGCACCCACATATTGTATGTTAACCCACACAAATGGGCTACCATTTTTCTCATATTGGTAGCAGGTACTGAATACAGCAGGAAATGTTATGGTTTTCAAAGATTTTAGGGTCTATGAAGTGGTGGAATAGACATGTACTTATTCCTATAGCGCCACCTTTTGGAAATATTTGTGCCCTTCAGCCCAGGAATAGAAAGTCAAGTGACCCCTCATTTGATGTGGGAGAATGTCTACTTTCCAAAATGGTATACCGTTTATACCTTTCCTTCAGGTCTCTAACAGTTATGAACATTTTAGTACAAGCAGCTATTTTCGAGGAAGCAAACAGGTAGGTGTAGTTATGTGCTTCTGGCACCCCTAAGGTAGGTCAACTCATTCCAGTGGGGTGTCATTTTTCTTCTAAGAGCACTAGCTAATGAATACAGTTGGAAATGCCATGGTTTTCACAGATTTCAGTACAGTTGAAGGGGCAAAAATGTAAGAAAATGCCATTTTTTTCCTTTAGTGCCAACTTCTGGAAGCATTTGGGCACAACAGGCTTGAGGAAAAAAGGCAATTGACCCCTCATTAGATGCGGCAGGTTGTCTTCTTTCCAAAATGGTATGGTTTGTGTAGCATTTCTTCACTTCTGTAGTTATAACCATTTTTGTATAGACAAGTAATGTTTGAGAAAATGTTAGAAATTTTAGAGGTTGTAGTAGGTGTAGTTTTGTACTTGTAGCTCCCATTAAGGTAGGTGAACTTATACCAATGAGGTGTCGTTTTTCTCCAAAGAACACTAGCTAATGAATACAGTTGGAAATTCCATGGTTTTCAGATTTCAGAACAGTTGAAGGGGCAGAAATGTAAGAAAATGCCATTTTTTCCCTATGTTGTATACTTTTCAGAAATATATAGTTTTATATAGTTACTCCACTGTTTTAGGTTAGCTTTACCACAAAAACCCTAGAATACGCATATTAGTTTATGAAGCTGAAAAATGTCATTTTGTGCTGCTAGGGATTAGGGCTCTACGCTAGCCATGGACTTAGGTAAAACTATACAAATTTGGTATTTTTTTTTTACGCTTTTTCAAATAATTGAAACTTTTTCAATCAAGGTAAATGTTTTTGATACATAGTATGTGATTTTAGCAAAATAAGTACATTTTCACTTTTTTGTCATTATGATATCATAGCTTTTTGCATGATGTAAAATTCTCTTCATGTAAGGTACCACAAAAAAGCTCAATTTGTTCTGACAAAAAAAACAAAACAATATATAGTGTTCCATATGTAACTAGAAATTCCCAGAGTAAATCAAGCCTAAATGGAAGGATAGCAAAAATGCTGAAAAAGTGTCTGGCCTGCAGGGTACAGGAAATGGCCCAAGCCTCTGGCACTGAAGGGGTTAAGCAGTATAGCACCTTTCCACTACTGGATCATAATGGCAGTGAGTCCTTTCCATTTCTCTTTTGAACCGTTGGAGAATATACATACGAGCCCTGATGAATACATTACAATATAGATACAAAGTGGTGGCTACAATGTTTCACTTAATACAGTATCTTAAGCTGTCAAAGTAATTTGTAATCATACACTCACCCCTTTCAGCAAGTTCTGGCAAGTCCGGAGCGGCCCCAGTTAATCACAGCAGGATTCCAGCAGACGAGCAGGCACAGAATGGGAGTGCTGCATGGACATTGCCCGAGCTCAGAGACCAGACGGAATACTTCCGATATCAGTAAGAGACTTCTTTATTGGTATCACAAAAATAAAAACATTAAAAAAAATGGAGATACGAGTACCGAAGATATCAGCAACTATGGTAATCCGCCTTACATGTTTTGGGGATCTTAACCCACTTAATCATAGGCCTGGAAAACCACCATCACTTATATAGCACACAAAGGAAAAGCGCCAAAATCTAAACAAACGAAAGCCGACTGTTAGCAATGTCAATCAGACCTATATTGCAATCACTTAATTTGTGACATACTAACAAAAAAGCTCCATCACATCATTTAAATAAAGTGTCTTCATGAGAATATACACACTAACCTAAAACAGTTGAAATGCTTGAAATAGTAAAAAGCTAAATCATTATTGCCCAATGAATATCTACACCATAAACATTCAAGTGTTAAAATAAATGTGTATATAAAAAGTGATATAATCATAC
Source organism: Rhinophrynus dorsalis (assembly GCA_037306005.1). Lineage (NCBI taxonomy): Eukaryota > Metazoa > Chordata > Amphibia > Anura > Rhinophrynidae > Rhinophrynus > Rhinophrynus dorsalis. The sequence goes on from CM074719.1 coordinate 258,880,807, forward strand.
TAGGGTCATAATGAATAAAATTACTGTTATACATTTCTATATAAGAAGAATCCTATATTCTTAATTTTAAATATAATTATGCTGTGAACATCTAATATTACAATAATAGTGACGTGATAAATCCAATACAAAATAATAAATCACAAAATAATAGGATTTTAGTCTTACCTGTTAAATCCTTTTCACTTAGTCCATACAGGTCACTGGTACTCTGGGAGGCGATCCGCCCCTTTAATAGGCAGGAACAATTATGCAAATGACTGCAGTGGGCGGAGCCTCCCCTCCTACTTAAGCTGCCTTCAGGACAGAGCCACTAGATTGATTTGAGACACTAAAACTGACCATAGGTAAGCAAGAAGGAAGACTCCTGTGAGCATGCCCCAAAGGTCTCCCACTGAATGCCACAGGAGAGCCAAGCATGGTCCCTTGACAGGGTGGGAGACTAGTGACCTGTATGGACTAAGTGAAAAGGATTTAACAGGTAAGACTAAAATCCTATTTTCACTGTCGTCCAATACAGGTCACTGGTACTCTGGGATGTACAAACATTGAGCTGACCCAGAGGCGGGAAGTAAGGCAAGGACCAGGCGCAAGGTCCAAGTCACTAGAACTGCTATGAACCAGTTAATTACATAGCCCAGAATGTAAGTGTCAACGGACACCAACCAGGGGAAAACAACCCCTGAACTAACACAGCACACAGAACAGAGCCAACCGGGCTCAACAGTAAAGAAGCACTAAGGACCACAGAGTAGAAGGCCTAGACAGGCAAAACTGCCTCCAGGACCTTCCTCCCAAAACTGGCATCAGCCGAGGCCAGTACATCAACTCGATAGTGCTTTGAAAATGTGTGCACAGAGGACCAAGTGGCCGCTCTGCACAGTTGATCAGCAGATGCCTGATTCTTGTAGGCCCAAGAGGCCCCAATAGATCTGGTGGAATGGGCAGTCACCCGGAAGGGAACATGCTTATTCCGCAACTTATAGGCTTCACGAATGGTAGCCTTAATCCAAGAGGCAATAGTAACTTTGGAAGCCGGTCTCCCTGCCCTAGGCCCCTCAGGAATGACGAATAGAGCGTCAGACTTCCTGATAGACTCGGTGCGATGAACATAAAACTTGAGGCAACGCACCACAACCAACAAATGGAGATCTCGTTCCTTGTCAGATGAAGGATTAGGGCAGAAAGAGGGAACCACAATCTCCTGATTGATGTGAAACTCGGACACAACCTTGGGTAAGAATTCCTTGGTAGTGCGAAGCACAGCCTTATCCTTGTGGAACACCAGGTAAGGAGGTTTACAAGACAGAGCTTGTAACTCTGCTACCCGACGAACTGAAACAATAGCCAAAAGGAAGGCCATCTTCCAAGTCAAGAGACGTAATGGAATGGAAGCCAAGGATTCAAACGGGGGTCGCTGGAGAACTCCCAGCACCAAATTGAGGTCCCACTGGGGAGCAGGACTCTTAAAGGCAGGCCGAACATGAGTCACACCTTGGAAGAAAACTTTCACATCAGGAAGGATAGCAATCCTTTCCTGGAAAAACACAGACAAAGCAGAAGTCTGGACTTTGAGGGAACTCAGACTGAGCCCGTTTTCAACACCGTCCTGCAAAAAAGCCAGGACAGTGGGAAGATGAAAGTCCAGGGACACCTTCCGATCAGTACACCAAGCCACAAAGGTGGCCCAGATACGATGATAGATCTTGGAGGACACAGGCTTACGAGCACTGAGCATCGTCGACACCACTGAAGGAGAAAACCCTTTCTTCTCTAGAATCGAGGATTCAACCGCCATGCCATCAAATGGAGATGCTGAACATCCTCCTTCCACAGATATCCTTGAAGAAGTAAATCCGGACGGGCAGGGAGTAGAAACTGTTCCGCCACTGACATGGCCATCAACTCCGGATACCAGGACTGGCGAGGCCAGTTTGGAGCGATCAGGATGACAGGACAACGCTCCTGCTTCAACTTCTGGATGACTCTGATCAATACAGGAAGAGGAGGGAAGATGTAAGCCAGAGGAAAATCCCAAGGAATTGACAATGCATCCACTGCTAGAGCAAGAGGGTCCCTCCGCCGGGAGCAAAACACCGGCACCTTCCTGTTGTGTCCGGTAGCCATCAGGTCCACTACAGGCACCCCCCACCTCTGGGTGAGTAGGTGAAACACCTCTGGATGAAGAGCCCATTCTCCGCTGTCGACTGTGTGACGACTGAGAAAGTCTGCCATGACGTTGTCTACGCCTGGAATGTGAACTGCTGAAATGACAGGCACGTGATCTTCTGCCCAAGATAAAATATCCTTGACCTCCAACCAGGCGGTGCAACTTCTTGTGCCGCCTTGCCTGTTGATGTAGGCCACTGCGGTGGCGTTGTCGGACTCCACTCTGACTGTACAACCTTCCAGCTGAGACTCCCAGTGTCTCAGGGCAAGCCGGATGGCACGCAGTTCCAGAACATTGATGGAGAGAAGAGATTCCTCCAGTCCCCATTTCCCCTGAGCACTGAAATGACCCAACACAGCACCCCATCCCCGGATGCTGGCATCCGTTGTAACCGTGGTCCAACAGGGAACCTGAAAGGATCTCCCTTTCAGGAGATGAGAGAGATCCAACCACCAGTGCAGACTCGATTCCACATGAGGAGGTAGAGAGACTGACAGATGCTGAAGATCTGGATGATTCTTGCACGTCTGGATCACAAACCTCTGAAGTTCCCTGGAGTGAGCCATGACAAATGGTACCGCTTCGATCGTGGAAATGAACTTCCCCACCAGAGACGTCAACTTCGGCACTGGAACTCTGTCCAGCTCCAGGATCCCAGCCACTCGGATGGCTGATGAGCCACTTCCTCCGGTAGAAACACCATGCATTGGCGAGTGTCGAACAGGAGACCCAGGAAAACGAGCCTCTGAGATGGGACCAAGTCTGACTTGTCCAGATTCAGGATCCAGCCGTGACGGTTCAGAGTGTGAATACACAGCTGCAGTTGTCGTTGGAGAAGCTCCGCTGAGGAGGCTTTCAGGAGGAGATCGTCCATGTAGGGGGTCACCCTGACACCTTCTTGATGAAGTACCGCTATCAAGGAACCCAACACCCTCTGAAAGACCTGAGGGGCCGAAGTCAGCCCAAAGGGAAGAGCTGAAAACTGAAAGTGCCCCCTGTGGCAGGCAATCCTGAGATACCGCCTGCTCTCTGGATGAATAGGGATGTGAAGATAAGCATCCTGAAGGTCCAGGGAGGCAAGGAACTCCCCTGGAGACATTGCTGCAATCACAGAGCGCAGGGACTCCTGGCGGAAGTGGGAACTCACAACATAGGAATTGAGATCTTTGAGATCCAAAATGGGACGAGCACCTCCGTCCTTTTTGGCCACCACGAACAGGTTGGAATAAAATCCTGAACCTGTGTCCTCTGGAGGAACCAACTCCAGGACCTCTTTGTCCAAGAGATCCTGAACAGCGTCGAACAGACGTCTTTTTGTAGGTTCCTGAGAAGGACGAGTAAAATGGAACCGAAAAGGAGGAAGGGAAGAGAAAGGGATCCTGTATCCCTCTGATACCACCTGAATGACCCATGGGTCCGCCACTGACTCCTCCCAAGTCCGGCGAAAGATGCGGAGACGTCCACCCACTGCCGGATGCGGACCCGGGTTCGGTGAGTCATGCCGAAGCAGTCTTGGAGGTTTTGGCCTTGGGGGCAACTTTGGGCTTCCAGGACTGCTTGGGCTTGGAGGAGGAGCGCGCAGAGGACGGACCCGTCTGGGACGTGGAGCGTGTCTCAGTCTGAAAGGAACGAAAGGACCGATTGCATTTGGCTGGAAACTTCTTCTTGAAGACTGAGGGTAGAAGAGTACTTTTACCACCAGTAGCCTCGCTGATCATTTCCTTAAGTTCAGAACCAAATAGCAAGTTCCCCTGAAAGGGTAAGGAAAGCAAGGCTTTCTTAGAGGCTGTATCAGCAGACCAAATTTTCAGCCAAAGGGCACGTCTGGCCACCACAGAAGAAGTGGAGGCCCTCGCCATCATGCGCACAGCATCAAAGGCAGCATCAGCAACATAATTTTGTGCTTCAGTAATGTTAGCAAGTAGCTGCAACTGCTCAGATACCGGTGCATCCTGGCGGACTGCCTCAGTCAGTCGTTCAGTCCAGGCCGCAAAAGCTCTATTAACCCACGCCACTGCAAAGGTTGGACGCATGGCAGTGCCAATGGAGGCAAAAATAGACTTAAGAGAAAGTTCTAGCTTTTTGTCCGTCCAATCCTGCAAGGCAGAGGCATCAGAGACAGCTAAAGCAGTAGATTTGGACAGCCTGGAAACAGGAGCATCCACCTTGGGAGGATGAACCCATTTTGCCAGTTCAGTCTCAGGAAAAGGGTAAAGTTTAGCAAACTTTTTAGACACTGAGGAGGATTTGTCAGGATTCCTCCACGCCTCAGAGACTAGACGGGCAAGGGTAGGGTTCGTTGGAAAACATACAACCGCCTTAGATGGTTTTTGGAAAACGTCAGTTGGATCATGAGTAGATTCCTGAGTCAGAGGAAGGTTGAGCGTAGTTATCACAGCTCTAATCAGACCCTCAGCAGAAACCTCAGGGTCACATTCATAAGGGTCCCCAATGGACCTGTTAGACTCAATAACAGTGCCTTCCTCAGCATCAGAATCCTGTAATAGTTCTTCTTCAGAAGAATCACACACATCAGGAGCTCCCTGTGGCTTAGGCAGGGAAGTCCTGATAGTAGAGGGGGTCTGCCAAACCTGGAGAGCCCCCTGTACCTGAGAGGGAAAGAGTTGGAGTGTGGATCTGAGATCCCTAGTGGCAGCTTTAAACTGTTTCACCCAAGTTGGCCCAATAGCATGGCTGGGAAGCCCAGGGTTGCTATCACGACAATCAGTGCATTTAGGGCATAAATCACCAGAACAATCTCTAGGCAGCCCAGAGTGACAAGAGGAGCAAAGCGCAATGGGGGGAACAGACACCCCAGCCTCTTTAGTCTTGGGTCTCGCCCCTGGCTCCAGTGGAGTAGACATGCTCACAGCGTCAATATACACCACTTAACAAATATCACCCAGTAAAAGTGTGAAAGATTAAAGTTTCACCCCAGAAATGCTTAAAAACGGACTTATCTGGCCAGCGAAGGGTTAATCTGCTGAGAGGAGAGAAGGCTCGGTCCCTGCGTAGTATACTCGCTGAGAAAGAACACCACAAAATGGCGGCCGTCAGGTTAGCCAATCAGAAACGAGCGCGAACTGGGCGCTCACGGGAAATGTAGTTTTCTCTCAGAAGTACCCCAAACAGTGCCCGAAGCCCCCCTGAACCCCCCACACCCTGTAAACATACACCGGATGATAGAGCAGGAGCTTAAAAGTAAAATGAGCCATCTCTGAAGTTGCTATGACAAGCGGTTGCAGAGATATGTCCCCACTGTGAAATCCCATACAGAGTAAAGGAGCGGGAAAAGGCGCGCTACACTAAATTTTAATAAAGTCCCACTAAACCTTAAAAAGTGCTAAACAGTAACCCAAAACATGAGAAACAAAAAAAAATTACACCCAAAGCTCCAGAACCCAGAGAATACCACAGAAATTGCATAAACATAATAAATGCAAATAAAAACACCCTATGAGTGCTGGAGTGCAATGCAACTCCCAAATACAAGCCCATCAAGGGACACTGTGGGGACAAGTGGACCTTCAGCACTCAAGGGGTGGCTCACCTTTCTGCAGGACTTCTGTCTTCAGGTGACCATGATAAAGTTGGAATAGACCAGAGGTAAATTCCTCAGCAGGGAAGCTGCTTGACTCAAGCTGTTCCCTCTTCAGGGCAAAAGGTCCACAGAAAATCCCTGGAAGCTGCACTAGCCACTTTAAAGGGATAGTAATACTTAAAATGTAAAAAAAAAAATATGTTGTAGGGTTTATCCCCCTGAGTAAAACAAGAGTACTCCCACTGCTGAAAGGTGTTTCATTCAAAAGTTATTAATTTTCAAAGTTGAATTTTTTAGGTGCAATATCACAGTGGCCTGAAATTGTACAGTGGCGCTGTTGCTACACGATCCTATGGACAGCTCTGGTCAATTGACCATAAATCTCCATAGGATGGTGTAGCAACAGCGCCACTGTACAATTTCAGGCCACTGTGATATCGCACCTAAAAAATTCAACTTTGAAAATTAACTTTTGAATGAAACACCTTTCAGCAGTGGGAGTACTCTTGTTTTACTCAGGGGGATAAACCCTACAACATATTTTTTTTTACATTTTAAGTATTACTATCCCTTTAAGGAGGGCAATTCACAGCCATGGTCACCCTCCTAATGGTGGTATTCCATATTTGAATAAAAATAACAAAACACTAAGATGAATGCAAAGATGTTCTCCACCTGGTGTGCACAGCACACAGGAACAAATCAATCTGGTGGCTCTGGCCTGAAGGCAGCTTAAGTAGGAGGGGAGGCTCCACCCACTGCAGTCATTTGCATAATTGTTCCTGCCTATTAAAGGGGCGGATCGCCTCCCAGAGTACAAGTGACCTGTATTGGACGACAGTGAAATATAGATATTACTAAATAATATCATCCAATAGTAATATTAAATACTCTGTATATACATATAGAAAGAATATATATGCTCTTATCTTACTATTAAAATAATATAGCAACAATATAAATGTGACATCAAGAACAGAAGGGTAATTTAAAGAAAGTCTAGTTTTTATCCCATTCAAGCTAGAGGTATCTTTATTGACACCTTTCAATCTTTAGTAGAAAGATCTTAGAGCGCTATACGATAACTGTAAACAGAATACCTTTATTTGTTCAAAGAATATTCTTAATGTATTAGAAAGGAAAGCTCTAGATGCATTGGCAACTGATACTTCTATTGTAATTCCCAATATAGATAAAGGGGGCTGTATAGTGATGCTGGATTCAGAGTCCTATCAGAGAATCCTGTAAACAGCTTGGAGATGTGGAGTCTTATAGAATTTTATATAAAGACCCCACAAAAGACCTACTCGAAAAAACTCACAGAATTGGTGGATGAGGGTGTTTCTATTGGTGTTTTAACTAAGGACAAGTGCATAAAAAAAAAAAAAAAAAAAAAAGAGAGAGGACACCTGTAGGACGTCCAATTGTTTCAGGAATATCATCCCTGAATGAGAATTTGTTTGAACTAGTAGACCTATAGTTACAGCCCATGGTATTGCGGTTACAGAGTTATATCAGAGATTCTGGTCATATTTTGGAATATATGGAACATATTCAGGTGACAAGGGACATGACTTAGGGCTCAATGGATGTGAATTCTCTTTATTCCATGATCCCACATGATAAAGGATTTGAAGCATTAGAATACCATTTAGAGAATTACAGTAATTACTCTACGGATTTGAAATACTTCTTATTGAATTCTGTTAGATACCTCTTGCAGAATAACTATTTCAAATATGATGGTGTTTTTTATTTTACAAGCCAGAGGAACCTCAATGAGAGCAAAGTTTGACCCCTCATATGAAAATTTGTATATGGGGTGGTTTGAGGACATTGTTATCTATGGGTTGAATAATCAATACCGTCATCTAATTTTTACGTTTAAGAGGTTCATAGATCTTGTGTTCATTTGGAAAGCGACACAATATCAGTTTGAGTAGTTCTTTAAATATATGAACAACAATACACTGAATCACTCTTTCACTTGTGAGTTTCAGATGCGAGAAATCACCTTTTTAGATCTGTAAGACCCTTAATACAGATAAGATTCATAGCACTATATATAGAAAATCTTGTGCAGGGAACTCCCTTCTACATGCCGAATCATGTCATCCTTAGCATACTATTAGGGGAGTCCCAGTAGGACAATTCCTGAGATTGCGCAGGAATTGTTCAACAGAATTGGAATTTGAAAATCAATCTGAGTTGTTAATTGAAAGATTCAAATCAAGAGGTTATCCAGAGGGGATTATAAATAAAGCATATGAGAGAGTAGCTAATACTGATAGAAGATGATTACTTCAAACTAAACGAAAAGAGAAGTTAGATCTTAACAGTAGTCTATGCTTTGTAATGGAATATAGTACAGAGTATGGCTGGATCCAGAATATAATCAGACAATACTTACCTATACTTAAAGGGGATGTTGGTTTGAACAAAATATTGGAAAAGGGTTGCAAATTTATAGCGAGAAGAGCTCCAACCTTAGGCAGTAGATTGTCACCAAGTTTGGTCAGGAGTGAGAAAGAATAATCCGACATGGCTTAGCACTGTGGGCAGTTTTAAGTGTGGAGCAAAAAGATGCATTTCTTGCAGTTATGTGCAAATTACAAATGAATTAAAAGCACAAAGAACAATAAAACATTTAAAAAGAAACATTATATTAACTGTAAAACCACACATGTAGATTATTTAATAACCTGCCTACAGTGCAATAAGCAGTATGTGGGTAAAACTTCAAGATTCCTTAAAGACAGAATGCAGGAGCACATTCTAGCTATCAATAAGAAAGACCTAAGTAAGTCAGTAGCTAAGCATTTCTTTGAATGTAATGTAGGTATCAGCAAATTCAATTTTCAAGGAATAGAAAGGGTTTTTTTTTTAATCTGAAAGAGGAGGAGATATAGAATCCTTATTAGATAAAACTGAGGTGAAGTGGATACTTCATCTAGATACTAGGATTCCACATGGTTTAAAATCTGAACATGATGTCTCATTGTTTGTGATACGCTATATTATCCTTCTATTCTTGATGTCACATTTATATTGTTGCTATATTATTTTAATATTAAGATACAAACATATATATTTTCTATATGTATATACAGAGTATTTAATATTACTATTGGATGATATTATTTAGTAATATCTATATATTTTGTGATTTATTATTTTGTATTGGATTTATCACGTCACTATTATTGTAATATTAGATGTTCACAGCATAATTTTATTTAATATTAAGAATATAGGATTCTTCTTATATAGAAATGTATAACTAATTTTATTCATTATGACACTAGTATGATTATATCACTTTTTATATACACATTTGTTTTAACACTTGAATGTTTATGGTGTAGATATTTATTGGGCAATAATGATTTAGCTTTTTAGTATTTCAAGCATTTCAAGTGTTTTAGGTTAGTGTGTATATTCTCATGAAGACACTTTATTTCACTGATGTGATGGAGCTTTTTTTGTTAGTATGTCACAAATTAAGTGATTGCAATATAGGTCTGATTGGCATTGCTAACAGTCGGGTTCCGTTTGTTGTTTAGATTTTCCTTAGTGATACACTAATGGTGGTTTTCCAGGCCTATGATTAAGTGGGTTAAGATCCACAAAACATGTAAGGCGGATTACCATCATTGCTGATATCTTTGGTACTCGTATCTCTGTTGTTTTTGATGTTTTTATTTTTGTGATACCAATAAAGAAATCTTTTACTGATATCAGAAGTATTCCGTCTGGTCTCTGAGCTCGGGCAATGTCCGTGCAGCGCTTCCATTCTGTGCCTGCTGATGAATACATTGGTTAGCACTGATTGGCTACTAATGCTCCTCTAGACTTATTGCCCTATTATGTGATGTGACACCATACTATTTGCAGTACATGTTATTTCAGGGCAACATTAGAAGCTCCTTACATGTCAAGCAGTCCTTGTATTATTAAGATCAGAATGAGTTTGAATACTAGAGGAGTCAGGTTGTTGCCAGGTGTCAGCCACAATCAAATCGTTCTTACATCTGAGGAACAGAGCCCGAATAAAGAACCGGATAACTCCAGAAGATATCGCTTTGAAGCATCAAGACTGGACTACTAAAGCTGCATGTATGTAGAAATTCCAAATAATAAGCTACACAGACAACAACTTCTGCAAACTGTTGCCACCAGGTTATTGACAAACCATCCGTATTCCTGTCACATAAGCCCTGTACTCAATGATCTACACTGGAAACATTGCATGGCTTGCTGACATACAAATCTCTATATGACAGCTACCTGAAGAAACTTATTATTCCTTATGTTCCAGTTTACAGAATAAAAAATATATGTTATATTACAATAAATATTTATAGAAAAAGAAATACTTCAATTCTGATATATATTAATCTTATACATATACACACACACACAAACACACTAACATGAAATCACACAAGTATATTCCCCTTGGATTTTATGTATCTCATAGTTCAGGGGTTGTGTTGTGTTATGTCTCTTGTGAATTATAATGATGCTGGATTTGTGAAAGGTTAGAAAACCATCCACGTACACTTAGGCTAACTTGTATGGTAATAAAGTGTTAGAGACAATTTTGAAAGTTCGAGGATAAAGTGGCTAATCAAGAACTGAAACAAATTGGTTACTCTGTTTTACTTGGTAAGAACATTTTACAGCAAGTCAAGATACAATTACTATGTTAAATGTTTTCCAAACATTTTTCTGTTCAAAATGTTTAGCTTTATGTTGCAGATAAGAATAAATACAGAACACCAGTAGCGTTTACAGAAAAACTGGAGAAAGAAAAAAAATTTGGCAAAAATGGGGAAAATGGATAAACTGCATAAGTTTAATCAAGCAAAATTCCTGAGTGAATCGTATTATGTGAGCTAATCCTAGAATGTCCTATAATATAAAAGGCCAGAATGTTTGTCCGATGCAGTTATGCATTCTGTGCATTCGGGCAGTCTCTACTACTCATGACTGCATCGCGAGCTGGCGGCAGCAGTACACAGAGCAGGACAGGCCTATTTAGCTCACGGACCTTGGTCTATGTAAATGGGCTTTTACACTAGTTAGATTATATTACAGTGAACAGTTATAACTGTTTTTATCTAATAGATCCCCATTGAAATCTAGAGAGACATACACAGATATATTTATTAACCTCATTGGAATCTAGGCAATAATATGAAGAAAACACAGAAACATTGAATTTGATATCAAGGTTTAACAATATGCATAATTACACAAATACTCAGAAATTAACACAGTTTGTTTGCATTAGATTTTCTTTTCTTCTTCTGGGTACTTGAGGTCTCCAAATGTCTGATAAATTTCAGTTCTGCAAAAACAAAATATCATTATATAACCACATACCAGACAAATTGGACAAGTAACTATTTCCTCAAAAATTATTTACTGCAACTATTTCACTTACAGATTATATATACACACACACACACACACACACACACACACAGTACTGTGCAAAACTCTTAGGCAGATTTGAAAAAATGTTGTAAAATAAGAATACTTTAAAAAATAGCCATAGTACTAGTTTATTTTTTTTTTTTATAACTTAGATCTTATTGAAACTTTTCAACATAATAGGGAAAAAAGGGTACAGAAAGAAAATGAGGTAAAGGGAAGTAGGGGTACATCAACGTACATAACACAGAGTACATACAGAATGTAGCATTTCAAGCCGTGTATGGCTGCATTGACCTGAAACATAACAAATCTAAAAGAGGTCCAAGTATAAAACCATAATAAGGCACAGATTACTGCATGTGTGAAAAACTTGGAGTCAAATAGCTCATATTATATGCAGCAAAGTCACATTAGTGAGTTCTGTTTCCCAAGGGGAGGTACAATACAGTAGGGGAAAAGAAGAACATGAGACTGTCAAGAGACAAGCACGAAGCGTAATATAAAGCAATAGAGGGCACACAACAAAAAACATCCACACAATACTAGAAGGGAAAAGGTGGGTAAGATGAAAACAAAACCAAAAAAAAAAAAACAACACTCAGTCTCCTGCTCCGCGTCAGGACCCCTCAACCAAGAAGCAGGAGGAATACAGTGCATAGAGCACCCCTTCGAATCACAGGGTAACAGAGTCCAAAAGGGACCGTCTCCAGATCCTCCAAAAACAGCATCCAAGGCAGCCAAGTGGCAGCATAACGGTCCCTTTGATCTTCAGCTGTGAAAACAAACACCTCAAGACCGCGCGTAACCTCTACTCTCGCAACCCATTCATGGATCGTCGGGGTGATGTCTTATCTCAATGCATCGGATTGAGAGCTTTGGCCTCGCTCAACAGGTGTCTGACCACCGACCTCTTGTAGAGTGCAATAGGCATGGAAGTGTGATGAAGCAAGAGGGGGCAGGAAGAAAGGGAGGAGGGGAGTCAGTAAACCTCCCAAGTAGAGAATGGATCTGGGTCCAGAAAGGAGCAATGAGAGGGCAGTTCAACCATATGTGGAGCATAGTATCCGGAGCTGCATTGCATCCCCAGCAAATTTCCGAAAGTCCCAGGGGAAAAAGAGTGCTGGAGTGCGATACCAATGGGTGAGTAGCTGAAAGAACATTTCCTGGGTTCTATTGGATAAAGAGCATCTATGCATCAGAACAAAAATCTTTTCCCACTGTGCATTACTAAGCGTAGTCTGGAGAGACTGCTCCCACTTCCAGGTAAAGGCCGGGAGAGATACATCTCCGGAAGAAAGAAGCAAACGGTAGAGTAGGGAGATACCATGAAGGGGAAGGGCATCCCCCAAACATAGATCTTCAAAAGGTGTAGTTTGTTGAAGATGATCCTGGGGTTACAAAATATAATGAACAAACGACCCCAGCTGAGCATAATGAAAACAATCAAGAGCCATCGGTTCCTGAGGGGACAGGATGTCCTGTAAGGGCCTAAGCTGATTGTCCGTCCCAAGAAGCAATGCAAGTCGAGAGAATTCACCAGGGGAAGTATTCAGAAAAACTCCTGACCGGGTGGAAAGTCAGGGTTCCAACGCAGTGGAGTGAAAGGGGACAGAAAGGTAGTAAGACGGGAATGGCGAAGAATGCCATGAAAGACAGTAAACGTGGCAGAGACAAAAGACTGCCCTCTAGAGAGTGACTTGGCGTGTTGTGGCCGGAGCCATGTAAGGGAGCCTCCAAGTCAACACCTTCAGTCGGGATCCACAACTTCTGAGGTGGGCGGAACATCCATTCCAAAATACGAAGCAAATGACAAGCACTGTAGTAAGTGCGGGGCAAGGTAGAGCCATGCCCCCAAGCGACTTGGGGTGTTTGAGAAAATCAAATCGAAGGTGCGTCTGTCTCCGGGCCCACAAAAATTTCAACCACGAGGCTCAAAGGGATGTAAAGAATGCCAGTAGGATGGGGATAGGAAACTTTTGAAATAAGTAGAGCAGACGAGGGAGAACATTCATTTTCAAGGCGTTAGCCCGACCAAACCATGAGACATATAGCGGGGCCCAAGCCTGCAGGTCCGATTGTAAAGAAGACAGGAAAGGAAGTTGAAAGAATAAAGTTGAGTCAGGTCTCCAGACAGGAACACACCTAGATATTTAAGTTTATCAAGGCACCACTTAAAGGGGAAAGAAGCAGACAGGGAGCTCACCTCCGAGGCCGAGAGAGTAATGTTCAAGATTTCCGACTTGGAGGCACTGAGTTTAAAATTCGCCAGGTCACCGTATTCCTGGAATTCCTGAAGAAGGACCGTTAGAGAAGGCCTGGGGCATGCGATAGGAAAGAGCAAATCGTCTGCGAAACTCAAGACCTTATGCTGGACACCCCGCACGGACAGACCACGAATATCAGCATTTGCTCTGACCACGTCCAGGAAGGGTTCCAAAGCCAAGACAAACAGTAATGGGGAAAAAGGGCAACCCTGCCGCGTGCCGTTGGAGATCTGGGAAGGTTCCAACAATGCACCGTTAATTTGAATCCTAGCAAAGTGGCAAAAGTACAGGGATGACACCCAAGCAAGCATGTGAGGCCCAAGGCCTGTTTGCCTCAAGACCTCCAAAATAAAGCTCCAGTTCAAGCGGTCAAACGCTTTCTCCGTGTCTGTTGACAAAAGGAGCAACAGAGCGGAGGATTTTCATGTCCAATGAATCATGTTAAGCGCATGAATAGTACAGTCCCTAGACTTCCTCCACGGAACAGAGCCCGCCTGGTTGGGATGGACCGGATGAGGAACAAGAGGTGCAAGTCATGAGGCCAAAATCTTTGAGAATAATTTCAGGTCAGCATTTATTAGGGAAATTGGGTGAAAATTACCGCAGATCTCAGTATCCCTACTCTCCTTGGGAACCAGAGGTATCATAGCAGAGAACGTCTGCAGATGAATAGCATGACCCTCCAAAATTGAGTTAAATGCGGAGACCAAGCGGGGACCCAGTTCCTCCTGAAAGCACCTATAGTAAAGAAGCAGAAGACCATCTGGGCCCGGGCATTTACCCACCTTGGAGTCATGAATGGACAGGGCCAGCTCAGCCAACGAGATCTGCCGCTCCAGTAGCTCTAAATCCCCAGGTTGCAACTTGAGTCGCAAATGACGACTCACGTAAGCAGATCTTAGCCTGGAACCTGTCTAACTGGACAGGATCCACAGAGTCCTGTCTCAAATTGTAAAGTTTGGAGTAATAGGATACAAATTCAGAAGCAATATCTGAAGGAAGGCGTTTCAAAATTCCCCTAGGGTCCCTAATCTTTGAGATATACCTACGCAAATGACCACGAACTACACATTTGTGGGCCTCCCACACCGTCGACTCAACTACCTCTGGCGTAACGTTCCTTGTAGACCCAAGGACATCTGTATCAGACAGCATGGATTCATTGAGCCGCCAAGAGCACTGAGTAGGGCGAGAAAGTGGACAGGCAAAGGATACCCAATGTGGAGCATGGTCCAACCAAGTCATAAGCCCATAGGAAGCGGATTGCAGCAGAGGAAGGTGATAGTAGGACATGGAGATAGTCGATAAGGGAGTAACGGGCATGAAGTGCAGAGTAGAAACTATAATCCTGATCTTCCAGATGCAAAGCCCTCCAGCAATCAATCAGTTGGTGATCAAACAGCAGCTTTTTGATTTTCTTCAGCACAAACAGCGAAGTGCTAGTAGAGCCCATGGAAGTATCCAAGGCCAGGTCCAGGGCAACATTAAAGTCCCCGAATTTGGTGAAAAACTGCAAGCATGGCAGCAAAATGGACAGGTTGTCTAACATTCGGGAGATAGACTGACGCAAAAGTGTAAGTAGAGCAGGAAATTTTGCCCTTGAGAAAAACATAACTCCCCTCCTGGTCACAGACACACCTCATCAACAAAGGGGACATGACTGGAAAGGATAGCCGTGGCCTTCCATTTAAAGAGAGGGTCAATGCTGCAATAGCAGTGTGGGTAATCATGAGAAATCAAGCGGGGAGGTGAAGAGCCACGAAAGTGTGTTTCCTGAACAAAGGTGATGGAAGCGCAGAGAGCTGCGCAGCAAATGAAGTCTCTTTTCAGGGACATTAAGGCCCTTAGCGTTCAAGGTGAACATCCGGAGGTCCTCTGGAGTAAAGGAAGGACCGGCTGCCATGGGTACAGTGGAGACACAAAAACTACAAATGTCCCTGACGCAGAGGGGGGGGGATGGGGGTGACAACACAAGACCAACACAAGGGAGGGCAAAAGAGTGGGGAAGCAAGGTATACTCTGGAGCTCAAATTGGCAAAAGGGAGTAGGACCCAACTACCAGGATGGACAAGGTCCGCTGCCCCGCCAATTCAACAGGGAGCCCCAGTATGTTGAGGAAAGTCAATCGGAAGACGTGAAAAAGTCTCAATACTGAATTGAATTAGTAAAATGAAAAACAAAAGTAAGTTGTGCTAACAACCACCTGCCCAGTGCCTAGGACACCCGCAATCCAGCGGAGGGGCATAGTAGTGCCCAACCCACACCTACACCCGTCCCACCCATCCATACCCATTCACATCCTCCCTAAAGTAAGGAGAAGGAAACAGCCCCAACCACATCCCACTCCCTGGAGGCATGGCAATTACAAAGCCGGGAGTTAAGGCACAGGTGAATCAGGTGGCGAGCAAGGGCCAAGAACAGGACCCCTCCCCTCACAACACTTAAACCCTCACAGGGGAAGCTATAAGGCAGCGAGGTCAAAGGCCGCCGCACCTGGAGAGTCAGGTCTGAAAGGGCCTGGAAAAAAGTTACTGTGTGGCCCTCATGGGACCACGATCCCAACTCTCTTGCCTTCCTAATTAAAGTTTTCTTCAGGGCAAAGTCCACCAGACAACAAATATCACGTGGGGGACATCAGGGGAGCCTCTGGGGTGCAAGGCTCAGTGAGCATGTTCCAAGGCTATAGCAAAATCGAGTGGATGTCCAAACCTAGCGTTGAATATGGTAAGTAGAAGTCGGGGAATGTCCTCCTCTCCTCCAGCCGGGGCCTCAGGGACACAGAGGACGTGGATGTTGTTATAGCGCCCGCGGTTGTCCAGATCCTCAATCCTCAGTCTATAATTGGCTATAGAAAGGGAATATTGAGCCGAGGTCTGGGTAATCACCTCAATCTTGCAGGAATGCAGGGCCGAAGACTCCTCTTGCACCACCACGCTCTTCTCCAGTCCCTTCAGGTGTGGATGAGAAGATTCGGCATGCAGGGGCCTGTGAATCACCATCTCGCAGGGTCTCAGGGAATTGATCTGACGCATCCTCACCAGAGAGGAATGAGAGCAGGCTGGAGAAGCCACCACGCCGTCATCAAGGAGTCAACCGAAGCCTGGGACGGCAAAAAAGCTTGCAGATAAGTAGCAGGGGTCTTCACCTTCTCCCCAGGGGTAGAGGCTTTTGAATAACCTCTCCTGCCACGAACCATACCAGCTAGTTAGGAGTAGATTGTAATGCAGGGAAGCAGCAGAGCTTAGCACTTAATCAGCCATCTTCCTCGACTGCCAGCCACACCACCATCCTGAAGAGAGGACAGAACCACCAGGAGGTCACTCTTGGGAAGATAGATCCCTGTTCACATACCAGGAATGAAATATGGACCAAACCCTGCGATAGGCATCAGAGGAGACAGGTTTCATAGTGTGTATCACAGAGGCGATGACTTCAGGAGGGAACCCCTTTCTCCTCAGGATGGTGGCTTCAACAGCCATGCTGTCAAGGACAGCTTCTCCACATCCTTCTTCCAGAGGTAGCCCTGAAGGAGGATGTCCAGTCTGGGTGGCAGCGGAAAGGGATCCTGAATGGAAAGATACACCAGCTCCGCAAACCACACCCTCTTAGTCCAATAAGGAGGGACCGGAATTGCCTTTGGACAGTCATTCCTCATCTTCCTCAGTACCCTGGGAATGAGAGAAACTGGAGAGAAGATATAAGTGAAAGTGCCACAGAATCACCATCGCGTCAGTGGCAAAGGCCAGAGGATTCCCCAACGGGAGCAAAACACTAGAACCTTCCTGTTGTACCTTGTGGCCATCAGGTCTATCTGAGGTAGAGAAGTCAAAGAAAAAGAGAAATAAAGAAGCCATCTATAAAAGGCACACCTAGTTTCCGTTCATCAGTATAGTAGGTGGCATACCCTCAATAAGACCAATCCCATTAAGCCCATTGTGAAACATAAAAAAAATTCTTTATTAGAAATAATTATAAAAATGAGAAGGACATAAAAGTTTTTATTCACAAAATACAGGGTATAAGAATTGTATATTTTAACTTTCCCACTGTCTGCTTGTGATTGAATCTGGGTATATTTATTCTCAATGTGATTGGGCAACCAGAGTATTCAAAAAATGTTTAGATCCCTTAATCATCTTTCTCAATAACTCTTGTCCCATTTTCGATCACTTTAGGCATCATCCTTCAGAAAAAGAGCCACTGCTAAGGTAACAATGACAAGTGAGGAAATGGTTATAAGTTATTAAAACCTATCCCTAGAAATGTCCATTGTTCCTTTAATTTAAAAAAGTATGTAAATAGCTGGCTCTTAAATACTGATCCTTGATTCTCACTCTCCACTCAAAATTAAACCTGAATCTGATCGATATCAATGTGACTAGACAACAAAAGCATTAAGGAATTAAGATGACTGATTAAGATTACTAATACAACCCTATCGATGACTCTTGTCCCAAATTAAGTCACATAAAAAGCCCTTTTCCAAGTAATCATCACTTGGCAACAGTCACATACAGGGAACAGATATGTATATACACAAAACCCAAACATGTATTTGTGTACTGTCCCTTTAATTAACTGCATATGCTGTTTCAACGGCTCTTTAAAAATGTTCCTTAGTTCTCTCAAAATCAAATAAGAAGCAAGAGAACAAAAAAAAACATTATATAAATCAGAGCTGTAAATAAATTCCTAAAATAATAATCAGGACTCTACTGTAACAAAGCAGTAATCGTGAAAGGGCTACAAGTGCAACTAAGTATCAACATAGATTGTCTAGAACAACTGCTGTAACTATTACTAAACCTCATTCCTGTCGCTCTGACAGCTGCTTTCACCACCCCGGAGCATCTAGTATGCACCCGTGTGATCATACAGTCTTACTACAAGAGCCTAGAAATAACCCTATAAAATTGTGGCTACATAATCTTCTTACTAATGGGTCACAGAAACATAATATTAAGCAGGCTTTCTCCCTTGCTAAGTATACACACACACCCACACACTAGCAATGTGGGACTGTGTTGACTGTCTTTTTTGTTTACGGCTGTATGTAGTAATGTAAAATGTAATTTTGTACACAGACATGTATACGTACATATATACATACATACATAGAGACATACAATTAAACTTGAGTGTCAGAGAGGTATACAACTAATTGCAAAGCAATGTGTTGCACAGCCTTGTGGCAGTCAAAAGAAATATATACAGACATACATACATAGCTGTGTGAGGGCTGATATGAAGGGGGAAGTGGAAAGAGGAGATGTGCTTTGTACAGTCTGTATGGATTAGGAAAGAGGGAGGGAGTGATAAGTGGTGATGGGGCCCGAGGCAAGCAAAGGCTTTCAACTGAGAAGTAGTGATTTCTTTTCTCTCAATGAAAAGTACTGTGCCTATGTAAAAGTGGGTCCATACACAGAAGTATATGTTACAAGGAGTAGCGTCCGTTCAAGTGTGTGAAAGAAGAGAGGACTGTAGTTACAAAGTGGATACGTGGCCAGAAGATTTGTAGTGGGTGCTTGTGTGGGCCCACAGAACATAGTAAAATTTGTTGGGGAAGCCAGTGTTGCAGTGTAAGTTGGCCATGTTTCTATTTCCTTGAAAGAGGAGATAGTGAGGAGGGGAGAATTCTGCCCTGTGTATGTCTGGATCAGTGCAGTGTGTATGAGATATGCTAATCTCCTCCTAGCTGCGTCCTGGTGTGTGTATGTTGGGCTCAGGCAGTGTGGAGGAGATCTGCATATATCCTCTTAGCTGCCAGCCCCGGGGTGTGTTGATAGCGGTCCCAGGAAGGTGAGTAGAGAGGACTCCGGTCCAAATTCGGAGAGCCAACTCCGTATCAGCCGCGGCGCGTTCAGGCACTCTGTACTGAGAATGATTGCAGCACGGGCAGTCTCTACTGAGCATGACTGCAGTGCTCACAGTCTCTACTGAGCATGACGGCTTGTGACAAACATTCTAGTGAATAATTATATAGGATATATATATATATATTATATATATATATATATATATATATATATAAACCTACACAATCTGATCACGGCACCCATGTCTACAGTGGTCCACTATTAAATTCCAAATTGTAACCACACAGAGAGCGCTATCAATATACTTTATAGAATTTATTAATCCCAATACGATATTTGTAATTTCACAATTAATACCAATGATTCAGTCTTAATTGTGCTATGACCTTACAAGCAATGTATATTATTATTTAGAGATGCACCGATACCGATTTTTGAAGACCGAGTACCAATACTTTTTTCAAGTACCCACCGATACCAATTACCGATACTTTTTTGCGGTCATTTGCCAGTTTTCCAAGTACCTATATGCTTTAGGTACTTGGAAAACTGGCAAATGACCGCAAAAAAAAAAATTAAAAAAAAGTATAGGTAATTGGTATCGGTGAGTACTTGAAACACACACACACACACACACACACCCCTACCTCCTGATGCTCCCCTTTTGACTCTCTCCCCCTCTTTGATACAAAGTGAAATTTGCTTCCCATGTAGGTGAAGTTCAAAATGTAACCTCATGGTCATGGAACATTAGTTTATCAACATTTAATAGCTCTTTTAATGAAGAATTGACAGGTTTCCCTGGCTCAACGCAGACTGTTATAAGATAAACAGTGCGGAGACCCATAGTGGGGTCCGATGTCCCTCCTGAACCACATGTTCATTCCGTGGCTCTAAAGTGTGCTGCAATTGACCTACATTATGGAGCCTGCTGTTGGGGTTCACCTGTTGCTGTTTACTTTATAGAGATGCCGACTGTATCAGTCCTACCCAGGATGGGGTTTGTAAAGATATTGTAGCTACTAAATGTAATCCGAGGTTGAGTATCGTTGGTATAGTAGCAAAGATCCAACTGTATATGATGATACGTATAAGAGCAGTGTCCCCTGGCTCTATGCGTGCTGTACCTAACAGACACAGCAGAGACTTATCTTGGGGTACTTCTGCTATTTGTAATCCACAAGAGAGAGTGCCGAGTTTGCCCATTCAGATGTTATGCTATTGCTAGATCCAATCCAAAACTGCATCCAATTAAATCCGCCTCCCGGCGGGGTTGGGGATATAGATAAAATCCAGTTCCACATAATAAACTATACTAAAGCAGGATCCCATGGCTCTACATGTGCTGGATAAACCAGATATGGCAGAGACTTATGTTGGGGTTCTACTGCTATTTGTAATACAAACAAATAGATCAGATCTGTCCATCTAGCTCCCATGAGGGATGGTATGATGTCTACCTGAAATGTTATAACGTCTCTAACATCCATGTTAATACTGTACTAAGGGTGATGTTGCATCCAAACACATGGGTTTCATTGGCACCGGGCAAATGATAATAAGGACCTCTATCAAGTCATCAAAAACAATCGCATAAGCGATTTAACAGATGTTAATCCAGACAAAATATATAGTATCAGTTTAAGATCACCTAAGAGTAACAGTGGCAGCTTGGATATAATGAGATTGCAGTGGTCAACAGCCAAGTAATGAACATTATTAAAGAGTAACTAAACTAGGATATCTTTATTGCAGTGTGTTGTCACTGTATGATGTAGGGGAAAGGTAATAGAGTGATATGTATGGGAATCACACCGGCAAATTTATTACATCTCTGGGAATGTGTCTCAGTGTTAAAAAGACTAACACAGATGAATGAGACATTATTTGTTACATCTGGGCAGTGAGGCCATGTTGAATAAAGTGGATATATGAGTAAAGATCTAGAAGCCACATCAAGAAACACGGAATCATTATTAAAAAAATTCCAACCAGATAAACATGAATGTGTCAAAATGGATTCAACCATGTGCCTGTCATGGTCTTTGCTGTGTCCGGAGATCCCATCATACAGTCACTCTTTAGAATATATATGTCTTTGGCTAGTTTGAATGAGATTAATGGGTTTTATAAGGTTGGAGTAGAGGACATACACCTTTGAACCAAGGGAAAGATGAGACTGAAGAGTTTATACAAAAAGTTTATCCATGACATGGTGGGCAGGAGCAGCGTCCTGCAATGTGGCGCTGAATCTGTCCCCCACGTTTACATGTTAAAGCAACCACATAGTTAATAACATCATAAACAGGGGGCACCTATCTTGGAAAATTGGAATCACTTCTCATTGGTTTGAATCAATGTCATCGGATCCTTGAGTGACACCGATAACGATGCAACGATTCCTGTCAAAATAGTGGAAACAGCCTGAGGAGAAAAGCTACATTGTTTCAAAGGATCCATACAACCAATATTACTTAAATTGGCATGCTTCAAGTGCTAGTTTAATCAAATAAAACTGTCTGGTCATAAAGAGAATGAGGTTTTAAGTATAGAAAGCACTCATATGTACTTAAGAGATGCATCAACCACTGAGGTATTCAAGGATATGTGGATCCAGCATAAAGATTATTACAATACATTAATACTGGTCTATTGGTTGTGTATTCCTAATCATGTAATCAACTGGCAGACAAGGATATGCATATGATAATCTTCATATAAATCTAGTTCAATTCTGAGGTGGAAAGTTACATTAGACAAAACTTAATATAACAGTCCTGTGTACATGCCATGTATCTTTGTACACATGGAGAACAATCATATGAAAACAGACATACATAAATATAATGTACCCAGTCCCACACATATGGAAAAGTTTTTTACCATCACATATAGACTATGCTAAAAAGTAATATATTTGTAAGTTGGACAAGTATTCTCAATGTATGTTCGGTATGTATATACGTAAGAGAAACAACAGTATACACTGGCATAGATCAAAAATGATATTGCACATAAATCTTAAACAGCAAAAACTTATAGCTTGAGTTACAAAATACTGCGTAGGGGTACTGTATTTATGATCAACTACTACAGAGGGAGGGGTACATTTAGGCACAGAGAAAAAATTATTAGGTGGAATGCATTACTCAAGGTGTGCTACGATTATCATTCCCTCATTTAGTCCTCTGGGTGATAGAGTATTAAAGGGATAGTTATGTCTGAATTACATAAAAAGTGATATTGTACAACATAAAATAAGAAATCCATCGTTGCTATTCCTATCTCTCAAAACTTTATGGTTTGAGAGCGTTCTAGAGTTCCACCCTCCCTGTCAGCTTACAGCTGACAGAAGGAGATCCGTGTTGGCCGACACGAGGAAACTCTTCAGCAGAGCCGCAATAGCACGATTTAAAAATAAATACTTCTTTAGAATAGGCCAAAAAAAAAAAAAAAAAAAAAAAAAAAAAAAAAGTGTGCTTGCAAACCAAGCAAACTTTGTAGACCATTCTAATAAAGAATTTCTTTTTAAATTGTGCTATTGCGGCTCTGCTGAAGAGCCACCTGGGAACTCCTGTCAGCTTACAGCTGACATCAGGAGAAAGGGAGGGAGAGGGTAACTTTAGAACACTCTCTCTCTCAAACCATAAAGGTTTGTGAGATAGGAATAGCACCAATGGATTTCTTAGTTTATGCTGTGCAATATGACTTTTTATGTAATTAAGACATTACAATCCCTTTAAGTCAGAAAATCCATTGGTTCTCAGCTTTGGGGAGTCTATTTTCATGTCACCCCCTCTGACCCCTGCTTTGGTATGTTGTATGCCAAATACTACCTTCTGGTTAGTAGATGACTTATGCTTATCTAGAAAATGCATTGTGAATTTTTTGCCTCTTTCAGCGTCTCTTTCTGAGTTCTTAATACTGGTAAAAGTTTCTTGATAAGAGTCTTAAATTTCCTCAAGGTTTTGCCAAAATAAAGTAATCCACATTTGCATCATACTCCATAAATTATGCTACTGGTGTTACAATTTATGAAAAGACGAATTCTCTACATTTGCCAAAAAGGTCATGGATTGCATTCAAATTTTTCATGTGACAACGTATTACACATTGTCCACATGCATATGAGCCTATAGCAGGGGGTTTCTTTGTTTTGTTGAAATTAAATAAAGCTTTGTACCAATTTATCCCCTACATTGGGGGAGCGTCTACAACTTAGCTGGGGTCTATCGCCAATCACCTTCTTTAGGTCTCCATCGGTTTGTAGGATAGCCCAGTTTTTAGAGAGGATCTGTTGTTCTTCATTCCACTGATTAGGATATGTACTAACAAATCTAATAGTGGTGTTTTTAGTTTTAATTTTCTTTTGTAATAATGTATTTCTGGAAGGATTGTTGGAATGGTTCCTGGCTTTTTTAATCATAGTTTTGCTATATCCTCTGTTTAGGAGTCTTTTGATTTGAACGTGTTGTCATCAGAACTGTTCCTCCCGACTCTCAGGAATTCTCCTGCAGGGATTGATTTTATTACAGATTTGGGATGGAAGCTATCCACATGGAGGATGTTATTCATTGCAGTTGTTTTCCTATATGAATTTGTATGTAAAAAGCCATCTATGTCTTTAAATATGGATATGTCCAAGAAGTTGATACGATCGAGAATGTGTTCCAACATTGGTCTCAAATCCCAATCGTTGTTTAAAAGTTCAATATATTTCTGTGGTATTTCACTGTCTCCATCCCATAGGATCTCATCCATGTATCTGTACCAGGCTAGGATAAGACTATTCCACCTGGCCAGACAAACATCAAACACGATGGTTTCCTTCCACCACCCGAGGTACAAGTTGGCACAAGAGGGGGTACATACCCCGGGTTCGTAGGTAGAAGTGTTTGTAAAATACAAAATAATTGTGAGTTAACACAAATTTGAGAAGTTTGAGTAAAAAGGATTTGAAAGTAGTCAGTGTTGGGTCCTTGTCCATAAAGTATAGGACTGACTCCAGACCCTTATCATGATGCATTGATGTGTACAGAGATTCCACATCACAACAACTGGCAAACGAGTTATACTCTGCCACTGGTAAATCATCAATCTTAGTACATAAGTAGGTAGTTTCACGATTACAAGAGGGTAACTATACCAAGTAACTACAGTGTCTGCAAACACAGCATCCCGAGGCAAAGGATTTGATAACTTTACTGCTCTTACTGTAATAAAAATTGTTTTAGTTAATAGAGCCATTCCACCATTAATAGGTGACCTCTTGCTTTTTGCTCAGCTCTTTCCGTAAATAAGGGGAGATGTATAAATGTGGAGTTATAAAGAAAGGGTCTGTAAAAGTGTCTCAAAGTGACATACGTATATCCATAAACATTTAGTAAACATTTTATCTAAGTGCTAACTCCTTTGACTTTTTTGAAAAGTGGAGTACAAATGTCTTGGCCAAATAAGAATTGTGTCCCAATGTATTTTTAAAGAAAGTTGCTAATGGCACCAAAAATAAAGGCAGTTTTAGGGATTAAATCTTAACTCCAGGTTTAGCCTGGTCTTAATGGAAGTACATAGCTATGTGTGAGAAAATATATTCGCAGGTGCGTATTTTCTCAGAATATCCTCAGACATACTTATAAATGTGACTTTACTCCTTTATAAATATGACCAGGCTTTGTGAATTTTAGCAACAATTCTTAAGTATACACTAAGAAGGCTTTTTATATGTCCCCCACATAGTTCCTTCCAGAGTTCTTTTCACTGACCTCAAATATATTTTTAAATGTTAATCAAATCATCCTTTAGATGTCCCTTCTATTACATAAACAAACCCAGTTTGGCTAGTCTCTCTAATTCAGATCCCCCAACCCCTTTGTCAGTTGTGTTGCATATCTGTACACTCGCTCCAGTTCAATAATGTCTTAACCCCTAGAGTGCCAGCTACTTACGGCGTACGAGCGGACACAGCTGTACCTGCTGTGCCACGCTTGTACGCCGTAAAAGTGAAATGCGGTAACTGCACAAGCCGGTATAACCGGCATGCAGTGGCCGCATTTATATAAAAAAAAAAAAAAAAAATGCCTGGCACTCGTGGGGAGGCATGAGGATCACTCCCCTCATGCCTCCCCAGTAATTGATCTCCCAGCCGAACAATAATGCAAGAGGAGAAGCGCAGCTTCTCCTCTCCCCTACCCGAACTTCCGGGTAGGAGTGGGCGAGACCAGGGGAAGCCTCCCAATGTCATGGGTGACACGGTCACTGATGACGTTAGGGAAGTTTCCCCGGTACCGTTCACTCCTACCGGTGGTAGGAGAGAAGGGCAGGAGAGCTTTTGCTCTCCTGCGGTCGCCTTATTGATCTCCCAGCCAATCGGCTGGGAGATCAATAACTGGGGGGACACCAGGAGGGGTCCTGATGTCCCCTATGAGGTCTGAAAATGTAAAAAATAAAATAAATAAAAAAAAAAAAACCGGGAAGTAACCCTGTGAGTGCCGCAGGGGTCCCCAGCACTCACAGGGTCGCTTCTTTTGGGGGGATTTTTTTTTTTTGAAAGACTTATTGGGGGGGGGGGACAAGGGGGGTCCTGATGCCCCTCAAGGAGGTCTATAATTTAAAAAATAAATAACCCTGTGTGCGCCACGGGGGGGGTCCAATGTACCCCCCCCCTCCTGTGGCACACACAGGGCTTTTATCATTACTTTGTTATCTGAGATTGTTGGGGGGCCATCAGGATTGGTAATGATTAAAAAAAAAAAAAAAAATTAACCCTCTGAGTGCCACAAGGGTCCAGTGCATTGCTTTGCAATGCGCTGGAGACCCCTGTGGCACTCACAGGAACACTTATTTTGATAACTTTTTTTTTGGGTAAGACCTCATTGGGGGGATCAGGGGGGGGTCCTGATATCCCTCAATAAGGTCTATAATAAAAAAGTAAATAAAAAAAAAAAAAAGAACCCTGTGTGCCACGGGGGGGGCGCAATGCAGCCCCCCTTCTGCGGCACACACAGGGCTTTTATCATTACTTTGTTATCAGAGATTGTTGGGGGTCACCAACAAGCTCTGATTACCAAGTAATGATAGAAAAAATTAACCCTCTGAGTGCCACAAGGATCCAATGCATTGCTTTGCAATGCACTGGAGACCCCTGTGGCACTCACAGGGTCACTTCTTTTGTGGACATATTTATATATTTTTTTACTAAGACCTCATTGGGGGGGGGGATCAGGGGGGTCCTGATGCCCCTCAATGAGGTATATAATAAGAAAAAAATAAATGAAAAAATTTTTAACCCTGTGTGTGCCACTGGGAGGGGGGTTCAATGCAGACCCCCTTCCTGTGGCACACACAGGACTTTTTATCATTACTTTGTGATCAGAGCTTGTTTGGTGGCCATCTGAATACAAAGTAACGATAAAAAAAAAAAAAAAAAAAAAAAAAAAAAAAAATGAACCCTTTGTGTGCCACAGGGGCCCAATGCATTGCTTTGCAATCCACTGGACACCCCTGTGGTACACAAAGGATTATTTATTTTTTTTCCCCCTTTTATTTTTTATTTAGACCTCATTGTATGGGTTCTGATGCCCCCAACGAGGTCTACACAAAAATATTGGGGGGAAGCCCCAAAAAATGCACGTGCCACAGGGGGGGTTCAACGCAGTGCTTTGCAATACATTGGACCCCCTGTGACACACACACTTTTTTTTTTTTTTTTTTTTCCATTATTCTGTTTTTAGACCTTGACGGGGGACACCAGGAATGTTCCTGATACCGCCTCCCCAATGAGGTATGAATACAAAAATAGGATTTTAGTCTTACCTGTTAAATCCTTTTCACTTAGTCCATACAGGTCACTGGTACTCTGGGAGGCGTAAGTCCCCTTTAATAGGCAGGAACAACTATGCAAATGATTTGCAAGGGGCGGAGCCTCCCCTCTTACTTAAGCCACCTTCTGGCCAGAGCCACTTTAGATTGATTTGAGACCCTAAAACTGACCTCAGGTAAGCAAAAAGAAAGACTCCTGTGAGCATGCCCGAACGGTCTCCCACTGGATGCCACAGGAGAGCCAAGACTGGTCCCTTGACAGGGTGGGAGACCAGTGACCTGTATGGACTAAGTGAAAAGGATTTAACAGGTAAGACTAAAATCCTATTTTCACTGTCGTCCAATACAGGTCACTGGTACTCTGGGATGTACAAACATTGAGCTGATCCAGAGGCGGGAAGTAAGGCAAGGACCAGGCGCAAGGCCCAAGACACTAGAACTGCTATGACCAGTTAATAACATAGCCCAAACTGTAAGTGTCAACGGACACCAACCAAGGGAACAATCCCTGAACTAACACAGCACACGGAACCAGAGCCAACCGGGCTCAACAGTAAGGAAGCACTAAGGATCACAGAGCGGAAGACCTACACAGGCAAGACTGCCTCCAGGACCTTCCTCCCAAAACTGGCATCAGCCGACGCCAGTACATCAACTCGGTAGTGCTTTGAAAAAGTGTGCACAGAGGACCAAGTGGCCGCTCTGCACAGTTGATCAGCAGAAGCTTGATTCTTGTAGGCCCAAGAGGCCCCAATAGATCTGGTGGAATGGGCAGTCACCCGGAAGGGAACGTGCTTATTCCGCAACTTGTAGGCTTCACGGATGGTAGCCTTAATCCAAGAGGCAATGGTAACTTTGGAAGCCGGTCTCCCTGCCCTAGGCCCCTCAGGAATGACGAATAGAGCGTCAGACTTCCTGATAGACTCGGTGCGATGAACATAAAACTTGAGGCAACGCACCACATCCAACAGATGGAGATCTCTTTCCTTGTCAGATGAAGGATTAGGGCAGAAAGAGGGAACCACAATCTCCTGATTGATGTGAAACTCAGACACAACCTTGGGTAAGAATTCCTTGGTAGTGCGAAGCACAGCCTTATCCTTGTGGAACACCAGGTAAGGAGGTTTACAAGACAAGGCCTGTAACTCTGCCGCCCGGCGCACTGACACAATAGCCAAAAGGAAGGCCATCTTCCAAGTCACAAGACGTAATGGAATGGAAGCCAAGGATTCAAACGTTGGTCGCTGTAGAACTCCCAGCACCAAATTGAGATCCCACTGGGGAGCAGGACTCTTGAAGGCAGGTCGAACATGAGTCACACCTTGGAAGAAGACTTTCACATCAGGAAGGATAGCAATCCTTTCCTGGAAAAACACAGACAAGGCAGAAGTCTGAACTTTGAGGGAACTCAGACTGAGCCCCTTATCCACACCGTCCTGCAAGAAGGCCAGGACAGTGGGAAGATGGAAGTCAAGGGATAGCTTCTTGTCAGAACACCATGACACAAAGGTTGACCATATGCGATGATAGATCTTGGAAGACACAGGCTTACGCGCACTGAGCATAGTCGACACCACAGAAGGAGAAAATCCTTTCTTTGCTAGAATCGAGGATTCAACCGCCATGCCATCAAATGGAGAGAGTGAACATCCTCCTTCCACAGATACCCCTGAAGAAGTAGGTCCGGACGGGCGGGAAGTGGGATCGGATCCTTCACTGACATGGCCATCAACTCCGGAAACCAGGACTGGCGAGGCCAGTTTGGAGCAATCAGGATGACAGGACAACGTTCTCTCTTCAACTTCTGGATAACTCTGACCAATAGAGGAAGAGGAGGGAAGATGTAAGCCAGGGGGAAGTCCCAAGGGATCGACAAGGCATCCACTGCTAGAGCAAGGGAGTCCCTCAACCGGGAGCAAAACACCGGAACCTTCCTGTTGTGTCTGGTAGCCATCAGATCCACCACAGGCATCCCCCACCGTTGAGTGAGCATGTGAAACACCTCTGGGTGAAGAGCCCATTCCCTGCTGTCGACGGTGTGACGACTGAGGAAGTCTGCCATGACGTTGTCCATGCCTGGAATATGAACTGCAGAGATGACAGGCACGTGATCTTCTGCCCAAGACAAAATATCCTTGACCTCCCACCAGACGGAACAGCTTCTTGTGCCGCCTTGCCTGTTGATGTAAGCCACCGCCGTGGCGTTGTCGGACTCCACTCTGATCGGAAGACCGGTCAATTGAGACTCCCAGTGCCTCAGGGCCAGCCGGACAGCTCGAAGTTCCAGAACATTGATGGAGAGCATGGATTCCTCCAGACCCCATTTCCCCTGAGCGCTGAAGCGACCCCAGACTGCACCCCAGCCCCGAAGGCTGGCATCCGTAGTGACTGTGGTCCAATGAGGAACTAGAAAGGATCTCCCTTTCAGGAGATGTGAGAGATCTAACCACCAGTGCAGACTCGACTCGACATGAGGAGGAAGAGAAACAGACAGATGATGATCCGGATGATTCTTGCACGTCTGGATCACAAATCTCTGAAGATCCTTGGAGTGGGCCATGGCAAATGGTACTGCTTCGATTGTGGAAATGAACTTCCCCACTAAGGACGACAACTTCGGTACTGGAATTTCGTCCATGTCCAGAATCCCAGCCACTCTGACGGCTATCTGGTGAGCCATGTCCTCTGGAAGAAACACCATGCATTGGCGAGTGTCGAACAGGAGACCCAGGAACAGAAGCCTCTGAGATGGAATCAAGTCCGACTTGTCCAGATTCAGGATCCAACCATGACGGTTCAGGGTGTGCATGCACATCTGTAATTGCTGATGGAGAAGCTCCGCTGAGGAGGCCTTCAGAAGAAGATCGTCCATGTAGGGGGTCACTCTGATCCCATCCTGATGGAGCACCGCTATCAAGGAGCCCAACACCCTCTGGAAGACCTGAGGGGCTGAAGTCAGCCCGAAGGGGAGCGCTGCAAACTGAAAGTGTCCCCTGTGGCAGGCAATCCTGAGATACCGCCTGCTTTCTGGATGAATAGGGATGTGAAGATAAGCATCCTGAAGGTCCAGGGAGGCAAGAAACTCCCCTGGAGACATTGCTGCAATCACAGAGCGCAGGGACTCCTGGCGGAAGTGGGAAGTCACCACATAGGCATTGAGATCTTTGAGATCCAAAATGGGACGAGCTCCTCCGTCCTTTTTGGCTACCACAAACAGGTTGGAATAAAATCCTGAACCTGTGTCCCCTTGAGGAACCGCCTCCAGGACCTCTTTGTCCAAGAGATCCTGAATAGCGTCGTCGAACAGACGCCTTTTTGTGGGTTCCTGAGAAGGACGAGTAAAATGGAACCGAAAAGGAGGAAGGGAAGAGAAAGGGATCCTGTATCCCTCTGACACCACCTGAAGAACCCATGGGTCCGCCACTGACTCCTCCCAAGTCCGGCGAAAGATGCGGAGACGACCGCCTACAGCCGGATGCGGACCTGGGTTCGTCGAGTCATGCCGAAGCAGTCTTGGAGGTCTTGGCCTTGGAGGCAACTTTGGGCTTCCAGGACTGTTTGGGCTTGGAGGAGGAGCGCGTAGTGGGAGGACCTGTTTGGGCCGAGGAGCGTGTCTCAGTCTGAAAGGAACGAAAGGACCGATTGCGTTTGGCTGGAAACTTTTTCTTAAAGACTGAGGGTAGAAGAGTACTTTTACCGCCAGTAGCCTCACTGATCATTTCTTTGAGTTCAGACCCAAAAAGTAAATTCCCCTGAAAGGGCAAGGAAAGCAAGGCTTTCTTAGAGGCTGTATCAGCAGACCAAATTTTCAGCCAAAGAGCGCGTCTAGCCACCACAGAAGAAGTGGAGGCCCTCGCCATCATGCGCACAGCATCAAAAGCAGCGTCAGCAACATAGTTCTGAGCTTCAGTGATATTAGCAAGTAGCTGCAACTGTTCAGATACTGGCGCATCCTGGCGAACTGCTTCAGTCAGTCGTTCAGTCCAGGCCGCAATGGCCCTATTAACCCATGCCACAGCAAAGGTTGGGCGCATGGCCGTGCCAATGGAGGCAAAAATAGACTTATGAGAGAGCTCTAGCTTCTTATCCGTCCAGTCCTGCAGGGCAGAGGCATCTGAGACAGCCAAAGCGGTAGATTTGGATAGTCTAGACACAGGAGCATCCACCTTGGGAGGATGAACCCATTTTGCCAGCTCCGCCTCAGGAAAAGGGTAAAGTTTAGCAAACTTTTTGGAGACAGAGGAAGATCTATCAGGATTCTTCCATGCCTCAGAAACCAGACGGGCAAGAGTAGGGTTAGTTGGAAAACAAACAACTGGCTTAGATGGCTTTTTCTGAAAAACATCAGTAGGATCATAAGTGGATTCCTGAGTCAGAGGAAGGTTGAGCGTATTCAGAACCGCTCTGATCAGACCCTCAGCCGAAACTTCAGGGTCACACTCATAGGGGTCCCCAATGGACCTGTTAGATTCAATAACAGTACGTTCCTCAGCATCAGAATCCTGTAAAAGTTCTTCTTCAGAAGAATCAGTGATATCAGGAGCTCCCTGTGGCTTAGGCAGGGAGGTCCTGATAGTAGAGGGGGTCTGCCAGACCTGGAGAGCCCCCTGTATCTGAGAGGGAAAGAGTTGAAGCGTGGATCTGAGATCCCTAGTGGCAGCTTTAAACTCCCTCACCCAAGATGGCTCAATAGCGTGGCTGGGAAGCCCAGGGTTGCTATCTTGACCAGCGCAGTTAGGGCATAGATCCCCCACATTATCACTAGATAGCCCAGTGTGACAAGAGGAGCAAAACGCCATGGGGGGAGCAGACCCCCCATCCTCCTTAGACTTGGGTCTAGCCCCTAGCTCCAGTGAAGTAGACATGCTCACAGCGTCAATATACCCCACTAATAACACTATCACCCAGAAAAAGTGTGAAAGATTAAAGTTTCACCCCAGAAATGTTCTAAAAACGGACTTATCTGGCCAGCGAAGGGTTAATCTGTTGAGGAGAGAGAAGGCTCGGTCCCTGCGTAGTGTACTCGCCTAGGAAAAGTACCACAAAATGGCGGCCGTCATGACAGCCAATCAGAAACGAGTGCGAACCAAGCGCTCATGGGAAATGTAGTTTTCCTTTACAAGTACCCCAAACAGTGCCCGAAGCCCCCCTGAACACCCCACATAAATAAAACACATTCCGGATGATAGAGCAGGAGCCTAGAATTAAAATGAGCCCTCTCTGAAGTTGCTGTGACAAGCGGTTCCAGAGATATGTCCCATACTGTGAATTCTCATAGAGAGTAAAGGAGCCCTTGCGTCTGAGCGGGAAAAAGCCGCGCTTAAAGGCGCGGAACACCATTTTTAATAAAGTTTAGTAAAACATTAAAAAGTGCCCAAACAAGCATGAAACACATGAGAAACATAAATAAATGAATACCCAATGCTCCAAAACCCAGAGAATAACACAGAAATTGCATAAACAGCAATAATGCAATAAAAACACCCTATGAGTGCTGGAGTGTATTAAAACTCCCAAATACAAGCCCATCAAAGGGACACTGTGGGGACAAGTGGACCTTCAGCACTCAATGGGTGACTCACCTTCCTTGCAGGACTTCTGTCTTCAGGTGACCATGATAAGGAGGGAAAGAACCAGAGGTAAATTCCCCAATAGGGGAGCTGCTTAACACAAGCTGTCCCCTCTTCAGGGCATAAGGTCCACAGAAAATCCCTGGAAGCTGCACCAGCCACTTTAAAGAGGGCAATTCACAGCCATGGTCACCCACCTAATGGTGGTATTCCATATTTGAATAAAAAAATAATAAAATACTAAGATGCATAGATGTTCTCTACCTGGTGTGCAAGCACACCAGGAACAAATCAATCTAAAGTGGCTCTGGCCAGAAGGTGGCTTAAGTAAGAGGGGAGGCTCCGCCCCTTGCAAATCATTTGCATAGTTGTTCCTGCCTATTAAAGGGGACTTACGCCTCCCAGAGTACCAGTGACCTGTATTGGACGACAGTGAAATAATAATTAAAAAAAAACAAAAAACCTCTTTGTGTGCAACAGGGGGTCCAACGCATTGCTTTGCAGTGCATTGGGCACCCCTGTGGCATGCACAAAAATGCCTCCAATCCCCCCCCACACATACCGTATCCCCCTGCCTGGTTCCACAGCCAACTGGCAGTCCCATTCCCCAGCCTGACCCCCAGCCTGTTTCCACTGCCTATTGGTAGACTCAAAGTACCAGTATGCACTAGATTCAGGCTGGGAATCAAACTTTGTATGAGAGGGACATACAGTGCACACTGGTAGTCACAGATCCCCCATACACACTATCAGACACTGCCCCACCATCACCACCATCCTTGCTCGTCTGCTCATAACCACATACACTGCCTAATCCCTCACCCTCCCACACTGTTACACTGGTAGTCACAGGTCCGCACGTACACCGGCTGACGCCCTAGCTTCTTTCATCCGTTAGCCATAAAATCACACATACACTGTTTGCTTTTCCATTCCTGTTTCACTGGTAGCTACGCTCCTGTCACCCAAATTGGTATGTCAACCCACAGCAGTGGGGTACCATTTTTCTTAGGCTGGCTCCTAGGAAATCCCACACCATCGAACCATTTTAGCATCTTTGAAGTGACTGATGTGTAAAACAAATGTTTGTTTTTTTTTCCCTGTAGCACCACATTCTGGAAATAGTTGTGCCAACTAACTTAGGGGTAAAAAGGCAAGTGACCCCTCATTAGATGCGGCATGTTGTCTTCTTTCCAAAATGGTATGGTTTATCTACCTTTTCTTCACTTCTGAAGGTGTTATAGCCATTTTCGTGCAGGCAAGTCAGGTTTGAGAAAATGTTAGAAACATTAGAGTTTGTAGTAGGTGTAGTTTTCTGCTTCTAGCACCCCCTAAGGTAGTTCAACTCATACCAATGGGGTGTCGTTTGACTCCTAAGAGCACTAGCTAACAAATACAGTTGAAAATGCCATGGTTTTCACAGAGCTCCATACATTTGAAGGGGCAGAAATGTAAGAAAATGCCTTTTTTTTCCATTAGTGCCACCTCCTGGAAGCATTTGTGCATACCAGCCTTTGGGTATGAAGGCAAGTGACCCCTCATTAGATGCGGCAGGTTGTTTTCTTTCCAAAATGGCATTGTTTTCTACCTTTCCTGCATATCTATTATGGTTATAACCATTTTAGTGCAAGCAGATAATTTAAAAAACAAAAGTGTCAGGTTTAAGGACGTTTTCCTAGCACCCACATATTGTATGTTAACCCACACAAATGGGCTACCATTTTTCTCATGTTGGTAGCAGGTACTGAATACAGCAGGAAATGTTATGGTTTTCAAAGATTTTAGTATCTTTGAAGTGGTGTAAATGTAAAAAAACATGTATTTATTCCCATAGTGCCACCTTTTGGAAATATTTGTGCACTTCAGCCCAGAGGGTAGAAAGGCAAGTGACCCCTCACTTGATGCGGGAGAATGTCTACTTTCCAAAATGGTATACCTTTTATACCTTTCCTTCATGTCTCTAACAGTTATAAACATTTTAGTACAAGCAGTCATTTTCAAAAGAAGCAAACAGGTAGGTGTAGTTATGTGCTTCTGGCACCCCTAAGGTAGGTCGATTCATTCCAATGGGGTGTCATTTTTCTCCTAAGAGCACTAGCTAATGAATACAGTTGGAAATTCCATGGTTTTCACAGATTTCCATACAAATGAAGGGGCAGAAATGTAAGAAAATGCCATTTTTTTCCTATAGTGCCACCTTCTGGAAGCATTTGGGCACAACAGGCTTGGGATAAGAAGGCAATTCACCCCTCATTAGATGCAGCAGGTTGTCTTCTTTCCAAAATGGTTTGTGTAGCCTCTCTTTACTTCTCTAGTTGTTATAACCATTTTTGTATAGACAAGTAATGTTTGAGAAAATGTTAGAAAATTTAGAGGTTGAAGTAGGTGTCTTTTTGCACTTCTAGCATCCCCTGAGGTAGGTGAACCCATACCATTGGGGTGTCATTTTTCTCCCAAGAGCACTAGCTAATGCATATAGTTGGAAATTCCATGGTTTTCACAGATTTCAGGACAGTTGAAGAGGCAGAAATGTAAGAAAATTCAATTTTTTTCCTATAGTGCCACCTTCTGGAAGCATTTGGGCACAACAGGCTTGGGGCAAGAAGGCAAGTTACCCCTCATTAGATGCGGCAGGTTGTCTACTTTTCAGAAATATATAGTTTTATATAGTTATTCCACTGTTTTAGGGTAGTTTTACCACAAAAACCCTAGAATGCGCATTTTAGTTTATGAAGTTGAAAATGTAATTTTGCTCTGCTGGTGATTAGGGCGCTACGCTAGCCAGGGACGTAGGTATAACTATACAAATTTGGTATTTTGTTTTTTACTCGGGGGACTCGGGGCTTTTTTCATTAATTGAAACTTTTTCAATCAAGGTAAATGTTTTTGATACATAGTATGTGATTTTAGCAAAATAAGTAAATGTTCACTTTTTTGTCATTATGACATCATAGCTTTTTGCACAATGTAAAATTCTCTTCATGTAAGGTACCACAAGAAAGCTCAATTCGTTCTGAAAAAAAACAATATATAGTTTTCCATATTTAACTAAAAATCCCCATAGGAAATCAAGCATAAACAGAAGGATAGCAAAAATGCTGAAAAAGTGTCTGGCCTGCAGGGTACAGGAAATGGCCCAATCCTCTGGCACTGAAGTGGTTAAAGGGATAGTTTCACAAAAACAGCAGCTCCAATTAATCTTCAAAGTATATGGGCCATGGAGAGTGTTATATCAATACTGTCAGAGTTGTGGTTCAAGAGTAATTGAAGGATAAAGTTTCCCCCTCCCGCCCCTTTTACCTAGTGTAAGTCATCTCAAGGGTGTGCAGACATCTTCTGTGAACCTGTGTGTGTGTCACGCTCAGTAGCCTCCTCAGGATATCTATGCATTCACTTTCTATGCCCATGGTGGTTCTTGCCGTCATGTTCAGGCAGAGGTGGTGTTGAAGCAGGTTATGTTGTTGTTCCTTCCACTGAAAATGAAGATATGTTTCAGCTGTGTCTGCCGCTGTTTCAGATGCTATGGCTACTGCTGATCCTGCCAAGAAAAAGACTGAGGCTGTATCCCCTGCTGTTGCAGATTCCTGTTGGAGCAGATGGTTATGCTTCAGGTGGTATCCAATTAATTCTGCTTGGGAGGGGGATCCAGCTTGGGGGTACTGGTGATATGTTTGCCCAGCCAGCATCAACAATTCTTCTCCAATCTTGCCACATCCTGTTCCAACAGAGTGTGTTACAGGAAAGTGGTGAATGTGGCTTGTGTCCTCTTGTGTTTTACCCACCACATCACTGTGTTGATAGTCCAGTGGACATGGGTCATGACTGGCCACTGTTTTGTTCTTCCCTCCAATAAGCGATTGAGCTACAGGCTGAAGTATTGGTGTCACCTATTGTTGTGGGGCGAGGGGATCCATTTATGGTATACAGATGAGGGCAGCGGCTGCTGAGAGGTGTACGTGGCACCTCCTGTGCTCTTGTGAGGTGGATGGTGGCATCTGATTGCTGACTTCTTCAGTCGTTGATGCACTGTGATTTGGATCTTGCACCTCTAATTGGGATTAGCAACATGGATGTAGCAAACATGACTGCTATGCTTTCTTTGTTACAGCTGAACAAAGACAAGACACGTGATACAAGGTAGTTATTGGCATTGACAGTTTTAATACACAACAGGCTGTATATGCTATGTTGCAAGGAAGAATACCACCATTTTAACCCTACTGAGTGCGTTGCATACTACGACATTCAGATTGTTAAAGAAGTTAACTTTTCCAGTTGCCATAAACAGCTGTGATTGTGTTTATCCACGTGGGACTGCTATGAGAGGACAGCTGTTGAAACATCACACTATGGTGTTTTGAAGTCACTAGGACAGACATTTCCATAAACCACTTTTAAAATAGCAACAACAATGCACTTGAAACCATGGATGTACTCGTGAAGAATTTGTGTTGCACACAAGAAACCTTCTGAACAGTGGGGGAACTGTAGTTTTATTAAGCAGGATACATGCAGGTATATCGATATTTAATGCAAAAATTATCACTTTAGCATGGAATATATGCATGTTGAACTCGCACACCATGAATTCTTATTCACAGGTACTACTAAACTAGCTTCAGTTAGCATTCATACAGTTAACGTTATTCCACTTATCATACAGTTAAAATCTCCCATAATTATAGTATGCCCAAGAGATGCATACCTTGTCAGAAGATGGATTGCGACAGAATGAAGGCAACACAATGTCTTGATTGATGTGGAAATCTGAAACTACCTTAGATCTAAAGGATGGACGGGTCCATAGTACCACTTTATCCTGATGGAAGGTGCTATAAGGAGATTTACAGGAAAGTGCTTGCAATTCTGCCACCCTTCTGGGTGAGGTAACTGCCGTAAGGAAAGCTGTTTTAAGTGACAGATTCTTAATGGAAATGTTGTCTTTCAAAAGAAGAAGAACTTGCCAATTCCTCAAGGACTAGGTTAAGATCCCATGGTGGGATAACTTCTCTGACAGCAGACCTGACTTTCATTAGTGCCTTAATAAATCTTTTAACCAGTGGGTTGTCAACAAATGTTTCGGCCAAGATAGAAGAAAGTGCTGAAAGCTGAACCTTGATGGATGATGGTTTTAGTTCTAATGAGAATCCTCTCTGTAAAAATTTCAAAATTGTTGTAGATGAAATTGCATACCTAGAAATACTATTTTCAAGACACCATGACCTGAAAATCTTCCGCAAACTAATATTTTTTAGTGGTTGAATTCTTCCTTCTGGCTAAGATGGTATTTATTACTTCCTTAGAAAGATCCCTTGGCTGCTAGAGAATTCCGCTCAGCCTCCAGGCCGTAAGTTATAAAAAAAAAAAAACTGGGTTGGGATGACAAATGGGTCCTTGTAACATAGTAAATTAGGCTGAATAAAGACACAAGTCCATTAAGTTCAACCTTCTCCTCATACCCCAGTAACTGAGAATTTTATAGCTTTCCTGCTACCAATTAAGTTAGTCTTTATCAGACCTTCCTGGTCTGCCTACTGATAAACAGTATAACTCTGTATGTTCCCTTTTGAAAGAAATGTATCTAATCTTCTCTTAAATGTATCCATTGAATCTGCCATAACCACCTCCTTGGGCAAGGAATTCCACAATTTAACAGACCTTACCATAAAAAAAACCCTTCCTCTGCTGAAGTTTAAACCTCCTTTCCTTTAATCTCAAGGGGTGTCCCCTGGTCATCTGATCAGGCCTTGGAATAAATAGCTCACCACTGAGATCCTTGTATTGACCTCTCATATACTTGTACAATGTGATAAGGTCTCCTCTTAGTCGTCTTTTCTCTAGAGTAAATAAACAAGTTTGTCTAGTTGTTCCTCATATGTCAAGTCCTCCATTCCCTTAATTAATTTTGTTGCTCTTCGTTGTACCCTCTCTAGTTCTAGTATATCCTTTTTCAGAACCGGTGCCCAAAATTGCACTGCATACTCAAAGTGAGGTCTTATCAATGATTTGTATAATGGCAAAATAATGTTATCCACTATTGCTTCAATGCCTCTTTTTATGCAAGAGAGGATTTTGTTTGCCTTTGCTACTGCTGTTTGACACTGGTCACTGTTTCCAAGTTTGTAGTTGACAAGGATACCAAGGTCTTTCTCTAGCAATGAGTCCCCTAAAATGATTCCATTAAGTTCATAAGTTGCCTTGGGATTGTTTCCTCCCAAATGCGTGACTTTACACTTCCCCACATTAAACATCATATTGCATATGTTTGCCCAATCTGACATTGTATGTAAGTCCCTCTGTAGAGAGAAAATATCCTGTTCTGAATTAATGACCTTGCATAATTTAGTATCATCTGCAAATAAATATTTTGCTTTCTATATCTATTTCCAGGTCATTTATAAACATGTTAAAAAGCAGCGGACCTAATACTGAACCCCGAGGTACTCCACTCTCCACTTCAACTGTATTGGAGAATTTTCCATTTACAACCACACACTGTTCCCTATCCTTCAACCAGTTTTGTATCCAATTGCAAACGTTATCTCCTAGCCCCAATTTCCTTATTTTATACACCAGCCTTCTGTGTGGCACTGTATCAAATGCCTTTACAACGTCTAGATATACGACATCTACTGCCTTGCCATTGTCAAGGTTGCGGTTTACTTCCTCATAGAAGCTGAAAAGATTAGTTTGGCATGATCTATTCTTCATAAAACCATGTTGATTCATGCTAATGAGTTTATTTTTTGTGTTGTAATCCTGAATATAGTCTCTTATTATCCCTTCTAGCAGTTTTCCCCACTACAGAGGTCAAACTCACTGGTCTGTAATTCCCAGGTTCTGGTTTAGTTCCCTTCTTAAATAGAGGCACTATGTTAGCTCTTCACCAATCCTGTGGCACTGAGCCTGTGGTGATAGACTCTTTAAAGAGTAAATATAGGGGTTTTGCTAACACTGCACTAAGTTCCTGAAGAACCCTTGGATGTATACCATCAGGACCCGGTGCTTTGTCGGTCTTAATTTTGTTCAGTCTTCCCATGACATCTTCTTGAGTTAACCAAATTCTGTTAATTGTATTGTTTTATTTGTTACTTGAGGAGGCTCTTCTACCATTCCTTGCTCCCTTGTATATACTGATGCAAAGAAAGTGTTTAAGACATCGGCCTTTTCCTTATCCTCACCAAACAACTCACCCATCTCATTTTTGTAAGGTCCAATGCACTCCCTCTTAAAGGGGAACTACCACCCCGCAATAACTTAACCTGAAATGAGTCTTCATCTGGCGACTAGCTGCTTAGTAGCGCTAGTCGCCAGCAATATTACCCGGTTCCAAAGATTTTTGCGTTTTTCCGACGGTCACAGGAGCAGGAACCACGGACATCTCGTCACAGTGATGTCCGTGCGCCTGCGCTGTCAGTCCCTTTTGGAGCCAAGTGGAGAAAGTCTTTATTGAGTAAATGAGAGAATACAAAGAACAGTACATTACAGGAATTGACATTAAATAACAATACAAGTTACGTAATTAAAAAGGTAAAGCTTAAAGCTGCATGAAATCTCCATTTGTAGCTTAAATAATTATAATATCAATATCCAACAGATTTAAAAAAAAATA
Organism: Rhinophrynus dorsalis; assembly: GCA_037306005.1. NCBI lineage: Eukaryota > Metazoa > Chordata > Amphibia > Anura > Rhinophrynidae > Rhinophrynus > Rhinophrynus dorsalis. The sequence goes on from CM074719.1 coordinate 258,921,040, forward strand.
AATGAACATTTTCATAAAGTTAGAAAATAACACCATAAAATACAAGAAGAGAATGAAACCAAAATTATCATAAGCTATTGTCTTAATAGTGTAAGAGCCAGATATTGTGAACATGGATTAATTCTAAGTCCATGCGTATGGTAGACCTTCCAGAGAGGAAGATATAAGCAAGTAATAAGAGAAAAATAGTAGGAAAGAGAAAGAATGAAGAGGGGAAGGGGAAAAATGCACATCCCATTCAGAAGTATTCCACAAAATATACATATCCAGTCCATCTGAAAAATGAATGTGAGGGCCCACATTCCCAAACCCATAAAATAGACTATCAAATATGAACAGAGATAAGCATCTCACATGGATACTAGAATGAATATGCTTATTTATATAGCGCCACAAGTATACGCAGCGCTTTACAATTTCAGGGTTTAAACAATACAGGGTTACAGGTGCTTTGTAGAGTGAAACATTGGGTGCGAGGTCCCTGACCAAAAGCTTAGAATCTAAAGTGGTAATGGGAGACATACAGAGTATATTAGGGTCAAGTGCTGAATACAGTGCTAGTTCTGATGATGATAGAGGACATCAGTAAACACAAATGTTCTTTAAAGGAAAGTATTCGTTCCATTCAGCCCAGTTTATGATGTATTCATTTATGGAAAAATTCACCAAAGCATGGTAAAAATCGAAGTTGACATATTCATTGACTTTATTAATCCAATCCTGTTTAGTATGAACAATCGTATGTTTCCAAAAAAGCGGAATCAGACATTTGTCAGCATTAAATAGCATCTGAATGCATTTCCATTTCTTGGGGATGTGGAAGTCAAGAATATGACTCGTGTGATGAAATAAGAAAATCAACTGTTCTAACGGAATCGATATATTATAAACCAGATTAATCGTAGAAGCAATCTCTGACCAAAATGAGGAGATTTGGGGACATGACCACATTATATGGAACATCGAACCAATTTTAGATTTATCTCTCCAACAAAGAGGAGAAGAGTTATTATTAAAGTTGGCTAATCTCTGCGGAGTCATATACCATCTGGTAAGCAGTTTGTAATTCAATTCCTGAGTTTTCACATCTCTAGCTGAGCATTTCAAAAGTGCGAAAATTAAGCCAATCTGACAATACAAGCTCTAAACCCAATTCATGTTCCCAGATTCTGAGAAAATAGAATTTCACTTCTGGGGAGCTAGTAATAATGAGTTTATAACAGGCAGTTAATGGTTTAAGTCCTAACGGTCTATTATTCAAAATCTTTTCAAATTTAATTAGATATCTGTTTAATGGATTAATCTGGTTAAGTTCATTGAACCAATGTTGTATCTGTAGATAAATCCACCATGGAATTCTTTGGTTATCAAGAGGCAGTTGAAGAATAGATAGTGATATGAATCCGTTATCCGTAGACAACGATCCCATTGTATCAAGTGAAGCTGATTTAAGTGTTTTAAAAAAAGGATGAGTTAGACCAGCTGGAAAAAAGGGGTTACCTAGAGTTGATAATAACAGAGAAGGAAAAGGAGTAATCGAATAAAAGTCATTTAACCATCTCCATTGAGTATACAAATGAGTATACAATTGATCAAGGATGATGTGCGATTGATAGTATTTCTTCTTGGAATGAGGGGAAGACAATCCTAATTGTATTGGATCTAAGGGGTCTATTAGATACCTAACTGAGTCTACCCATCTCGGAGGGGTCGAAGAAGACATGTCGAAAAATTTGGCAGAGCAGAAGATCTGTAATAAAATAAAATATCAGGTACACCCATCTCGGAGGGGTCGAAGAGGACATGTCGAAAAATTTGGCAAGAGCATAAGATCTGTAATAAAATAAAATATCAGGTATACCCATCTCGGAGGGGTCAAAGAAGACATGTCGAAAAATTTGGCAAGAGCAGAAGATCTGTAATAAAATAAAATATATCAGGTATACCCATCCCCCCTCTTGAAGGAGGCAAAGGATATTTTTTCTTAGTCTCGGTTTTCTATTTAAATATTTTGGATTGCAAATCTTGCAAAAGATGTATAGAAAAGGCAATTGGAAGAGCATTCAATGTGTAATTGATCTTAGGTAAAACATTCATTTTTACGATATTCGTCCTCCCAAACCAAGAGATAGGTAGATGGTTCCAAGATTGTAGCTCATCGTCAATCACAGTTAATAGTGGTCTAATATTAATTTCAGATAATTGGTTCAAGTGAGGGGATAAGAAAATGATTAAGTATTTCAAAGAGGAAGAGGATATTTTAAATTTATGAAGTTTGAGAAGATTGGAGAAGCTATGCGTTGAGGTATTTATAGTTAAAATTTTGGATTTCAAATAATTGATAAGAGCTTGGGATATGCTACAATATTCATCCAATATTGATACCAGTGCAGGAAGGGAAGTCACAGGTTTGGATAAGAAAAACAGAATGTCATCAGCATAAGCCGCAAGTTTGAAAACATTTTTAGTATTTTTGCCTTTAAATAAAATATCCCAGTCTATGTGTTGCATTGAAGCCCTTAACAATTTGAAGTTGGCTTTTTTAAAATTAATAGTTTTGGTTGAACCAATACAGTTTTGCTTTGCCAGACTAATCTCAAATGTAACCATCTTGTGATCACTGTTTCCCAAATGTTCTCTTACCTTAATATTGGATACCATTTCTGTGTTATTAGTTATCACTAGATCCAATACATTGTTATTTCTTGTGGGCACTTCCACCATTTGTGACATGTAGCTTTCACGAAGTGTGTTCACAAAACTGCCTCCCTTAGCACTCGGATAGGTTTCATTTTTGATATCTGGATAATTAAAATCTCCCATAATTATAGTATGCCCAAGCTGGGCAGCTTTCCTCATTTGAAATAGCAGTTGGGCCTCAACATTGTCATCGATATTTGGTGGTTTGTAGCATATGCCCACCAACAATTTATTTATTTTTTTTTTTTTTTTACCTTTTACACCACATTTAGTCTCAATTTCTACCCACATGGACTCCACAATTTGGCCAGTTTCCTCAGTAATATCACCCCACAAAACTGGATTTAGCTCTGTTTTCAAATATAAGCACATACTTCCCCCTTTTCTATTAATCCTGTCTCTTCTAAACAGGGAATAGCCCTCTATATTTACAGCCCAGTCATGTGCATCATTCCACCATGTTTCTGTTATTCCAATTATGTCCAATTGCTCATTAACAGCCAGCAATTCTAGTTCTCCTGTTTTATCTACCATACGTCTTGCATTTGCTAGCATACAATTAATTTTGAAGTTTTTAAATATATTAATCCCTACATGCCTTTTTTCGACACCTTCATTTACTAGGAGTTCCTCCCTACTGACTAAATTTTTCCCCACCCTTTCTCCACCCCCCTGGTTATTTACTTGGACCCAGTTCCTATCTGCTCTATCTACCCCATTTTTGCTATCTATACCCCCCCTTTCCTAGTTTAAAAGCTCCTCCAAGCTTCTTAGCATTCGCTCCCCTAGCAAAGAGGCTCCTCTACCATTTAGGTGCAATCCATCACTTCAAAATATAGATTGTACCCAAGAGCAAAGTCTGCCCAGTCTTCTAAAAACTGAAAACCCTCTGTAACGGATCCTACACGTTTCTGGGAGCTCTTGTCAGGGCATAGAACATATTCACCCCTGGGCTCAGGTGTTATGGACAAGGAATAGATATTTTTCCTGGCTGGACAGCCTTATGGAACTATGCATAAGACTTTTGATAGACTTTTTGTGAATAGGGCTAATGTACAAAACTGCCCTGCGTTAGACTGCTGGCTTGCTTCCAAGGGAAGGGGCAGTGAGGGATTAATTATTTGAATGTGTAATGCAGTCCCTCAAGCCATTGTATTGTGTATTGTAAGATGTATTGAGACCCCCTGCTGTGTGTTAATCCATTCACGCCCCTCAGTCTGTGAGTCACCTATTGTATAACCTGAAACTCTGTTGCCAGCCCTTTGTATTATATGTTGTGAGTTGATTACCGCCGTGAATGCTCCCATTGTGTCAGTCCTTACCATTTGCTGCTGGATTGTATTATCTCTGCCCCTCAAGTCTTTGTTCAATCAAACCCTTTTGTATCCGAAATGTAATCATGTCTGAGTTATTGTATCTGTTAAAACTATCTGTTGCTTGCCTTTGTCTGATGTATTATGATTTGATTAAGCCCTTTTGTATCTGGTTTTCACCCATAAGCTCAATGTAAAGATTTCTGTATAAATATCTGTAGTTTGTGTCAATAAAGAGAGTTCTGTTTGGAGTGAACAAGGAGTCCTGGAGTCTTGTATTGCTTATGGTCTAAAGTATCCACTCTGATACCCATCTGCGCCAAGTATCCTGAATCGTCGACCGCCTGCTGCCAGTTTCCTGCGACCTAACTTCGTGGACTGTCAGGCGGCAACGTGGCCTCTTCCCTGCTTCCCGCGATCCTGCGGCTGTTTCTAGTGACTGTCCATACTTCAACTGGTGCATCCGACGGCGCTTATCTGCGTCAAGGAGAGACCGGGGAACTACCTTAGGAGGTCCTTGCCTTGAGCTTGCACCCTAAAACCCTGAAGTCACTTTTTAGGGACCTCCATCTTCCTCCTACTTTGTCATTGGTTCCAATATGTACCAAGACAGCTGGATCACTTCCAGCCCCTCCCAATAATCCGTCAGCCCTGTCCGCAACATGCCAAACCCGAGCACCCGGGAGACACCAAGGAAGCTTGGTGTATGGATTTTTGTCCCAGAATCTGAGATAGTTGATCTGAATGGCCCTCATATGAAACCGTGCCCAAGGCACTATCTGGGTGGTTGATGTAAGAACCCCCAGAAGTACTGTGAAATTTTGTGCTGTTGGTCTTGCTGTACGTCTGAAATGTTGAACAGTTTCCAAAATCCTTGTTATCCTGTCTTCTGACAGGCTATCATAATTTGAGTGTTCAAGCGAGTCCCTAGAAAAGTGATCTTCTGACTTGGAATCATTTGATTGAGTTGATTTATTAGCCAACCTGAATCCATCAGATGTTTTGTTAATTCTGTAAACAGGATTGCCTGTTGTCTGGATGCCGCCAAGATCAAGATGGCGTCCAAATAAGGAATCACCAGAATACCCTTCTGTCTCAAGGATTGTAAACAGGCTGCCAAGATTTTTATGAAGACCCTCGAAGCAGATGTGAGACTGAAAGGCATGGCTCTGAATTGGTAGTGCTATGTCCCCATGGCAAAGTGTAGAAATTTCTGGTGGCAGGGTCTTATGAGCACGTGGTGATATGCATCCTTTAGATCTATCGATGATAGGAAACCATGGAGAGGGATTGACTTCATTATTGATGTTCTACTTTCCATGCAAAAAGATGTGCATTTCACAGAAGAGTTGACAAACTTCAGGTCTAAAATTTTTCTGTATCCCCCGGTCTGTTTTGGTACAAAGAACAGGATAGAGTATATGCCTCTTTTCCTCTGGTCTACTGGAACTTGTTCTATGACATTGTACCTCATCTACTGAACAGAAATACTCATGCTTTTTGCTTTCTTTACTGATCTTGGCATACTGGAACTCTGGAAAAAAAAAAAAAATCTGTTTGGTATGGACAGAAATTCTAGTGGATGCCCCATTTCCTGTCTGACGTACCAACCGTTCCTGGCAAAACTGATCCCAAACCGGTAAGAACTGCGTCAGCCTGCCCCCTACTGACCCTAGAAAGGGGACCCATTGAACTTCAGGCGAAATCTTTTCTGAATTGTTTCTTCTGAATCCTCCCCTCTGATTAGTATTTGACTTTGATTGTTCAAAGGTACGCTGTGGTTGACACCTTCTATTATCTCTAAAATGAAATCTTTGTGTTCGAGATCTGGAGCCACGAAAGGGCTTTAGGTGATTTGTTATCTTGGGGAAGAAAGGCACTTTTCCTGCCTGATGACTTTTTGATTAAATCTTCCAGCTGTGATCCAAAAAGGAATTTACCTGAGAAGGGTAAGGCTACAAGCTTTGCCTTAGATGTGGAATGTGCTCCCCAGGAACGGATCCACAATGATCTTCTGGTTACAATAGACATGGCCGAGGATTTGGTGAGTATCTTAAGGATGTCCAGGAAGGAATAACATGCAAAATTATTTGCTTCTTTAATTGTCACCACTTCTTTTAGTAATTTTGCCCTGGATGTGGAGGACTCTATATTCTCTTCCAGGTCTGTCAGCCAAATACGCATAGCTCTGGATCAGTGGTTCTCAATCTGTGGGTCGGGACCCCTTTGGGGGGTCGAATGATGATTTGCAAGGGGTCGCCTAAAACCATCAGATATTTATATTTCGATTCATGACAGTAGAAAAATTACAGCGATGAAGGAGCAACAAAAAATAGGATTTTAGTCTTACCTGTTAAATCCTTTTCACTTAGTCCATACAGGTTACTGGTACACTGGGAGGCGATCTGCCCCTTTAAGTAGGCAGGAACATTTCTCTAAATGTATGCAGGGGGTGGACCCTGCCCTCCCTCCTAGGCTGCTCCTCAGTCAGCACAAGCCAGAATGATTTGAGACACTAACACTGACTAGAGATAGAAGAGAAGAAGACGACTCCTGTGAGCATGCCTCAAAGGACTCCCACAGAATGCCACAGGAAAGCCAAGCATGGTCCCTTGACAGGGTGGGAGACCAGTAACCTGTATGGACTAAGTGAAAAGGATTTAACAGGTAAGACTAAAATCCTATTTTCACTGTCGTCCAGTACAGGTTACTGGTACACTGGGATGTCCAAACATTGAGTTTCCCAGAGGCGGGAAGAAGGCAAGAATCAGGCGCAAGGCCCCCAGAGTCACCAGAACCTCTATGACTGTTTCTGAAACACGTCCGTTGGGTCAAGAGGAGTCTCCTGGCACAAGGGAAGATTGAGGGTGGTCAGCACAGCCCTGATCAAACCCTCAGCAGAGAGTTCAGGATCACATTCAAAAGGGTCCCCAGCTGATCTGGTAGACTCAATAACTGTACCATCCTCAACATCAGAATCCTGCAACAATTCTTCCTCAGAAGAATCAGATACATCAGGAGCTCCCTGTGGCTTGGGCAGGGAGGTCCTGACAGTGGAGGGGGTCTGCCATACTTGGAGAGCCCCCTGAACCTGAGAGGGAAAGAGCTGAAGAGTGGACCTGAGATCCCTAGTTGCAGCCTAGAACTCTTTCACCCATGTTGGCTCAATAGCGTGGCTGGAAGGCCCTGGGTTGCTGCCATGACCTTCCGCACAAGTTGGGCATAAATGACCAGAAAATTCTCTAGGTAGCCCTGAATGACAGGAGGAGCAAAACGCAATGGGGGATACTGATACCCCTGCCTCCTTAGTCTTAGGTCTAGTCCCAGGCTCCAGTGGAGTATACATACTCACAGTGTCAGATATACCCCACAGACAGAAATCACCCAATTAAAGTGTGAAAGATTAAATATTCACCCCAGAAACGTTTAAAACTAAACTTATCTGGCAAGCGAAGGGTTAATCAGCGGAGGAGAGGGAGAAGGTCTGGTCCCTGCGTAGTATACTCGATGAGAAGAACTCACAAAATGGCTGCCGCGACAGGAGCCAATCAGAAAAAGGGCACGAAACGAGTGCTCATGGGAAACGTAGTTTTCCTCACCAAGTACCCCAAACAGTGCCCGAAGCCCCCTGAGTCCCCCAACACACTCAAACATGCAACCGGATGATAGAGCAAGGGAAGACAAACAAAAAGAGCCCACTCTGAAGTCGCTATGTGAAGCGGTTCCAGAGATACGTCCCACACAGTGTAAGCCCATAGACAGTAAAGGAGCAATGGCGTCTACGCGGGAAAAGCGCTCTTAAAGGCGCGGAACATAATTTCTAATAAAGTTAACCCTTATAGATAAGAGGTGCAAAATACACAGTAAACACATGTACTAAATAAGAAAACATGACCCTGAAAAGGAAATGTCCCAAATACCCATGAAACTGGAAAAACCAGCAGAGAAAGGGTTAAAACCCACATAAACTGCTCCAAAACCTCAGACATACACTATACATTGCAATAACAGTGCAAGATACAGAAAAACACCCAATGAGTGCCGGAGTGCGCAATGAGAACTCCCAAATACAAGCCCAATGAAGGGACACTGTGGGACAAGTGGACCTTCAGCACTCAAAGGGTGGCTCACCTTTCTGCAGGACTTCTGTCTTCAGGTTACCAAGTAAGTAAAGAATTAACACAGAGGATAATCCCTCAGGGAAGCACTTGAAATCAAGTTGTTCCCTCATCAGGGAAAAAGGTCCACCAGAAGTACCCTGGAAGCTGTGCTATCCACTTTCAAGAGGGCATATGACAGCCATGGTAACCCGCCTAATGGTGGTATTCCATATTTGCAAAAAAATAATAAAGAAACTAAAGTTTGAAGACAGATGTTCTCCACCTGGTGTGAACACACCGAGGAACAAATCATTCTGGCTTGTGCTGACTGAGGAGCAGCCTAGGAGGGAGGGGAGGTTCCACCCCCTGCATACATTTAGAGAAATGTTTCTGCCTACTTAAAGGGGCGGATCGCCTCCCAGTGTACCAGTAACCTGTATTGGACGACAGTGAAATAATTTTACTGTTAGGGGTCGCCACAACTTGGGAAATGTTATCAAAGGGTCGCGGCACTAGAAAGGTTGAGAACCGCTGCTCTGCATAGACATGCAATAGCTGTGACTGCTTTCATTTTCTGACCTAGCAAAGAAAGCGGTTTCTTCAGTAGGTTCTCTATTTTCCTGTCCATTGTATCTCATAAGGAAGAACCATCCTCCATGGGCAGAGTAGTTATTTTTGCCATTTGAGAAATTGCCACATCAATTTTTGGTGGATTAACCCAGCTTTGAACCTCCGATTCTTCAAAAGGAAACATCTTCCGAAAACGTTTAGATAATGAAAAACGACTATCAACTTTGGACCATTCTCTCCTGATAATATCATGTATTGAGCTGTGGACTGGAAAGGATGAAGAGGATTTCTTTTTACCTAAAAAGGCCATGTCCGTTCCATCCAACTCCTTGTGAACCTTGGTAATCCTTAATGTTTTTCCTAATTAACTTTATTAATGATTGTGTTCTATCACAATTAAACCAATTGTTTTCTTACAAGATTTCACCCTCTTCTTCAGAAGAATACAAGGAGATTAAGTATTGAATGCTTAAATTATCGTACGTACGTATCGTGCGTACGGTACATACTGATGGGCCTTCAGTGCAAAACCCCCCCCCTTTTTTTTTTTTTTTTTAATTATTATTAGAAGTAACAGATTGCTGCATGGATGAAAGCGTATCCTGCATGGATGCCTTCATCCAAGTTAGTAAGCTCTGAAAATGTGATGACATGTCCTGTCCAGCTGCTTTTCTTAGACACTCAGCACAAAGTTTGATGGTGACAGATGGAGCTAACATAGCATCACATTCTGGACATATACAAGACTTATGGAGCTTATCTTGCTCAGTTTGTCCTGGAGTAGTCTTTTCCTTACCTACTTGCTTAGAGGAACTGGACATTGTGCATAAAAACAATGTACTAACATTACAGTACTTAAAATAAGGACTACTAACCTGAATCCAGCATCGTGCCTGCCACTTCTACATCCCAGGGCCAATTACAGCGTGTGTTTCACCCTGGAACGCACACGTGATGTCTTCAGCGTGCGTCTGACCCATGAGGTTATAAATATGGGTAGTTTGAAAATGCGACACTGGCTTCACACAATGAGAACCGGGGAATAGATGTGGTTCAAAAGGCACATCTCCAAACCACGGACAGCGTAAAAAGTGGCCGAGGCAGGGAGGAAAAATATAAGGTGAGCAACAATAAACAAAAATATGGGAGGAAGTCCTCTCGTCCTCCAGTTTGTAGACCAACAATAACTGAATAGGGATATTTAAGTGAAAACGATTGGTCCTACCAGCTGGGAGCCGGAGACTAAAGCCCACTCTACTCCCGTGGAGTGGACAAAGAATAAATAAAAGTGTTATCCATTAATACTGGAGGAAAAGCAGTTCTCGCTAAAAGGTAGGGTGTTTTTTTTTTTTAACTAAGGACACTAAGCTTGTGGGAACTCAGGAAGTTGTATTTGTAAGGAATGTGGAGGTTTTCAGAAAAGTACTGGATACCTTTCAGTTGGTTTCAGAGCAGCTGAGAGGTTAATCCTGGAAATGGCCTTCTGTTTTTCAGTCAGGAGGGATTTTCTTATTCACCTACTTGGGGCTTTATTATTTATATTTTTTGCCTTCCTCTGGATGAATAAATGATAAGGCAATGGCTGAACTTAACTGACCCATGTCTTTCAGTCTCATCAGGTTTGCTTACTATATTACAGTATAAGAATAAGGTTTTTAGTGTTCCATTTGCTTGAATGACAATACTATTTCAAAGCAAAACCTTTAAAAATGCGGTCTTGATTTTTTTTTTAAATGGTTAAGTTACCTGTCAGTAAATAGAGACACCAGACATGAGTTTCATTTTAAAGACTGATTATTTTCTGAAGAGGACTTTAGTAAAATTATTGTTGAGCGACTCCCTCTGAATCCTTGAATGCTTTGATCTATTTTTAATAACTTTTATCAATAAAGTAAACTCTGCACTTCAGTAATGACTTGTGCGAAATGTATCTTTTTTCCACCCCTCTATGGCTGATCAATGTGTTGACAATAATGACCTCAATTAGAGTCCAATTTAGAAGAAATTTATGTGTGTTCCCATTTTGGGTTCCTCTGAACTATTTTCCTAGATAAAATGTCACTGTCATATACTGTACCGTTACACATCAATTTAGAAATCTGCTTATTTTAATTTTCTTAATCAACTGTGATAACACTACTTTTCACACTATATGGCTGATCAAGTTTTGTGAGACTCCCATTCTAATATACAGTCAAAAAAGTAGATCTTAATTATGAATAATCTCTCAATATTTCATGAAAATGGTCCTTATCACTTGATATTTCAGTAAATGTCACCCCCCACACATACACAAAAATACACACACATTCTTTGTTTAGCATACCCCTCTAGAGCAGGCATGTGCAATCAATGACCCTCCATTTTTCTTCCAACTACAATTTTCATTTCCTCAGCCAGACAATAGATGATAGACTTTTAGTACAGAAACAGCTGGAGAGCTGATCAAGTACATCATTTAACCAGGTTTCAGGTTGATTGTTAAGAAAAGCAGAGGTCATAAAAAACAAATTAATATCAGTCTGCACAAAGCAATTTGACAAAACAAAAAAAAAAATAAAAAATGCCATTACATACCTGGCATCATCATTCATTGCACCGTGGTCAATAGGTGCCATGAAGCTTACCAGCTTGTTATGTACATGATACCTGCATGAAAGTAAAACACAATGATATAAATGACTTGGATTAGCAGTAAGGATGTGGTCTATTATGTATGCTGTTTTATGCACTACTTCTACATCTAACATTTAATCCTGGGGATGTGGAACACAGGGAGAGTCATGTACACCTGCCGCTCAAATAATTTAACAGGACAGTAATGTCCCCCCCAAAAAAAAATATATTAATCAATATGCTCCAAACCCCATCTCTCAAACCACTATGGTTTGAGAGATATAGGGATTCAAAGACCGCCCTTCCCTCCCCTTTGCCTGATGTCAGCTGTAAAGCAGGAGAATAGTTGTACGACTCGAGGAGGCTCTGCAGCAGAGCCTAAATCACATTATTGCTAAAGAATTCATTCACTGGAAAGGTCTAAAAAGTGTGCCTGGTTTGCACACTTTGTAGACCTTTCCAATTAATTAATTCTTTTTAAGTAACGCGATTCTGGCTCTGCTGCAGAGCCGCCTACTGCTCCTCGGACCGGAATCTCCTGCTGTCGGCTAAAGGGGAGGGGGAACTTTGAATCCCTATATCTCTCAAACCATAGCGGTTTGAGAGATGGGGTTTGGAGCATATTAATATTTTAAACTACAAAACAGGACTTTTTTTGGGACATTACTGTCCCTTTAATTATTTTTTACAAGTAGACTCCCCAAGCAAGTCTCCTGCCTTGTGTTGAAATGATTGATCCTGTTCCGGGACCGGCAGTGGCTCTTCAGCAGAGCTGAAATAGCGCTAGCAAATAAGGAATACTTCATTGGAATGGTATATAAATTGTGCTTGCAACCAGACACACTTTGTAGACCATTCCAGTTAAGTATTTCTTTTTAGATAGTGCTATTTCGGCTCTGCTGAACAGCTGCCGTCAGGACTCCCGACTCTAATCTCCTTCTGTCAGCTAGACAGCTAACGTCTAAGGGACGGGAGGGGGGAACTTTATCATTGTATATTTCTCAAACTATAAAGGTGTGAGAGACAGACTTGCATCAGTTATTTTTTTTTAATATCTACAATATTACATTTTAGTGAAAAAAGACATTACTAACCCTTTAAACAGCGAATCCCATGTAGTAAAAGCAAAATGACAGGCCCTTGTCACTTCTCTGTCTCCCAACTCCTCACAGACATCTGAGGAGAAGAGAGACAGAGAAGACTGTTGCAGATTGTGTTCCATCTAAATATCTTTTTAAAATAAGAAAAACTTTATTTTAACCCCCTTTGATCACTGTCCTTACAGTGATCAATTCATCATCCCCCCTTTGATAACTTAAACTAGTGACCAATTGCTGCAGATCAGCATTTGCTGTTCTGTGGGTATTTTTTGCATCCCCTTGCATTTTCCTTATTTATTTTATTATTAAAAATAGATTTTTTTAGGTGTTTTTTAGTTTAGATAGATAGTTGGATTGTTAGCTAGGTTTCTGATATACATGGGTAAGGGTAAAGTGTAGGGTTAGATTCAGGTTTAGGAGTAGTGTTGTTAAAAAAAAAAAAAAAAAAAAAAGTTCATTTTATTCATTTTTTTTTTTTTTTTTTTTTTTTTTTTTAAAGAGATTTTTTAGAGTTGTTTAGATAGATAGTTGGATTGGGATAGGTAGGTTCAGGATATACATGGGTTAGGGTAAGATTTAGGGTTAGATTTAGGTTAAGAGTACAGTTTTATACAAAAAAAAATTATAGTAATAGTGACAGTTTGGGATTTTTTTTCCGTAATTTAATTTGGGTCCTGTTTTCTTTCTTTTTCCCCCAATTTTTTTTTTTTATTACATTAATTTATTTTTCATTTAATTAAAATAGATCGTTTGGGTGGATAGTTATTGTTAATCTAGGTAGGATTAGTGTTTAAGTGGATTAGGGTAAGGTTTAGGGTTGAAGAAAAAAAAAAATAGTATTTACACAGTAATATTTAAGTAGGTTAGTAAGTGTGGGTGGGTAGTTATTTACCTACCAGTTTAGGGTAGGTAAATGCAGCGAAGGTATACTGCAGATGAGGCATATGCCTTTTTGGCATCTGATTCAGAAGCCACTGATTCTGTATCAGACAGAGATCAAGCAATTTCTGAGAGGGATAGCTCTAGTAATGACGCAAAGCCTTCTGGTAAGAAGAGGCGTACTGCCCCAAGTACTAACACTACTCCTGACCCTAATTAGTGGGTACCACCAATTGATTTATGCCAACAAATTGCAGAATTCATAGGCAACCCAGGAAGTGGATGTGGCAGGGTTTACCCATGGGCAGTTTTTTAAAGTTATTTTGGGGGAGATTGTATCACAAACCAATCTGTATGCAGCCCAATATATTGCCGCCAATCCATCAGCGTTTGTTTTTAAGTAAAGCAGTAAATATGGAAACCCACATACCTAGTAGAATTCTGGGCACTAACGATGACAATGGGGATAATGAAAAAAAACAAACAAACAAGTATTAGGTCATACTGGAACAAAAATCTTGTATGTTATACCATATTTTCTCAAACACTATGACCAGGACCAGATACGAAATGATTCTGCACTTCACGCATTTCAGTGATGATACCCTGTGCCTCCCAAAAGAACACCCCCAGTATGACAGGCTGTACAAAATTTGACCCTAATAAATCACTTACAGAAGTTTTCACAAATATATAAACCCCAAAAACACAAGCATTGATGAATCCCTAATGAAGTATATGGTAAGAATGGGTTTTAAACAGTATATCCTCCAAGCGCTCCAAGTTCAGTGTAAAATTTTATAAATTGTACGAAAGTGCCATAGGTTATACGAAGGCGTTCAGCATTTATGAGGGCAAGGCTATCTGGGAACCAATGGAAGATTGTTTGGGAACTCATTTACCCGTTATTAAAAAAAGGCTATAATTTATATGTAGACAATTTTTACACTAGCCCCCTTTTATTTAAATTACACCGTTAGATGAAAGTTTAGGGACAAAAAGAACATCTACATGCTGACCCCCATGCATGATGGCAGAACTGTGCCAGTTTCTGTTCATGGAAAAAGTGAGGTACTCAGAAAGCCAGAGCGTCAGAGATTATAATAAAAATATGGGGGGAGTGGATCTATGTGATCACGGGAGGGCTGGCAACTTGTAGCCTGGGGGGAAAATACAATCAAGTGGCCCATTTCGATTATTGTTCGAGCCCACTGTTCCAGCTCACCCCCCTTTTCTTAGTTTTAAAATTGGAATTAATGTTGCAAAGTAAGGTAAGTGATACCATAGAGCTTACAGTTGAAATGGGGCTACACTATTGATACTACAACGTTTATAATGTAAATAAAGAACATTAGTGATACTATAGAGCGTACAAGGGAAATGGGTTATGTTACAATGTAGTTTCATTTGGATTGTAGCTCTGTGGTATCACTTGTGTAGCTCCATTTACAGCAGCAAGTGGGAGGCTGTGGCAGTGGCCCACCAGCACACACATCTGACCAGCCCAGGGGGCAATTGCCCCACTGCCTCCCAGGCCAGCCCTCTCCTGTATGTGATCCACGCATGCAGCCTTACCTTAATGTGACAAAATGTAGGGCCTGGAACAAAAAGGTTGCAGACTGCCGTATAGAATTCTTATGTAATTTTCAAATTGGCAAACCCGACTCCAAAATGCACTTTTTTGCAGTGCCAGCTTCATGTCATTTCTAGTTTTTTTGTTTCAAGGGGCACCCAAAGTAATTCCACTAAGACCTGGTGTAGTACACTATCCTTTTAAAATCCCACAATCACTCAAAAGAGAAAAACACAAACGCAGCAGAGTTTGCTACGGCAATGGAAAATGGACAGACACCACATTCTACTGCCCTGATTGCCC